>SSNS01000153.1:1173266-1273405 GCA_006937985.1 Aphyosemion australe | reverse complement strand
GGGGGGGGGGGGGGGGGGGGGGGGGTGTAAGCTGATCTCTGGCAGCTTAGGTGTGGCTTGCTGGGCTCAGATCTAGAAACAAAAGCTTTCAAACACAGAAAGGAAATTCTGTCATCAAACTCTAAACCTGTTTAAGCTCCTGCTCTTCTTCCTGTCTTCTACGTATCTCCCAATAAGATCCCAACAGGACAAAGCTTTCATCCAGGAAAAAGTTGCACTGCATCTGCAAAGAGCACCAATTTTGGGTTTGTTCCCTTTATGTTCCGATTCATTTCTCCATCAGATTCCTGCATGAACAGTTGTTACGGTCCCACTGCTGCTGCATGCAGTCAGAACCAGACCTGTTCTGGTTTGACTTCATCACTCGTACCAAGCAGATGGATTATGGCATAAAACCAGTCAGATTCAAGCTGGCTTCACTCACAGAGATATGGCTGCACATCCTACACGCACGCACGCACGCGCACACACACACACACACACCAGAGAATCAAAACAAGTTGGTTTGTGACAGTCCAAGGAGACACAATGGACAGAAGACAGAGAACAGGGATCAGCAGGACCGATTGGGAATGATCCATTAGGAATTATCTGAACGTGTCCAATGAGAGTCAACCCCAGTAGAAAAAGATCTGAATGACCAAGAATCCATTATTGGACCAATGAATTTCCTGTAATCCATTCAATCCAACATCCATCCATCTGACCTTCCATCCATCCATGAATGACAGGAGCAGGAGGTAGAGCACGTGAGATTTGTGGAGGAAACATATTCCTTCAGGGTTAAAGGAGGAAATACCTCTGCTATGAGCTGTAGTCAGTGTTTGGTTCTACAACGGTGATGGATTGCTTCACATGTTCCATTTCCTTTAAAAATAAAAAGGGGAACGCCTACAGAGCAACAATACAACTTCCCCCGAGGAGCCGTTTTGACCTTTATGGACTTCAGCCTGTAGATGAAGGAGGAATTATACCTGAACGTTTGGTCTAGTCTCTCTGGGTGAATAACTTTAATGAGCCAACCTCAGTATCTTTAATAAACTTAAATATTCTGTCTCGTTTTCTCATCTATGTTCCAGAAACTGGGAAATGCTTCAGAAACAAAACAGTAAAGCCATCATTAAAGTGATCTTTGTGATTTATTTTCAAAATAAAAGCATTATTTGATTATTATTACAAGGTTTAGTGATCATTGGAAGCCATCTGTAACAGTACAGTGGTAAATGGCCTATGTTTATATAGTGACTTATAGAGTCCTACAACCCCCCAAGGTGCTTTACACCACATCAGTCATCCACTCATTCACACCCTGGTGATGAGCTACAATGTAGCCACATCTGCCCTGGGGCACACTGACAGAGGTGAGGCTGCCGAGAAAAGGCGCCACCAGTACCTCCAACCACCACCAGCAGCAAAGGAGGGTGAAGTGTCTTGCCCAAGGGCACAACGACTGTGACAGACTGAGCGGAATGCGAACCTGCAACCCTCTGGTTAATACAAATATATAGAAAACACAAAATGAATCCATCTGGATTTGCTCAATTCTATTCAAACATGCCTCCCCGCATCATAAAACCCCACTGGTTATTGTTGGAACCTGTAAACGGACCAGCAGGATGGCTCCTTTTCCCGCTACAATTCATATGTTCTCACTCAACAAAAACAACAATAAATGTGTTTTAAATGTTAGTTTAACAAAAAGCAGCTGGCGTTTCTGAACAGGAAGTCCTACAGCTGATGGTTGTCCCTAAAGTCAGCATTTATTCAGCCAAGACTCTGATGACGGAGAAGGAACAGATCTGGAACCGACCCCATTGGGCAAACAAAAGCCCCACCCAGAAGACGGGTTTCTGCACACAGCTACATGACAAAAACACACAACTGGAATTTTTTATTTAACTTTCACTGGAATCTTCACAACATGCCAATAAATCAATATAACACAACAACAAATGGGACAACCCGCCTGATCAGACAGTAAGAGGATGATGAAAACGAAGCACATTAGCGAGTTTGTTTCAAGCCCTGTGATCAGCAGGTCCGTGAGTGGTGATGCTGAGGTCAGATGATGACATCACTCGGGTTTAGGCGTTTTCTTTAGTAAATTACATCACCGTAGAAACCTAAAATGCCACCAAGCGCAGCATTATACATCTCATGACTGACCTGTATGTTTTCATGTAAATACTGAGGGAGGGCCAACGTCTGTGTGTTAAGAAGTGAGAAAAAACATGAGCTCCAGGCATGTTGAGGTTGCCATGGTCACCACGTCTGTGTGAGACATGTACTGACTCAGGAGTGTAACGTGATGAATAAGTGGATATTAAAGCATGTGAGGAAGTGGTGCAGGATGTTACAGACTGAGCCGTGAAGACCGAGCCTGGGTTTAGAGACCCAGAAGGTCCTCTGGACCAACGTGAGACAGACTCACCAGCTGCTGCAAGCTGTGACTGGTCTGAGTGCCACACACTGAGGACATGTGGATTACTCACACCCACTGGCAGGAATCATCAGTGATCCCCAACTCCCTTCCCCGAGTGCCGTATCCAGCATGTTTTAGTTGTTTCCCTAATCCAACACACTTGATTCACCTGCTCAGCAGCTCATCAAGCTCTGCAGAAGCCTGTTAATCACCTGCTGATTAAAATCAGGTGTGTCGAAGCAGGGAAAACAGTAAAGCGTGCTGGATAGCGGCCCTCGGGGAAGAGAGTTGGGGACCACTGCTCTAAGGGTATCAAATTTCAGGTCTAAGTGATGCTAATGTAGCAATCCTTCAGATGAATAATATGACATATATATATTAAAGTATGTTAGGAGAACTCTGGACCAGTATCAGAAGGTTCTACATACGACTACGGAGCCTTAAAAGAATCAGCATAAAAAGAAACCACTCAATTATATTTTGAATTAAAATGTATTAAGAATAAAAATGTTCACAAACCCTACCTATCTAAAGCCGGCTTCCTATAGTGCACAAGCGCACTTGAAATGGGCCCAAAAATAAAAAAATACATTTAAAACCAATATCCCCTTTAAGGAAGTCCTCCAAAGAGCTTCAAATAACGAGCTTCTGCCGCTTAATCCACTTCTCCTTGGTGGGAGAAATCAGAGTCCATTGTGTGTGTGTGTGTGTGTGTGTGTGTGTGTTTGTTACTGATGTTCACTGTCTCTAACACTACCCGGGTAGTTTTCAAAGTGTTAGTCTTATCTGTCTCAAAGAATGAGGTGATGGTCCTGAGGTTCTCTGGAGATGGATCCCGCGGCTGATCAACACCATCTTCTGGTCCATCTGCAGTCACACTTGTTCGGGTTGGCTCGCCACTGAACCCACGAGGTTCAGATCTCAATTGATCCAGTGATCAAAAACCAGTCAGAGCTCTTGGTGAGACAGCTCGCTACGCTGACGCAGCTTCTCACAGCCGAATTTCACACCAAGTCCAGATCCGAGATCGCTCAGCTAGTCAGGCAGTTGTTTCCAGAGCAACGAACACCAGAACAGGAAGTTGCGTACGAACTAAAACGGCCATCCCCAAGATGGGAGCGCCACCTACTGGCAGGGATGGGAATTGCACCCCAACACACAGACTCAACATCAGAACCCACAAATCTCATGTGGGTTTCACTCTCCCCCCCTGAACTCATGCACGTCTCTGTGCATGACCAGGTCCACTCAGATGTTTTGTGGGGAAAAGGAAAGAGGAGCAGGCCCCTCACCTTCATGTATCATGTCATTCCAAGCAGCAGTCAACCCTTGGAAGAAAGACTTCACTACTGTGACAATTGGGTTCCCCAATTCAGTGTACTCAAGCCGCCTTGGTGGTTGACGGTTCCTCTCAGACCTTCTGACATGGATATCAGTGTCTGCTTGTCCCCCCACTTCATTCTCCTCTCTTCCCTTCCTTCAGGTCTAGAATCATTAATTCCCAACATGTCCGGGAGGACTGCGAGCTGTTCATGGTCGTTCTCACTTAAGTCTTTTACTTGGTCAAACAACTCCTCTTCCACTGTACTGTCAACCATCTCTGCCTGTCCCACAAATTCACAGGGTTTAAGGGTTGGGAAGTTGACAGCAGAGGATGGATTACTTGCTGTATAATCATTACGACATTGATTAAGTGTTTCTTGATCACATGCAGTGGCATCAGGAAGAACATTAGTGCCAACCGGAACATCAGTCATCTCGGCGGCGCTTGGGGCAAAATTGTCTTCAGCATGAAACGAACTGTGGTTCCTTGGAGAATCTTGCGTTTCAGCACATTCAGTCTCCTCAGACGCTGGTTGTGCTTGGAACCAGGAAACAGTAACAATGTCATCGTCATCTGAAGATTGGTCGAATTCCATAGTGTTTCTGTGAGTATCCTGACATGTCCTACGCTTTTTAACTGGTTTGGTCTGTGTACACTCTTCCGTTTGTGCAACAAGAAACCCGCATGGGAGTAAGAGGTTGCGATGCAGAGTGCGCCAGGGACCTTCTCCACTATCTGGTCTAACTGTATAGACCGGAAGGTCTCCTGCTTTCTTCACTACCACATGGACAGTGGACTCCAAATCGGGTCGGGTTTTATTCCTCTCAGCTACCTTGGCAGCACTTCTTGTGGCTACCCCATAGTTCTCCTCAAGACGAGATTTAAGGTCCTGCACATATTGGGAATGTGACTTGTGCTGCTGTTCTTTCACTGGTAAGCCAAATGCGAGATCGACTGGCAATCTTGGCTGGCGCCCGAACATTAGTTCGTATGGTGTGAATCCAGTCACCTCATTCTTGGTGCAATTGTATGCGTGGACCAACGGCTTTACAAAGTCTTTCCAGTGGGATTTTTCTTGACTGCCAAGAGTGCCAAGCATGTCTAGCAGAGTGCGGTTGAAACGTTCCACTGGGTTGCCCCTAGGGTGGTATGGTGTTGTTCGCGTTTTGCGGATGCCCGCAATCTCACACAGTTCCTTGATCAACCGCGACTCAAAATCAGGACCTTGGTCACTGTGCAGTTTCTCTGGAAACCCATAATGAATGATGAAGTTGTCCCACAACCACTTTGCAACTGTTCGAGCCTTTTGATTTGGTGTTGGTCCAGCTACTGCATACTTGGTGAAGTGATCAGTGATCACGAGAACATTCTTGGTGTTGCTTATGTCTGGTTCAATAGACAAGAAGTCCATGCAAACCAATTCGAGTGGTCGCGTCGTCATTATATTTACCAGAGGTGCAGCTCTCTCAGGTAGAGCTTTCCTGCACACACACCTGGTACACGTTTTAATTTTTCTTTCTATGTCGGAGGCCATTCTTGGCCAATAGAATCTGGATCTGACTAGATCCACTGTGCGTTCCTTTCCCATGTGACCCATGTCATTGTGCAAGCTTGTCAAGACCACGTCCCGAAGTTCTTCAGGTAAGACTAACTGATGTTGCACATTTCTCTCTTCTAGGCGTGTTCTATAGAGGATGCCATCCCGTAGTTTGAGTCTGCTCAATTCTCTCAACAAGAGAGGCAGATCTGGAAGCTCTGTTCTCAGGCTAGGTGGTGGTTTTACTCCACATTCAATCTGGGAGATGACATGCTGAATGCACTGATCAGCTCGTTGCTTGTCTCGGAGATCCTCTTCTGACAGGTATGGGATGATGGGTAGTCCTCCTAGCGTGTCTTCTTGCTCAAAGCTGTCAGGTACAGCATCTGCAGAAATGGCAAGGCTTTCAACCAGGGAGATACTACTGTCACAGTCTGCTTCATTATTGGCACAATAGATAAGTTGTCTCTCACATATAGCTTGAACAGCCTCTGGAGTCACCACTTCAACGTTTCCTGAGTCAGACAGGTGACGTTGTGTGAAACGACATATCCTATCCCACTCTTTCTGAGATGGTGGGTCATCATGCAGACTGCCGTGAGGGCGCCGTGACAACGCGCCAGCATCTTCATTCTGTTTCCCGGGGCGGTACTGGAGCTTAAAGGAAAAGGTAGACAGTGCCGCAAGCCATCTATAGCTGGTTGCATCGAGCTTGGCAGAGGTAAGTATGTAGGTAAAAGGATTGCTGTCTGTGACTACTGTAAACTGATTGCCATACAGGTAGTCACTGAATTTCTCTGTTACAGACCACTTCAATGCCAGGAATTCGAGCTTGTGTGCTGGGTAGCGGGATTCACTACGTGATAACCCCCTGCTCGCATAGGCAACAACACGCAGCTGCCCCTCCTGCTCCTGATACAAGGCTGCTCCGAGGCCAGTAGAACTTGCATCCGTGTGTAGGATATACGGCAACATGGGATCTGCAAAGGCTAGTACTGGAGACGTCGTCAGTTTTTCTATGATTGTTTCAAAGGCCTGCTGGCAGGCAGGAGTCCAGCAGTCCAGAAATGGTTCTTTTGGGTTGTTGTACTGCCCACTTCTCTCTTTTGATTTGGAGTGCTTCCCAAGAGGTGGGTACCCAGAGGTAAGAGCATTCAGAGGCTTTACTATGTTTGAATAGCTTTTGATGAACTTTCTGTAATACCCACAGAATCCCAGGAATGCTCTCAGCTCTTTCAGGTGTTGAGGAACTGGCCAGGTCTTTAATGCTGTTATCTTTTCAGGGTCTGTCTCCACTCCCCGCTCTGACACCACATGTCCCAAATAACGAACCGAAGACTGAAAGAATTTGCATTTTTCTGGAGACAGTTTCAGCCCGTACTCCTTCAAACGGTTGAGGACCTTGGTGAGTCTGGCTTCGTGTTCTTCTAAAGTCTTTGAAAAGACTATCAGGTCGTCCAGAAAGACAACAACCTCCTTTAGGTTCATGTCACCCATGCACTTTTCCATTAGCCTCTGGAAGGTACTTGGGGCATTTGTCACTCCTTGAGGCATGCGATTGAACTCCCAGAAACCAAGTGGGCAGACAAAGGCAGTCTTGGCTTTATCAGCCTCATCAACCTCAATCTGGTAATAGCCAGACTTGAGATCAAGAACAGAAAACCACTTGGAACCAGAGAGTGCTGTGAAAGTGTCATCCATCCTTGGGAGTGCATATGCGTCTTTCACTGTCTGTAGGTTCAACTTCCTGTAATCGATACAGAGGCAAACTTGGCCATTCTTCTTTCTGACCACAACGATAGGAGATGAGAATGGAGACTCACTCTCACGAATCACTCCCGCATCAATAAGTTCGTGAAGATGCTTTCGAACAGCTTCTACATCGTTTGGATGGATTGGGCGGGCTCTGTGCTTGAACGGTGTTTGGTCGAACAGCTTAATGTGATGTTTCACTTTATTTGTCCTCCCAAAATCAATATCATTCATGGCAAAGACCTCAGGCATGCTGTTCAGCTTTTGAGTAATTCTGTTTTTCCACTCTGGAGAAATTTGTGATTCCCCAANGCAGTGGGTGGCTTTGTTACAGGGTCACCCTGACCAGGACCCAACCAGGAAGGACTTCTGAGCATCTGGGGTTTTGAGGCTTCAATTGCTTCAATGGTGTTGAGTGGTTTTGCTACAGTTGCCTCATCAATGCCCTCTGTTCCAATTGTTTCACTGATCTCTGACATCATGTCTCTCAGCACTTCTTCAAAGTCTTTCCCACTCAATTTTGCCAATTTCTTTATCTCATCAAGGTAAGTTTTGGTAACATTGCAACCAACTTTTGCAGTGTAAATGCTAGCCAAAGCTTGAACAAGATACTTGACACTTGGGTTGTCTTTCAGTTCATGTGTGTAAGGCAAAAGAGGAGATAAGGTTTCAACAGCGGCACCATCTTGATACTCAATAATCACATTTTTATAAAACTCAGAATTAGCATCGGTTACTGTAACAAGTCTAAAAGAACCATATCTCTTAAGGAGGTCTATAATCTCTTCATCTTCTGGTGATTCAAGCAACCCACTCACAATTACTGCATTAGGGACCTTGATACCAAAGGTAGTTATAAACTCCATTTTTTTTTTTTTAACAGCAAGGTAATAACAATTACACTCTTAACACAGTTTCACAGACTTACTGCTGACACTTAACCAGGCTCCTGGCTGGCTCGCCACTTTTGTAGCAATCCTTCAGATGAATAATATGACATATATATATTAAAGTATGTTAGGAGAACTCTGGACCAGTATCAGAAGGTTCTACATACGACTACGGAGCCTTAAAAGAATCAGCATAAAAAGAAACCACTCAAATATATTTTGAATTAAAATGTATTAAGAATAAAAATGTTCACAAACCCTACCTATCTAAAGCCGGCTTCCTATAGTGCACAAGCGCACTTGAAATGGGCCCAAAAATAAAAAAATACATTTAAAACCAATATCCCCTTTAAGGAAGTCCTCCAAAGAGCTTCAAATAACGAGCTTCTGCCGCTTAATCCACTTCTCCTTGGTGGGAGAAATCAGAGTCCTTTGTGTGTGTGTGTGTGTGTGTGTTTGTTACTGATGTTCACTGTCTCTAACACTACCCGGGTAGTTTTCAAAGTGTTAGTCTTATCTGTCTCAAAGAATGAGGTGATGGTCCTGAGGTTCTCTGGAGATGGATCCCGCGGCTGATCACACCATCTTCTGGTCCATCTGCAGTCACACTTGTTCGGGTTGGCTCGCCACTGAACCCACGAGGTTCAGATCTCAATTGATCCAGTGATCAAAAACCAGTCAGAGCTCTTGGTGAGACAGCTCGCTACGCTGACGCAGCTTCTCACAGCCGAATTTCACACCAAGTCCAGATCCGAGATCGCTCAGCTAGTCAGGCAGTTGTTTCCAGAGCAACGGACACCAGAACAGGAAGTTGCGGCCGAACTAAAACGGCCATCCCCAAGATGGGAGCGCCACCTACTGGCAGGGATGGGAATTGCACCCCAACACACAGACTCAACATCAGAACCCACAAATCTCATGTGGGTTACACTAAGCTTGCAGCAGGTTGTCCTGGTGTAATCAGAGCTATCAGCAGGTTCCATCACAAGTAAAGATGTTTCTATATAAATAAACTGCATTGAACTAATTTATCTGCTTTGAATGACTGAATTGTAGGTGTGTTTAGATGCTGCACATTTAGGACAGAGCACCAAATGCTCTTCTGTGTCATCCAGAAGTGTCTGAAGTTAAAAACATGCTTTTTGATCATACAGGGAGGAGAATCACACCTGCAGGACATGTTAGCATCCATTAGCCATTATAATCTGGATTAGTTTCAGAGTACATTTTTATTGATTTGAGCATACGGCACCTTTTAGTAGGAAATCCAAGCGAGTATTAGTACATGAGGTAGTACAAAGGAGAGGGCAAATCTGTGTTTGCATGCAGAAAATTGAAGCAAGAGTTCAGTTTGAGGATTTTATACGTCAGAACTGTGGAATGTGGTGCATTTGTACTGTGGTGTAACTGGGATTGGATAGG
The DNA here is from genome assembly GCA_006937985.1 of Aphyosemion australe. Classification (NCBI taxonomy): domain Eukaryota; kingdom Metazoa; phylum Chordata; class Actinopteri; order Cyprinodontiformes; family Nothobranchiidae; genus Aphyosemion; species Aphyosemion australe. The sequence continues at coordinate 1,264,058 of SSNS01000153.1, read as the reverse complement.
TGTGGTCGTTTTATGCTCTTATTTTATAACTCAGGTTACTGACAGACACCAATTAATGTACCAACACAAGTTACAGCAATAAAACAATTAATACAACATTACTGCAACAACTCAAGCCAGGGCTCTCCTGCAGGCACCATTAAAGGAGTATTTAATAACGCTCTTCTCAATTACTAGTAGCAGTTTTTAGAAAACCTGACAGTAGCTGGATAGTTTTACAATACCGTCATCACCCTTATCAGTGTTACTTAAGTTTATACCCAGAAGAGATTCCTTTTAACAGAAAATCACTAGATTTCCACTAATATTAATAATAATGACGACGTCCAACGCTGCTCCTAAAACACACACACACACACACACACACGCACACACACACAGATCAAGCTGCTGGACATCATTAAACCAGCTGAAGATTCTAAAGGAACAGAGATGATCTCAGTTGGAGCCTCCGGGTTCTCCAGACTGAATCTCAGCTCAAACCTCGACTCTACAGCTCTAAACTTTTCCAGATGGAGGAGAGAGCACCCCCCCCCACACACACACCCACACCCACACCGCCTTCATCCATTTACTCCACCCACCCAGCTGAGGCATTTAGTCTGATGCAGTCATCCACCAGGCTGACTCAACATTCAGGCAACAAGCGTAAACTTTTATCACTTCATTATAAATAATCCCAAACATCACAGGGAGCCTTTCTGCAAAGTTTAAAACATGAACATATTAATTAATGACTACTAAACATTTAAAAATGCCAGTTTGACACTTTACTATAAGGCTCATTTATAAATGCTTAACTTTAGAAGAAAAACAATATAGGTGAACAGATGTGGCCAGAAGTTGGTGGGTTGGGTCCATTTCTCATGCTTAATGCAGAAAATATTCTCATTAATGATTTTAAAACAATTAGCAACATATCTATAAACTGTTTACCATCCATTTATAAGGAAGTTTAGTGGTGCCCAAGTTTTCAAACCAAGTCAGATGTTTCTCTGGTTATTGTTCTGGTTGAGCCGGCCTCCTGTTCCAGTTGGCGCAGATCCTTTGTTTTTGCTTCGTGCAACGCTCTGGCTGGTGTAAGCAGACAGAATGGGTGTTGAGCTCTATACCTGGTTCTGTTCCAGACCTGGAACCTGTGAGAGCTCATAGATACAGACCCAAGACTTCTAGGGTCTCTGAGTTTTTCATGGAGCGGTGTGCTTAATTTCCCTTTGGGCATTCTCCAAGTGGATCTGACTTGTTAAACATAACACGTGAAAAAAGTGGTGCATTTCAAACAGAAAATTAAAAGAAAAGCCTAACTTTATTTTTAAAGTTCTTCTGTTGTCTCGCTAAGCTGTAGATTGGAAATGGCTAAACAACGGGTGGAAGTGATCCTGATTTCCTGCTTGTGTTTTAATCCTGGTGGCGGGTGCTCAGCTGAAGAAGATCCTCAACAATTACGTTTTTAAGTGTTTGTTTCCACAACTGATTTTCACTGAAAGTAAATACCAACCAAACTGAATTCTGCGTTTGAAGTATTTTGTGACTCTGTTGTGTCAGATCCGTTTGTCAAGTTTCACTTCAAGCAGGAAGTGAAACTGTCTAAACAGACAAAGTGGTGAAAACTTTGGGTTTGAAAACCGTCACTTAGTATTGGAACGGATGTTTTTATTAATGAACATTGAGTCTTGAGCACCAGGTGGGCAGCTTGCTGCTTGGGTTCTTCTAAACATCATAAAGCGCTGCGTCTTTAGCCTAAATTCCAATAAGATTTTAGTTTTGAATCAAATCTTTCAGAACTTTCTTCCCATGAATGCTGAAGAATTTCTGTCACAGCCTCTATTTTAATGCAAAGATGCCTGCTGGTCATGAGGCTGTAGGTCCTTCAGTAGGTTTTGCAACAGCGTGACTCATTCAGGATAAAACGGATGCTGTTTTCCTTCTTGTGAAATAAAACCGAACAATCACTGAAAACGTTGCGCAACAAAGAAAGCTGGTTTTCTGATTTTGACTCCATTAGCTGTTTTTACTAAAGATAAGAAACCCATGTGACGACTGTAAAAGTAAATGCACCAATGCACCAACGTACTGCTGTGGGAGTCGTCTAGCTCAGCAGTAGCAGTACAGGTTCTGCTCTGTTGATGGGTCTGGTTTAACATCTGCTTATGCTGAATCTGTGGTTTCAGACCAGAAAGGTTGATTAATCAGAGGAAACAGACAAGAGGGCACAGCAGAGATTATTAACGCTGCAGAATTTAAATGTCTTCTTGACATGTAGCGGCAGAACTTCTCATGAGGATGAAGGTCCATCCAGAACTTCTGATGTTTCGGTTCATTTCTGACAACAAATAAACTTCATCCCACTGGAAACCTCTCCAGCTGGAGGATCCGTGGAACTCAGCATCATATGCTTTGGCAACGCCTTAAATTAAATTCATTTTGGAGTGAGTGTTGCCCTGAAAGCAATATTTCAAAGGAACATTCAGCAAGATCCTTTGGTATTAACTGTGCCAGTGGGCTTTGATAAGAGGGAAGAGAAATGCCTCTTAAATATAATTACAGATGCACTCAAGTAGCCTAGACCGACTGAAGCAGAAGCAAAAAGATTTTCCTCTGCAGGTCGGTCTTGCCACGGTCTACCATTGGCCTGATCAGTTTCCTGTCTTGCCAATCACAGCACTCTGTTGGGCGGGCTTAGCACCAAGGCTAGCCATTGGTAGGATTTCTTGATATCAGCCACTTCATTTACCTGTCGGTGGTACATCCCATGTAGGGGTTCGTCCTCCCATGATGATATTTCCAGCACCTCCTCCTCTGTTTGCAATTGTCTGAGACATCCATCTGTCGGGGCCTTGTCCTTGATGTACTTATGGATCTTGGATGTTTTATCCTGGACAGTGGCTGTCACACTCACTAGTCCTCAGCCTCCTTCCTTACGGCTAGTGTTCAGTCTCAGGGTGCTGGACCTGAGTGTCTTAACATCTGTGGTCTGTTTTTCTTCCTCTTTCTTTCTTCCCAAGAAATACACAAGTATATTTATTGGGTAATTTTTTTAAATTACTTTTACTTTTTATTATTGATGGCTTTGGTCATTTGGGTGTTGGCGGTTGCATTTCTGTGCTTTGTTCCTTGCAACTTTATTGCAAGGTTTAATAAGATTATAGCTGAATATAATAGAAATGTAAAATATGTATATTGTCTGTTGTTAAATAATAAATAAAATTATGTTGAAATAAAAGAAAATCTCTGATTTTTAAAACCAGACATTTTATTACAAATATGAAGGTGTAGAACTCGCCACCCCCAACCCAAAAACACATAAACTTTGTACCTCTGCTTATCCGCTGCTTCTCTCCTGACAGGATTCCAGGAGTGTCAATGATACTGATGCTCTGGAGAACCTGATTGGGCATCTGAGAGCAGATGAACCTGAAGGACACACAGGTCGAAGACACATTGTTTAAAACCAAAGATAGAGGACACAAAAAGAGCTCCAGTTGCAAACAACTGACGTGCCTTTGTGTTACCTGCTACAATCATCAGAAAAGAGAAGAAAAGAAAAATCCAGATCTTCTTTCATTCTCATTCACTCGACAGAAAGTTAAACGGCTGTTTTTTTTAACAAAAAATGGAAAAGAACTGATAATGGTGAGTTACGCAACTGGCTCGTTTTCGATGAGAGCAGCCAGTAATTGTTTGTTCGACTCTCCCGCAGCACGGGCCTTCCAGCAGAAATGAAGAGTTTTATTGTAGAAACAAAATTTTAAAAATCAGAGGTCATCCAGGACCATGAATCATCTAAATGCCACAAGGAGGCAAAAAGCATTGTTCAAAGAATTGTGGTTCCAGAGAACAGTGCTGCTATGAGGCCACTGTGCAGGCTGAAAAAATCCCAGCACAAAAAGCTGAAAGTACCATTTATGTGAACATGACGTTGGTAAAAAACAGATGTAGGGCCAGAGTAGAAGCCACAAAATAAGGACAGGAATTTGTAAATGTCAGGGGTGTGGAGCCTGTTAAAAATCTGATTTGGAATTACTTAAAGGTGCAATATGTAAGAATGACATCCTCTGGTCAAATTTGGGTACTGCAGCCCATTTTCAAAAAACACTAGTGACCGTCTCACTCCTGTTCCACGAGCTTCATGGCTTGTTGATATCTTTAGAGCCGACTATTTGGTTCTAATTCAACGTTAGCGTTGTTAGCTCAACGTTAGCTCAACGTTAGCCTCTAGCCTTCTTTACCCGATATTAGAGTAAAACAAAAAGATGTTGTGGCTTCTTAAACCCATTTCACACAGAATGCGCTATGGAGGCAGTCTGGTTTCCATTAGGCTTCTAGACGGGCTGTAAGTCACACCAACTTCGGTTTGTGTTCTGAACGTCTCCAGATATCTCCTCCCACGAGAGCACCAAATGATTAGAAATTTGACACAATCCTTTTATAAATACACCCGTGAAGATAATGTAAACTATCATTCACTGAACTGATATCCCCGTCAATAATAATAATAAAACAAAAGCTGGTATAAAGGATGCGACTCTGGATTATTTTGAAAAATAAACCAGATGCACCTTGCTGAAACACATCTCACTTCCTGTCTGGCATGCGGTGTTTGGAAGAAAAAAAAAGACTCCATGCGGAAACTTTCCAAAGATTTGCATCCAGATCCGCACCACACCGTAGCCGGTGTGAATGTCAGATTGGAGTAAATCATTTTCGACCTTTGTGGAAGTCATACAGAAACCGGACCGCATCTGTTCTGCATTCTGTGTGAAACGGGCTTTAAGGCTACAAGAAATGACTTCTGGGTCGCTCCTGTTACCGGCTTAGGATTTCTACAACACGCTGTTCCGTTTTGCAGCCAGCGTCGAATTACAAATGTCGGCAACCCTATGGGCTCCCAGATTGTAAACAACAACTACGTCCCTCTTTGACCATTTTAAAAGGAGAAAACCTGACAACCCCCTGACAACCCCCAGCCAGCTGAGATGTTTCAATGCAACCTTCCTTCCATAATCGAGCCATTAGACGGTTTTGGGATCATTTCACTGTAGAATTCTTACATATTGTTCCTTTAAGGAGAGGTTATTACATTGCACCACTGCTAGGATGTCCATACTGTGTTGTGTTAAATCCATCTAGAAGTACACGTGTGTGAAATTGTTGCATCTGTTTACAGTAATTTTTTCTCTTATACAGTCAAGGGTGGGTGTCTATACCAGCCACTGGTGGAGACACGTTTTTACATCCACCCCGTTTCCTTTCTGCGTCTAAAGCAGGAAACAGTCGAACATTTTTAGGTTCAGCGTGCATCTGCAACTCAGAGTCACGATTGTTTTTTAAAAATAACAAGTATTATATGGTTTCTCAGTTAATGAGACCTTTAACAAGCAGCTTTTGTAAAAGTACAGAGCAGAAGGAGAGAAATGAGTGAAGCAGGTGGAAATAGATCAGATCAGAACCACTATAGTCTGTCATTTTACATTCTCACGCTCTGAAGAAAAAAGCAAAAACATAAACATGATCTTTAAACTGTTTGATGTGAAAACACAACAGTAGCTTTGAGATGAATCTGGTGCTTTCAGACAGACGCTAAGCCAGCTAGGTGATGCTGACAGCAGCGCTCAGACTTCCTGAAGATATAAACATAGCTAAGAGGCAACAATAAATCACGTCCCAGAGTCGAGTCTCAGACTGACGGCGGGAAAAAACAAGACCAGGGAGCGACATGCAGTGACGCAAACACTCCTGCCCCAGGAAACAAGGATGCTCCAGCATCAGATCAGGATACAGTGGAGTTCCTGCTAGTCTGAGAGTGGCTTCAGGTGCACATCAACACACACACATGCATGCACCCATGCATGTACACACACACACACACACATACATGCACGCACGCACGCAGGCACGCACACACACACAGCTTAACACCCCCACCACCATCTGAACAGAGGAAATGTGTCTGAATGTGTTCAAGTTGGAACTAAAATTAAAAACACGGCGTGCATTTAGAATCTAACTGTGTGTGTGTGTGGGTGTGTGTGTGTGTGTGTGGGTGTCCACTTCCTATGTTGAGATTTGCAGAGGAAAGCAGTGACAGGAGAGTAACGATTTCTTTCTATTTATTTATGTTCAGAGACTATTTCTGTCCAAAGGGATCAAGGGCACCCTTCAGCCCTAATAATGGCTCAGAGACGTTCTACACACCAGGGCTTATAATACTAACGGATCCCTGGAACCGCTTCTTTCCCAGAATTCACTGAGGAGGAGGAAGGACTAGGAGGGTCTGAAAACCTGACCTTGTAGCTCTGAGTCAAACAAACACTCCACAACTCACAAATTAGTATTGAAAGCATTCAACTACATGTAATTTATTCCATCAGCTGATATTTGAACAGCTGGTGCAGATTTATGTGACCACATCAGTAAATTGACCCCACGTGAATCCTGAAATATCCAAACATGAACAGGTCACAACACAGTAACGTGTTGGGTTGAAGAGGAGGAACGTTACTGCATACTGCAGCACAACATCCTCACATGCAATGTCTCATGATGATAAAGAAGAGACGAAAGACCCTTTTCCACCTACTCACTAGTAACGGGTACCAGGGGTACGTCCACTTAGAACCAGCTTCCCTGAGGTTCCAAGCGTACCAAAAACACAACATCAGAGACCGTTGCTCACTGATTGGCTAAGGGGGTGGAGTCACTGTTTGTATCAGCGTGTTCCGCCTCGCTGCCCGCAGCCTTTTCCAGGTCTCTTCTTTTCACAGACCGAGCAGAAAGTTTAACCTCGCTACCGTCCTCCACTGTTGCGCTGCGTTTTGGATGCTTACAGATGAACTTGCATTATTCAAACTCTGGGGACTGCCCCTCTATGATGAGCCATCCCACTAGAAAAGTTTCTCAATTGTAATGGAAAACCACCTAAACCGTTAGTCGACCTGTGCCGAGTAGCTGCTGGTGGAAAAGGCCCAGTAGAGACACTATAATACGGTGGCAGAACAGACAGCATTAGCTTAGTGCAACATGACCCAGTGACCTTTCTCCGTTCTTGCTGCGTGTCTGGAACTTTAAAGTTGCTGTCGAACTCCTAGACCTGACTGATGTCACCAGAGGTCACTTTACATACGTCAGAGTGCCATACATGAAGACCAGGGAGTGTTTACATAATGAACCTGTGTTTTTACCTGTTGAGGAAAGAGTTTCCGAATGCGTTGAGTTTCCTGAAGGGCTTTTTGGGGTCCACCACCAGAGCATTACCAGGGACAACGCCCTCGTTCTCACCGTACATCACGGCAATGAAACCATCAGTGGTGGGTTCTGGTCCAATTCGCATTCCAGGAAAATCCTGTTCCAGAAGGTACCTGAGGAGAGAATGAGATGTTTAGAGAAAATGAAACATGTTTCACTGGGAGCAGGTTCAGGGGTTGTTGAACTTTTTGCGTTTCTCTTGCATGAAAAAAATAATTCATGAATTTACATTCTTTTTTGGATTTAACAACCAACCCCACACACACACACACACACACACACCACCTTCTCAAATGGATCAGCTATTAGCACCCTCAATCTGAATTCACCCATTGGTGGATTTCATTATTATTCCCCTTTCTAAACCAATGAACATGCATGATTTTCACCTTTTGACTGTGTAATAGACCACATGACCTGCTCATACCATCTATTTGATAATTATCAAGATCTGGTGTAAATTCTGTTGCTATAGTTCATATTTTTCTAGTATTGTTTACATTGATTATCTTCATATTTCTTGATGAAGAGGTCTTTCCATCAGTGTGCTCCTGCAAAATGCAATTCACCAGAAGAACCTTTGCGAGAGACTGATAAAGTTCCAGCTATCCATCCGTCTATCTAGGTCCCCATTTGATAAATCAGCAGATTTTGATAAAGATGAGGTATTTATGCTCAGGAGATTTTTGATTAAGCATGTCTGAGCTGTTGAGGTGTTTGGAGAGGAAGGGGAATTTAATGAAAATTGTTTCGACATGGTGTCGATGAGCAACACCCCTGCCACTGGATTTATTCATAAACTAATGCTCAGAAATGACAAGAGGCATCTAATCATTATGAAGCAAAAACCTACTCATTTTGTTGTTAGAGCTGGCAGTTTTTCCCCAATCTGTCAGAAACTTTGTTTGCACACTCTGAAATGTTTTTCTTCCTCTTCACATTAATCCTGTCAAACTCACACGTCTCTTTATTAGAGAGAGGAAGGAAAAGCGGCGGCTGACAGACTCCAATAAACTCACTTCCTGCCTTTCAGGACAGCGTGGACATCAAAGACAAAACATCAGAGGATGGAAGAATCACTGACCAGCACTTTACCAGATTTTACTCAAATCTTTTAGATCAGCTGATCCAGAGCTACAACCAGGGTTTTAAACTAGTGGAAGTAGGGCTTGGTACCGAAATTCAGTCCCTTTATGAGAAAATGAGAAAATAGTATTATTACTATTGAGATGTAATTGTCAATGAAATCTAAGTTGTTTTTGTGAGCCATTACTTCTACCCAGCTCAAACACCGCCTCCACCCATGTGAATTCCATAATAATACACAGCTGCAGACCCGGAGACCGCAGATTCACCATCATGTCCCACTCAGCCCTCCCCCAAAGAAACAGCCTCCAGTCACTAGGTGGCAGCAGTGCTCAGAAAAATCAACAGGCTGCCTGTCTAACTCAGCAGAAGTAGCCTATACACATGGTGTGTTCAATTTGTCCTCGGAACTCGGAAATCCCAACTTCCGAGTAGGAAAAATCAAATAAACGCCCTGCAAAGTCGGACCGCCCAGTCGGAAACTCAGAAGTTTTTCAGAACTCCGACCTTGAGATCCAAGATGGCAGCTCTCCGTATCAACAACAGTAAGTTTTGGTTGAAATGTTTGTATTTTACAAGACGCACATAAAAGAGTGCGTTTAAAATAAATGTTACATGTAGCGCTTGCATCTCTAAGATGAGCAAACAAAGTGTTTATTAGTCGTCTGTGTTTGTTGACAGCTACCAAAACAGCCGTTTTCGAGGGCGCCGCCATATTGGAATTCCGACTTCTCCGACTTTATATATATGTATAATTTACAGTAAGAATCAGTCTGTTTTAACATTAGACAACCCCATACGTTGCTGCATGCAATGCTAATAAAAGTATTCTATTATATAAAAGAACACTGTATTCTTGTGGAGTTCAGACTTCTCCTGCACCATGGATTGTGGGGCTGGTTCAGGCCTCTGGTTGGACCACATGTGAACTCTAGGTTTAGTCTGCTGTTAGATAACTTCCTCTGATTCAGTTATTTCATTTTGAAAAGATTTCCTCATAAACAAACCCAGACTGGTTTAATGTCACTCTGCTGAACACCACAAACACAAAACTTATGGAAGGTTTTATGTTTTAAACCTCAGTCGCCTAACACACACAAAAGAAATCTACTTAAAATACACGTTTGTGTTGTTTTCCACCCAATATAATGAGCTGACATTGTGTTTATGATGCATCGAAACAAATGGAGTTTAAACGAAAAAAGCAAAAATGTCCAGTTTGTCCTCAAAGAAAGAGCAGAAGGAAGGAACATGCAGACTTTACAGGTTTTTGGAGAAAGGTTGCAGTGATCCAGAATGTTCTGCAGATAAGGGAAGAACTTAAACACACACACACACCATCATGTTCTACTATACCAATCTTAACTACCAGTCTCCTAGCATAAATAATCTCCTCCAATTACTGTTTTAATGTTGCTGCATGGCTCTGTTCATATCCATGTTGTTGCCAAGGTCTCAGGACTGAGCCAGAAGGGTGTGTGATTAAAAACCTCTGCAGGATCTCATAAACCTATCAGTTTTCTCTCCAGTGTCCCTGTGGAGCTCAGTAACATAAGCATAATACAAACTATCCACCGTCTCAGACTCTGGATGCTTGAATCAATGAAATTCAGTTTGATCTGATGTTATCGTGGAACCTGCTGACAGGAACGGAACCTCCTGGAGTCCAGAACAAAGGTTTAGAAGTCTGTCAGAACCGGAACACCAAGTAGAGATCTACTTACTCATTCAGAGTACATTCACCACCAGCTGTTGGAAAACTAAAGGCAAAATGGTGTGTGTGTGTGTGTGTGTGTGTGTGTGTGTGTGTGTGTGTGGAGGGGGTGGGGTGTTTAACTTAAAATAAACCAGCAAAATTTTCATCCGTAAACATTCAACAACTGAGGTGACCTGGTGACCCAAGCCAAAATAATCGCCACTCGACTGACTTGAGTGGCTTTTAGTCAATCAAATTATGCTCCTCTGATCACGTGACACCAGTGAGGTGTCGACGCGATCAAGCTACGATTGCTTTGGCTTAGGTCATCAGGAGGTCACCTCATTTGTTGTTGAATTTCTAAAGTTGGATTTTTGCTGGTGTATATTAAAGCAGCTATCTGGAGTATTTATTTTATCCGATGGCACCATCTAGTGGCTGACAAAAGTATCACACCAAGAGTTGGTCGATTCGTTTTTTTAAGATGGCGACTGCACGTTTCTTGTTTATGAATGTGCTTCTGTAGTCGACAAACAGAGCTAAAACACGTTGTTTTACAAGTATTATTCTCATGTCACGTTGTTTTCATATATTTTATTTTAAAGACGTACTTGTCCGTGAAAAGTTCATCAACGCTGCATCAGCCAAGGTACTTCCTTAAATTTGACGCAAATAAGCGGTAGTCTAACGCTATTGGTTAGTGTGCTTAGCAAAAAAAAAAAAAGATGTATATCGCTTACATTATATCACACTACATGACAAGACAATCACTTTTACGGATTTCTGAAAAATCATACATAATTCCTGAAAGGGGAAAACTCTGGATTGCTGCCTTAAGTTAAAGAAATTAAAATACATAATTTCACAGAATAAAAATTGAATGTCTAAAAAATGTAATATTCTGGTGAGACTGTATTTCTTCCATAGACCTAAACAGACTGTGTTTAAAATCTTCCAAATGTGTTTGCTATTAGAGGTCTCATTCACTCGTTATTTCAATAAATCTGCAGTGGTTTCTGAATGCCTTGTGAGTCATTCTGTGTGGGGAAAAAGCTCATAGTGCTCCTGTTTCAGGAAGTAGAAGTTAGCCAGAGGAGCCATAATCATGCTTAAGAATCATAACATGAATATTACCGAACCTCCAGGTTTCCCCATATTAACGGTTTTGCTGATGAAAAACGAATTTAGATCACCTCAATAACTTTCACTGAACACTTAAATCATTGAGGATCATAATATAAACATTATTTTCACTGATGTCATGATAGAAACTGGTTAACTTTCTTATAGTTTTCACTCACGTGACTGATTTGCTACTCTGGTATGGTGATGGCGGCCACTAGTGGTCAGTCAGTAATACTGCAGGACAACTTTGTCTCATCTCCAGCTGTGTGGAGCCAAACCTACTTCTATCTCCCTTCCATGAAAGAAAAACAACCATATGAGAACCAACTAAAACACCTGGGACTGATTTACATCCATGAACGTATACGTCTCTCTCGGAGCTCCAGGTGAGAAACATCCGCATGTGTCTTGCGGCTATAGGCTGAGTTGAACTTGAGAACATTTAAACAATGACAAGAGGACAGACGAGCAGTAGTTTTACTCCTCATGTGGGCGTTGCCCAGTGATGTCACAGGAAACCAAGAAATGGAAAGTTTGGTCAGCTTCACTTTTACTCCCCACAATCCAGTCATTTATCCATGTGCAGGGTTTTTATAAATGGACTCATTCAGAGCCCACAGAAGCAGGGGTATCCAGCCCTGGTCCTCCAGGTCCCCATCCAGCATGTTTTAGTTGTTTCTCTGCTCCAACACACCTGAGTCAGTGGCTGAATCACCTGTTCAGCAGCTCATGAAGCTCTGCAGCAAACTTTATTTATAAAGCACTTTAAAACAGCCAACACTGAACAAAGTGATGAACAGGGAAGACAAATATTTAACAGGATGAAACAATAAAAGCATAACTAGAGTACAAACAACACTGTTAATCTGATACTGATTAATATCAGGTGTGCTGGAGCAGAGGAACCTAAAACATGCAGGATGTTGGCCCTGAGGACACCCTTGTTCTAAAGGACCTCAGGGGTCTCTTCACCCTGCTTTTATTTTGGAAGTACTTTTATTTTAAGGTGGTCTGACTTTTGTGTTTACCTCCATCTTTGTACGTTTAGATTATATTTTAAATATTAAACATTAAATTTAATTTCACGATTAAACATTTAGACAGAACTTTGTAAAGTTTTACTTAGAAAACCATGACCTCCACCCATCCCTCCCAGAGGAGCCCCACTGCGCTGCGGACCGTACCTGATGAAGGTAGTCTTCCCGGTGGAGTACTGACCCACCAGCAGGACCATGGGCTTGCTCTGGAAGTCTGCGCCCTCCAGGGCCGGGGAGTGGAAGTCATGGAACAGGTAAGTCTCCTCCAGAGGCAGCAGCTTCTTGTTGTAAAGGGTCTGGAGTCCCTCAGTCACCGTCTGGTACATCTCTCCGTCCTTGTTGCGGCCAGCCTGTTCCTGTTTCACCCAGCTGAACATACTTTACTCCGGACTCTGCGGCGACGCTCCAACTTCCCCGTTTTGGTGTTTCCAAATGTTCCGGATGTGTCCGGTTCCTCCCTGCTCTGGAAGGTCCGGCCCAGCCAGCCTCCTCCTCCTCCTGCTTCAGTTAGTGCTGAGGCTGCTGCTGCTGCTGCTGCTGCTGCTGCTGAGGGTACCTGCCTGGCTGCGGGCACCGCCCTGCTGGGGGGTGACGTCATTGTTTGATCCCAGGTTGAATCAGGAAGCGGCTGGGACCCAAAACTTGACTTTTATCCGTGTTTTGGAGCAACAAAGTAAAGGAAATTTATTTTTAAATGCCTCATAAGTTTTATCCAGCTACAATTTAGGGGAGATAAATGATGTAGAAAACAATTGTTCTTTTATTCTGCTGTTTCATCTCTGAAGTGAAGCAGTCATTTTTTTTGTTTATATTTGTTTTTATACTTCTGTATAAATCTAATGCTTCATATCTTCTCAGTAATAAACAGCAATAAGCTATTTACAAAGTCTTTAAATTATGTCATATTTGTAAACATTTAAATATAGGTTAATTTTGTGGTTTGGAATTATTTGAAATCAATTGTAATTTGTGTTTATGGTTTATTCATCATGTATTTTTGTTTATTTTTCTTTGAGCTCTGGTCCACTTGATGTTTGCCTTGTTTGTTCTGTTGTTCTCAATAAAGCTGGAACAAAACAGGAAGCTGCAGCAGGTGTTTTCATCAAATCTTTATTAGGAAATCAAATATGAAACAATATCATAACAACAAAAAATGCAGTTAACTCGTAAGACAGCTGAGCAGGAAAGATATAATCAGATTATGTTTACGTGCAGCAGAAAACATCAAACACTGCATCATATTCAATATATGATGATGACTATGATTCAGAGCTGTGTCACACTGACAGGTGGTCATGTAGGTCAAAACACCACAGCAGCAGCGCCTCCTGCTGGTTTAAATGGATTTGAACAGGACATAAGACGGCAGAGGTTGTTTTGTGACTTTGCCACATTTTAGCCTAGTTCCACATTCTTCAGAGTTAAATTAACTTTCAAAATAGGCAAGCAATTAATTGTGTATCAGTTATCTTTTATTACTCATACTCATAAACTAACACTGTAGAATTGAACAGGTGACACTGCTGAGTTACATTAGAAAACCAAAATATTACTATCTACTCTAAAAGATATGATAATGTATTACAATATGCAAATTAATTTAAACAGCAGTTCTAACACAGTAAAAAACACTGTAAAGTAAACATTTTATTCAATATAAGTATCTTAAAATGTTTAGGCTCAAACATTTTTAGATACATCTTTATTTTGAATCACTCTGAGTGCTCAACAATGACATCATCAAAACTCTCAGAAAGCTTATGTCAAAACACACACACACACACACACACACACACACACACACACACACACACACACACACACACACACACACACACACACACACACACACACACTCCAACACAACAGACCGGAAACGGAAGTGAGCGTCTTTTGTTTTGAAAGAGGGAAATTTAAACTGGAATGCGTCATAAGCAGCAGACGTAAACGGGGAATAAATTTACACTAAAACGGACTCAAATCTGGACCCAACCCAAAATTCTGCTTCCTTGGATGTAAAGTAAGATTCATTTTGTCGCTTCGTGAATGTTTTAAGTTTTTCATGTCCGTCGAACGCTTAGTTTTTCGTGTCTAGAACGTTCGAAGAACGGAGTTCAAACATTCATTGTTTGAAAAAAGTGTGCTTATTTAACTAAACTTAAAATATTACTCGGTTAAACTTTCAAAAATGACGTGTGTATTGTGTTCTCTTTGTGTGTTTTGGGGTTTTACTGTATTATGCTGACTTCTAATGCCACTGAGTCTGTTTTAGCTGCCTGGAGCCCAAATAAAGCAAAGCTGAAATTGAGCAGTTAAAAGGATCACCAGTGGATCACAGTGGAATAGATCCAGTTCCTGGAGATGTATTTCAGGGGCAGTGATAAGATACGACTATTGATCTCACAACGGGGAAATGTGTGCGTTACCACAGCTCTGGACAGATAGCATAGAGTACACGTGTAAATAAGATAGTATGATAAGGCAAGACACTTTAAACAAGAGTAGGCATGAACATGTAAGTACATATGTACAAATACATCCACACACACTGTAGACTGTATGGAGTGGTGACCGTAGAATTTAAGATACTGAGTGGCTCGTGACATCATGACTTTGAATTTGTGTGTGTGTAGTGTATTTTATATAATGGGCGGAGGTGCAGGAAGCTGATTATCGATGCCTTTAAAGTGTTGCCAATGGGTGTGAAAGGAGGAGGATGAGCTGTCAAACCTGTAGGACCTGATGAGGTCTGAAGCTGCACCATCACAGGAGGATATACTGGGATGACCAGTGGTAAGGTATGGATGGAGACCGGTGAAGGTATAAGGAAGTGAGAGCAGAGTTTGGGTGGATGTCATCAGCATATAATTGGATGTGGGAATTGCCAGCGGGGGTGGACAAACTTTTTTACATACATTATGAATTGGGTTGAACCCTAACCCTTTAATTTTGTTTTTGTAAATGTTTTTGACCAGCTGATGGCACAATGGCGTCATGCAATGAGAGGGTTGTGAGTTTCCACATTCTCTTGGTGCACAAGTGGGTTTGCTCTGCGAACTGCGGATTCCTCTGACATTTCAAACTCTTGAAAGTTATCTCTTTCTCTGTGGGTGTGTTTTTTAATCTCATGGCAGTCTCATGACCTTGACCAGGTTGTATTTTACCACAATCCTCACTAGTGTCCCGATGATGGAGTAATGAAACAACTCTCTAAAGCATTTAGTTTCTTTGCCTCTTTAAAATCCTTTAATCAAGCCTAACTTTATTTATATAGCACATTTCCATGACAACACAGATAAAAGTAAAAGCAGTGCCATCACACACTCAGGCTTATAAGTTGTGATAAAAAAACAGACTGATTGGTCACCAATAGCATTGTTACTAATGAGGCCATCAAGGTCACACAAGTCTCTGGTCCTCCCTCTGTTCAAGTCCCTGTTTGTTGATGGTGGTGAGAATCCTAGCAGGTCCCCAACATGTGGACTGTTTTGGTCATGGTGTGAGTTTATGTGGAACCGCCTGGGGAGACAAATCAATGCTGCACTGGAAAGATGAAACCTGAGGCCAACTCCTCTCTTAAAATATTTTTTTTTCTTATGTTTGACATAAACGTCTTCTTTCACTCCTGTCTCAAGCTACCTGTGTTCCTTGTTGTAAATGTGGACACTATTGTCTTCAAATGAGTGTTTATTTTCCAGTGGTGGTGGGAATCCAAGAGTAGGTACTGGTCTGTGTGCGTGGGTTTCCAATATACCTCAGTGGTAAAGCTACTATCTCCTTCTATATGAACCGCAGTACAAAGAGGCTTCTTGAATGAGAGGCGAAACATCTTCAAGATAATGAGAAAAGTTTGTTTTCAATTAAATCTGTCAATACATAAAAAACACAGTTAAAAACTTTATAATCAATCACAAATGCCTACACAAAAACAGTAAAAACACATAGCACTAAAGCTTGCATTCTACAACAGAGTCAAAAGCCACAGAGTACAAATGAATTTTCAATCGAGATTCAAAAATGATAAAAATAATAATAGATTCGATTTATATATCGCTTTTCAAGGCACCCAAACCGCTTTCCATTATTCTCATTCACACACTGCTGGTGATGGTAAACTACCACAGCTTCCATGGGGCAGTCTGACAGAGGCTAGGCCGCCAGTTTGTGCCATCATCCCCTCCGACCACTACCAACACAGCTGGACTGGTGTTCCCTTTAGAAATCCTTCTATTATGGGAAGTCCTTCATGTGGCTAACGGCACCAGCATTATGAGTATTCATCCTAATGTTATAAATGTGTAAACTGGGCTGAGTGGAGCTGGTTACTGGTGTGCCTTGCCTCTGTTCCTTGGGTTAGTTTATCTAGACATGATGTATTGTTGATGTGGCTGTGCTTCAGGAGGCTGAGGCACGTCTTTCTCTTTGTGTATATGACCTAAACGGTGTGTGTATTAGTGATGATGATGTGGTAACCTTCATCATTCGCCAACAGGTGAAATTCAACCAGTATGAAGAAGGTGAGAAGGTTGCATTCCACCGATGGAACCACCAAGCAGGAAGACTGTGAGTGAAGCCCACACCTACACCTGGTCTTTAAAGCAGTGGTAACTAATCTGGGGTTTGTGACCCCCCCCCCAAGGGGTCCCAATAAGATTGTCTGGGCTGAGGTTGTGAGATTAAGATCATATTTGTGAAAATTCATAAAACTCCAATAACACACCCCAATAGTATAATCAAAACTTTGTAAAATTCTTATCCTGTATGTCTTTATAAAGTTTATATAAAGGGCTGAGCTGACTACAAGGTCAATCATCAACCTGTGACTTTGACCGCCCTGGTACTACACATACCAACGTGCATCCTTGTGGTCATGTTCATTATGGTGTTTATTATGGCCAAACTGTGACTGAGCTGTAAATGGCTCCAGCGCCACAGATTGCAGCCCCCTAGGATAGACTTAATACTGGTTGACCAACATGAGACTCGGGTGGTACTACCTAAGACTTTCATGCTTCAGGTCCAGTAGGGTGAAATGTTTGGAGTTACAAACTAAGATCAATCAGTAGATGTTCTAGAGTCTGTACGCCAATAATCCACAAATGGAAACTTATAACTGTGTGTGTGTGTGTGTGTGTGTGTGTGTGTGTGTGTGTGTGTGTATCCAGACTGTGCTCTGTGCAGGTTCGCTGATGATGACCCGGCCTTGTATGGAGAAAAGGTCAAACTCAAGGATCACAAACTCTCCGTCCACTACTTTTGTTTGGTGAGTTTTACTAAAGGTCCTGTTGTTAATGCTTCATCACAATGAGGTCCTGATGGACCTTTCTATTCAGAGTGAGTTGACTCAGAGTTTACACATAGACTTATAGTTTTTTATCCTCCTGGAACACCCCATGTTGCTCTTAGTATCTCAGGTGTTTTCAGCATGTGACTGAATGTAAAATGTTGGTTTATCAGCTAACTTCTTGTGGAATTTACCAACGAGGAGAAGAAGACGAGGGCATCTTTGGATTTCTGGTGGAGGACATCAAACAGGAGGTCCGAAGGTCGAGTCGACTGGTAAGGAGCTTTGTAAACTACCCAGTTCATTTGATCGTCGTTCATATTAGAATCAAACATGTTTTTAACCAACCTGAGATCTGGATCTGTTTAACAAGATTATACAGAAACTACCCATCTCAGTGTCAAGAAACCAGGGGTGTTTCTCAATGTCAACAAACCTTGCCTTGTGCCTTGGTCCCGCCCCGGTTGCCTAGGAGATACATCATCAGGAATCACCATGGCGTGTTCCAATGTTCATGTGCTACCGAGGCGTCTGTCCTCTGTTTGCCTGCCGTTTAGCTAATTGACCAAGGACACATATGAGGTGCATTGTTGCCTTCTCTTGGTCAAAGATTTCCCAGAATGCATTGCGGTATTTTTAAACAGATGTGATCAGGAGCTGGCAGCAGCTACTTCAGGGGCAAATTTCCAGTTTAAATGTAAGTCAACTAATTTTAGCAAAATTTTATAAATAAAATGTGTTTTTTTTTCACATCCCAACAGTTATCTATGGTTGGTTAGTTGCTTATTAGTTGCAGCTGCGGTGGCTAGCAGGTACTAACTCGCTTACACATTTGATTTAACCAATATATACACAATAAAAAAAGTAAAAGGCTCGTTATACATCTATATTGAAAATTAACGCTACTATTCTACTATGATGGACGGGACGTAAACAGCCCGTAAGCAAAAGGCAGGCTCTAGGCACTTTGACCAAGGACAGTGTCAAAGTGGCATTGCCTTGGTAGGGAAGGCACCTTGATGTTGAGAAACACCCCTTGACTTCGGGCTCAGGAACAGAGTCTAGCTGTTTAACCTTTGTCCTGTTTATGTGTTGGGTGTGTGTCTCCAGAGTTGTGTTGGCTGTAAGAAGAAGGGAGCATGTGTTGGTTGTAACGTCAGGAACTGCAGAAAGAAGGTTCACTACCCCTGTGGGAGGAAACACAAATTCATCTCACAGTTTACTGGACTGTTCCCGTGAGTTCTGACACAAGCTAGTTCTATCAGAGTGTGCACACAAACCAGAGCTCTCTACAGTATTACTGAAAATACTTTATTGTGCTGCTGTACATACATGTAATCACACACACATACACACAACAATAAACACTCATGAGAATGTGCAAATAATTTCTATCAGGACTCCATGGAGCATAGTTTATCTAGAGTCTTGAAGAAGCCCCAACGGCCAAATGAATAAATACCTCAAGTACCAGTTTGATCTTGCCCTTTAGGCATAAGTCAACCTTGGTAAATCCAAATGGATGAAAATTCCATGTGAAAAAGGAAAGAAACTTATAGTTTTTGTCCGTAGAAAGTCTGACAGTCCTGTCTTTGTGTTCAGGTCTTACTGCCAAGATCACAGTCCTTCCCAGTCCCTGTCCATGGGGTCGGACTCCAATCTCCCTCAGTCCTGCTCCATCTGTTTGGACTCCATCGAACCAGTTCTGTCCTACTCTATTCTGAAATGTCCATCCTGCCACAGTAGCTGGTTCCACAGAGACTGTGTGCAGGTACAGTAGGAACCATTTTATCAGTTCCAACAGGACCCCTAAGATCAGGAGGAAAAGAGTTTGGAAACATTCTGTTTTTCATTTGTTCCACTTGAGAAACGTGGTGTATTATCTTCTTTTAAGCTTCTTGGTCAGTTTAGAATACTGTTTTAGAAGGTAGAGTTGGTTCCTGTAGTCCAGCATGTTCAGGTGATAAGACCCCTCTAACTTCCTGGTTGTGTCTGTGTGTCAGCGTCAGGCCCACAGTGCAGGCCTCTTCTTCTTCAGGTGCACTCTTTGCAACAACAAAGACCAGTTCCAGGAGGAGATGCTCAGGATGGGGATCTTCATCCCAGAGAGGTAACATCAACACTCTGTTTCCTCACCAGTAACAGCCCTTTTCCACCAGTACCTCAGCCCAGCTCAGTCGGGTTAGTACGGTGCAGTTCCAAGGCTAGTAATATGTTTAAGCTCCTTGTTAGGGCTGGGACGATAATCAATAAGTCAATATATCGTACATAGATGGAAATGAACTCAATAATTTTTCCAGCCTCAATATATCGCCATGTGCCTGTGTGTATATGTTTTCCTTGTCTCTGGCCTCCAAAGACGCTGGATGACAAGAGCGTTCAAGTGCAGTTAGGTTGTTGACACTGGATAGGCCATTGTATTTATTGTTTTGGAGAGACAGGGTCATTTTAAAGGATGTACTTGCATTATTATGATATATTAACATTACATAAGTGGTTATTTTGGTCTCGATAATGTCGACAATAATATCGTTTATCGTCAATAATTTGTTGGACAATATATCGTCCAGCAAAATTTGTTATCGTCCCAGGCCTACTCCTTGTTTTATAACCAGCTTCACTGTCATTCCAACTGTTGCTGCCAACAGAAAACCTGACTCTTTGTGTGTTTTAGTAATCATGCAGTTTTTTCTCCCTGTGCAGAGATGCATCATGGGAGTTAGAGGCAAACGCATATTCAGAGCTTCTGGAGGTTTACGAGCACTGCGATTCTCTGACCTGCCTCTGCAACGACGGACGCACATTCTCTGACAAAAACGGGTATGTGGGGTTTTGCCGTGAACCGTGGTAGTTATTTCTAAACAGATCCAACTCAGCTAAATAAAACAATACTCATCTAAGTCGCCATCTTGGAAAGAGATGTCTGCTGGTGGGTCTCTGGACCGGATGTCCTTTTAAAAGTGGTTTCTAGCTAGAACACTCAACTCCTAATGCTTAATTTTACCTTTGATGTTTGTTGTGGTTTCTGAATAGGTTAGTAGAAATTAATACTGTTAATATGACTGTACTGCTTCATCTGTTTCAATGTCTTCCATTTTTTCTTTTTAAATCTTATTTTTCTAACCTGGATAATTTGTTTTTGAGTTTTATATGGCACAACAGATGACTGAGAGCCAGTAAAAAGTGTTGCAATTACCCCAGGATTTGCATGCCTTTTCCTAATTTTATGTATTATTACTGGGCTTCTAATATTAAGGCATTGTTGTTTTGGCTGAGGGAGGGGGCTGATGTGCCGAGTTGGGTGGCTGTGGAGAGAGAGCTTTGTATGTTGCTAGTTCTCCTATAGCTATACTCTGCTCGATATCTTCATACTCAGCCAGTCCCATTGTTGTTCAGACAATTAAGATCTGGAATCAGTGTCGACGGTCTTTTGGTCTCACTGAATTATCATCTGCTGCCCCTGTGACAAAGAACCACATGTTTATCTCCTGCTGAGAGACTAAAGTCCACTACGTTTGTAGCATTTAATTTCCTAATAGCTACATGCAGAAATGGACAAAAATAATATTTTTAAAAATATTCTTAAAATCTTTTATTAAATCTAGGTTGAATATCGTGCAAAAAGACCCAGAGCTTCCATCTATAATCACAAACTTCCTAAAACTCGAGCTAGGTTGTTGATGACATATTGCTTTTTTGATGCATGTGGGCCACCGTAGCTGCAGTACCTACTCTGAACTGTGTGGTGCTGAAGAGTCAATTTTTTTTTCACACACTGGGCCTTTAAAATTTATATGATAACCTACAGGAGAGATTAAATGGGAGAG
The DNA here is from genome assembly GCA_006937985.1 of Aphyosemion australe. Classification (NCBI taxonomy): domain Eukaryota; kingdom Metazoa; phylum Chordata; class Actinopteri; order Cyprinodontiformes; family Nothobranchiidae; genus Aphyosemion; species Aphyosemion australe. The sequence goes on along the minus strand of SSNS01000153.1, from coordinate 1,242,758 downwards.
AGATTTAACTCTGCTTCTGGCCTTTGTCTGGGGCGGGGCATCCCAGTAGAGTAAAACTGGCTCCTGGACCAACCATTCTGTCTGCTTCACTTGCCGCAACCAGACAGGTTGTTGTTTTGTTGTGCTGTGTAACCTAACATGCACAGACTAGTGCGTGCTCCTGCTCTATTCTCTGTCTTAGAATATGAAGGACAATAATTAAGAATGGTTCTGTTACTGGTTCCAGCTGGTTTAAGGTGATCCGGTGCTGCCTGTGTGGATCCAGGGGGACTCACAGGAAATGTTCAGGACTGAAGTTGGACACCAGAGACTGGGCCTGCCCCGACTGCACCAGGGCTACTAATAAAAGAGGTCTGACCTGAGTTCTGGTGTGTCTTTGATAAACAAAGGTCCAGTTGCTCAGCTCCTCCACTAACTAGTTGTTGTTGACCGTTTCAGTGTCCCTGGCTACACCGCCCCGTGGAGGTCAAAGAAGAAATTTGTTGTCCAAACACAGTAAAAGGTATGCATGTCCAGTTCTGCCCCGTGGCTCTCAGCAAGATTCAGTGTTGGTAGGGTTTTGGTTCTGTCTCTTTCAGAGCCAGTTTACCTGTAAGACCTGAATCACCTGAGGAGATCCTTCAGTCCATAGTCCCTCAGCATCATCCTGTCAGTGTTGAGCTGGAGGTGGATGGGGACAAGGCTCTGTCAGCTGGTCTGGACCTCGTCAGGAGGCCGGACTTTGACCCCACACACACACTGTTGATCAGGTCTGAAGACACAAACACACATTCACTCCTGTTTGTCCTTGCATCTGCTGTTGTGACTGTCTTTTATCTTTTGCAGGTTCAGAGATGAGCAGTACGCTGCCCAAGATGAAGACACAGCCAGGACGTTCTTCCTGAAGCTGCTCTTGCAGCAGATCCATAATTCTGAGGTGTTTGAAGGTCCAAGTGGATGCAAAAACCTGGCACTGGACTCCCAGGGTTAGAAAACTTGATTTTTTTTATCAGAAATGAGCTCAAATACATGAGTCGAAACCTTTAATTCAGTTTTATATAGAACCAGTTCAGAGCCAACCTCGTCTCAAAGCACAACACAAAAATCAATAGGCCCAGTTCAGTAAACCGTGTGTGTGTTCCAGCTCTCCGTGACGACACATACTTTGACCTGGGCTGCCTGTTGGCCCTGTCCCTGGCCTATGGTGGACCACCTGTGGGGTTCTTCTCCCCTGCTCTGTACCAGTGTCTGTTTAACTATCCGGCCAACCGCCCTCTCTCTCTCAGGCACATGACCCCTGACACACATCTGACCCACCAAGTTCGACAGGTGAGTGCAGGACTGAGTCTGACCTTTAACCTCACAGCTCCTGCACACACATCATGGACATTATGAAGTTAGAAGCTGACTAGCTGGTATCTGTGGTTTCAGATTGCAGAGGCAGAATCTTTAGATGAGTTGAGAGAAGCCATGGCAGCTAGCTGGGAATTCCTGGAGTTAGCCGGCTGTAACCAACCAGTCAGCAGCCTGCGGGAGAGAGAGGTACTGGTGGAGGACCTAGTCAGCTTCACCATGATCACAAGGATGCAGCTCCCACTTCAGAGGTGAGACAAACATTCAAACACTCTAAAGGACCACACCCAGGCCCTGGTCCATCAGACACTTTAGCACATCTTCCAACCATCACACTGGTTTCAGTTTTGGACAACCAACCACCAACCCATGTCTGCCCATAAAATGCCCTTCTATTGACCTACAGAAAATCCCTTGTATTCCAGTTGTTTGGTCATTAAAGGTGTGGAACACTGAAAATACATTTTTTTAATTATTATTTCTGATTATAATCGGTCACTCTGAGTTTTTGATGCAGGCTGAACATGAAAATAGTCTTCTACACCTATCTGCTGCATTAGCTTCTGATAGAAAATAGATGGTGAAATGCTAGGATTTCCATCATCACCATGACATGTGGTGTCCCCCAAGGTTCTATTCTTGGACCACTGCTCTTCAATCACTACATGCTCCCCCTGGGTCAGGTCATACACAATAACAACATTATCTATCATAGTTATGCAGATGACACCCAGATCTACCTAACTCTATCACCTAGTGACTGTGGTCCCCTAGACTCACTCTGTCAGTGTTTGGAGCAAGTTAATGACTGGATGCAGTCAAACTTCCTCCAGTTAAACAAAGACAAGACTGAAGTTATTGTCTTTGGAAATAAGAAGGATAGGATGGAGGTTATTGCTCAATTCCAGAGGAATAAAAACAAACACTCAGGTTAGAAATCTTGGTATCACTGATTCATACCTGAGCTTCACTGGTCACATTATGGCTATAACTAGATCAGCGTTTTATCATCTTCATCAAATGGCAAGACTCAGAGGTCTCATGTCTAGACCAGACCTACAGAAACTTATTCATGCGTTCATCTCCAGCAGGCTGGACTACTGCAATGGTCTTTTGTCTGGCATTCCCCAAAAAAGCTGTGAAGCAACTGCAGCTTATTCAGAATGCTGCTGCTAGAGTCTTAACAAGAACCAAGAGAACCGCACATCACTCCTGTTCGTAAATCTCTACACTGGTTACCAGTAAACTACAGAATCCATTTCAAAGTGCTTCTACTAGTTTATAAATCACTATTAAATCATAAATCATTATTTGTGGAGATAAAACATCAACGTTACTGAAGCTACTTTCTCCTCCAGCTGACTGTACTTCCTAATTCAGGCGCATCTGAGATTTTTTTCTCCAGAGTACGATTTACAAGGCATTCATTCCTACTAGAGACCACTGCAAATATATTGATTAAATGAGAGTTCAACACCTTTAAAAACTCTCCAGGCATCCAGTGCACAGCTTAGACCGACACCATCCACTAAACCCTGGTAAGATTTGTCAGGTTATATGAAATTATTATATTATTTATTATAAAATATTGTTTCTACATGTTTTTATAGTTATCAATAATTATTGATATCAAACAATGTGATTTTTTTTATCGATATGCTTTGTTCCTATATCATCTAGCCCTAATACAGGCCTGCCTCCATGGTGCTGTAGACATAAATAAAACAGATAAAATCAATCATAAAGAAGCACAAACAACACAATAAATCAAGTAAAATAAAAAACATGTAAAAGCTAACCCACAGAGGTCATAAAAATAGGTCTTCAGCTTTGTTTTAAAAACTGCCACGCATGAAGACAACACAGGAAGCTCGTTCCATAACTTTGGTCCCACCACCGAGAAATCACCCCTCATCTTCAAACAAGACCTTGGTTGAACAAGCTAGTATAGCTGGTGGTTTGTATTTAGATGGTAGACCTTTAGTGTGACGTGCTGCAGGAGACGGATCCTCCATGTTTCATAACGCTGTATGGTTGTTAGCTGAGACTTGACTGGACAATGTGATTTATTGACTTTCTGGTTTTGTCCTGTAGGTTTCGAGATGGTCTGCAGACTTTGGGTGTTGGTGGTCAGGTAATGTTTAATTATTTCTGTTAGTGGATATAGAGTAAAACATCTGTGTCCTTTTGTTTACTGTGTTGATATTTATCTCCTCTAATAAAGTTAAGAAATATTGTTGATGTGTTGCAATTAGCGCATAACCCGTTTCCACTGAGTTCAACAGGATGGACTTGTGTCAGAAGCTAATAGTGGTTTTGATCTGATCCAGGTTCAGCTCTTCCCTTCAGTCTTCTACCGTGTGTTCTGTGAGTCTGCGGAGCGCGTCACGGCTCAGACTCTCAGCCAGGTTTTCACCATCAGCTTCTCTGAGCAGGAGGACAAACTGGAACGAGAGACACCTGTTGTCACCTTTTGGAGACACTTCCTGCTGGAGTGTGAAGGTAGAATGTTGATCTAAACTTTTATTCATGAGCAGTTTAACAGACTCGGACATAGAGGATTGGTGCTTTTGGAGTTTTTGCTATTCTGAGTGACCACCTCCCCTTTCCACAGTTGGAAGAAGCTCCATCTCCCTGCAGGACATCCTCTGCTTTGTCACCGGAGCTGACAGGCTTCCACCAGCCGACCTCCTGCCTCCTCCTTCTATTTCCTTCCTCCACCAGTCCACCTCTCCCCAAGCAGAACTAAAAGAGCAGGAGGAGAGCGAAGGAAAGTCGAGGGAGGAGGCGCTGTTTCCTCAGAGCAAACCAGAATCCAACAGCCTCTTCCTGCCCGTCACCACCTCCTACAAGACTTTCAAGAACTCTATGGAGCAGGCCATCAGCCACCGTGTTCACCTCCTACATTCAGAGTAAGAACAAGGAGATGGAGATCCTGTTCTTATTCCTGTTTTTGTTGTTACTGTCACTAAGAACTATTATAGTCTCTCTCTCTCTTTGTGTGTGTGTTTAATCTTATATTTGTTGTTATATTGGTGCTGTTTCATGTCACACAGTTATTAAGGCATTTTTAAGATTTTAAATGTTTGACAGATTATCTATCGTGTTTGTTAGATGAGCAGATTCACAACTTTTTTGGTGAATGTTTGAGTTTCAAGTGTTTCCCTCTATTTAGTAGAATCCGAGGCAGCAGTGTCTGGAAACACCTATTGCATTTTTAAAAACCGAACCACTGCTGTCCTTTCTTGTCCAGTAGTGTTGATTATCCTACAAATAAAAAAGTAAAAATAAATGCATTTCAAGTTGTATACTCTGTATAATGAGAACTTGTGATGGTGGACAAACAACAGAGGACAGCCGTTGTGGTTGACGTGGCAATACCAAGTGATGCAACATCAGGAAAAAGGAACACGAGAAACTAGAGAAGTACCAGGGCCTCAAAGAAGAAGAAGACATTGAGAAAGCCTGGAGAGTGAAGACATCGGTGGTGCTCGTGGTCATCGGACAGCATGAGAAATTGATTGTCAATCAGTGTTGCTTTCTAAGTGAACAGTTTGATTTCACAGAAGTGTGCTTGACTTGGAGTTTTAGTGTGTTGTTTTAGTGTTCCCTTTATTTTTTGAGCAGTGTGTATATATGTGTGTGTTCGTGTGTACAACTAAAACTCAACAAATAGAATAGAATAGACTATTGATCCCACAGTGGGGAAATTCACTTGTCACAGCAGCACCATCACTCAAAAGGTAATTAGAAAAAGATAAAAAAACAAGGATACATCTATATACACATAGGCAGTAATCTAGTATTGTAATCAAATAAAAGATACAAACAAACTTGGTACCAGCACTATGCAGCATACTGTAAGAGACACAGACAACAATGTGAATCCGGTATTGCACAAGTATGGAACACATACTGAATATTGCATTGGTGTTATTGTGTACCAGGATGATACCAGCACAGCTTAAACTGAGGAGTTAGACACTCTTACTGCAGAGGGGATGAAAGATCTACGATAGCGCTCAGTTTTACATCTGGGATGTCTAAGTCTACCTCTGGAGGAGCTGTCCATGATCTCCACAGTGGAGTGCATTGGGTGGGAGGGGTTTCTTAAGATGGAGATCATCTTCCCCAGCATCCTCCTTTCACACGTCTCCTCAACTCTATATTTATCAGTGTTCAACAAGATTAAATCAATGAGCTACAGCTGGAGCTATTAGCAGCTAGCTACAAAACAGATAAAACATTTTTAAGGCTTCATTAAGGAGGCTAAAATATTCTCTTCTAAATGGCTAAAAAGAACAAAAGTGTAGTAACAGCTTCCAGACACTGGAGGGCAGCAACTCCCCATCTTCCCTTTTCTAATTGGTGTTGGAAACCATAGATATCATATAAACACTAGATGCCTTACCCGCGCTGTTCGTGGGTTGGACGGACGTCCCTACGTGGCGGCCATCTTACCTCGGACAGCTGCCCCCTTTCGTAACATTGGTGTCAATAGTGAATGTACCATTTAAATAACTCTAACTTGCTCAATTTTCAACCGAATTTCAAACGGGTAGGTTTGTTATAAACGCCAAAGACGTGGCTGTAAAATATGACGGATTTGGCCCATTAATTAAAAAATGTTAAAGTATGTCCTATCAAGCCTATGTGCTATAAGGTTTGTAATAATGCAACCCGCTTGTAAATCCGTTAATATTTAATCGAGTTAAGATTGTTTTTGTTTAAGTTGTTCACTCACCTTCCATCTGCTACCATTGAGACCGGAACGTAAGTTGGCCGAGGTAAGATGGCCGCCGTGTAGGGACGCTGTCGAGTCCCAGTTAAGGCATCTAGTGTTTATATGATATCTATGTTGGAAACCAGAGTGTTGTTCTGTTTTTTGCCTGGTGAGGGCGCAAATTCCCCGTTCTTTCAAGGCAACAATACATGGCGTTTGAAAAAAAAAAAATTTAGAGGAAGTGTTTCTACTTCGTAACTCTTGTAAAAGCTTGTTTAGACAATGAACAAATAGTATAAAATAACTGCTTTACAGCAATAACTTTTCCAGGATAGCTTGTACGAATAAAGTCAGAGTGAGACCTCTTCATTTTGCGCCTCTCTCTGAAGTGGAATGACGTGAGGTTGATGCCACGTCAGATACTCCGTCACCACTATCAACATAAAACATGGCGACGTCTGTTCGCGAGAAGCAGGCCGGTGAGTGAAACTAGTTTTTTTCCGTCAGTAAAGCCAACTGTCAGTGGCAGAAACCAGCGGTACCGAGTGGCGGAAGGTTCTTCCGAACTCGGATTTTATTTTTCAGCTCCGTGAAGCCTCCAGCAAGCTAACATCCAGCCTGCTTCATCAGTTAGCTAGCGTTGAGCTGCTAACAGCTGTGTGTGTTTTAACGTGTCCAGTTATCCGCTAAAGAAACAGTTTCTACACAGAAATCCGATTAGAGCAAAAACTAGTTGGCTAAATGTGTTAGCCGTCTGTTCCTGGTGTAAGCTAGCTGCTGCTAATGACAAGAATGTGTTTACTTGGGCTTTTGAGCCACAGGAGTTAGACTTAAAACAACAATAAATGATAGTTCCCCAAAAGTGTCACATGTACGCAAAGTGAGTACTTGGATCTTTGTGTAGCGCGTGATTGGTGTAATTATTGGTGGATACATTACTCATTTGTAAGAAACGACCTGCTATTGTTCAGAGACAGGATCAGGATTAATGTGGGGAGTTAGGGCTGAGAGGATGCTGTAGAGGTAGATTTAGATGTCAGGGTAGGTGATGGGGTTTATTAGGTAAACAAACCACGTATAAAAATTAAATAAAAACAGCATCTCTAGGAGAGGAAAAAGGCATCAGAGCCTTAGAGAGAAATAAAAAACATTTCTGTAATAATCAGGGTTGAGTTATTGCAGCAGCTGGGAGAAATTATTGTATTCCAGTTTTTAAGTTTATGACAAAATCTTTCTTTGTATCATGTTTCTTTTCTGTGTCAATTTTAGAACACATAAGTAGAGTGTGTGTGTGTGGGGGGGCTGTTCTGATCTCACACCCCGTTAGTACTGATTCTTTTCTGATGTAAACGGGTTCAAGACAACATTCCAGTAACATGTTTGTGTTTGTGCAGTTGCTTTAAAGCGCATGCTGAACTTCAACTCTCCTCCTCTGAAGCAAACAGCAGCTGAGCCTGTATGGAAGGTAAAACCACACATGCGATATTTAGATTGAAATGTAATATCAGAAATGATCAGTATCAGTGTTTAACCTCTTACTGACTTAACTAAAATGATTCAAACGCTGTGATTTTTAGATTTAAAGTGATTGTTTTCATTAGTTTTGATTCAAGGTCTTGTATGTTTTGTTCTATTCATCCACTCTGCATTTCAGACCAACATAAAAAGATCCGTTAAACCAAAATTTAATTGGAAGATGACTTGATAAGAGAGGGAGAGATGGATCATGTTCATCCATATCTGATGTCAGATTTAAAGTGTGTGTATGTGCGTGTGTGTTTCCAGGTCCTGATTTACGACCGGTTTGGCCAAGACATAATTTCTCCGCTGCTGTCTGTCAAAGAGCTGCGAGACATGGGCATCACGCTTCATCTGTAAGACCCGTTTATTATTCTGAGACAAGCTGAATGGACTCAAAAACATTTTGTTTCTGTCCAAACCTGCAGTGACAGAGAAAACTTATTTTATCCATCACATTGATAGCCGATCCGGGCTAGACATATTTGTTCTCGTTCACTCGCATTACTGGGGACATCCGTGAAATTCACTTCCTCCTTCATGCACGCACACTCTCCCCTCTTCTTACCGACAGCTGATCACACACACACACACACACTTAAGCATGCAGCTCATTGAATATTTATGTATGGGTGTGGTGGATGGGGGAAACCAATCTTTTCATGGATGTGCAAGGTGTGCAACATTGAGCTCTGTCTGCAGCTGGACAGCTCTAAGGCACAGTGTGTAATATTTCTACTTGTTTACGATCAAATTCTGTGTATATCGTTCACATACTTGTCCTTTTTCATTAATATTTCTCACCAACATCTATTCTGAGTATTCCTGTTAGCTGGACAGTTTACATTTCAGAAGCAGTCACTGTTGATAATCTCAGATGCTACTACTGTTTTGTCTGTCTGCTTAATTAATATACATTTGTAATGTGTGTGTGTGTGTGTGTGTGTGTGTGTGTGTGTGTGTGTGTGTGTGTGTGTGTGTGTGTGTGTGTGTGTGTGTGTCCAGCCTCCATCACTCAGACAGAGATCCCATTCCAGATGTTCCAGCTGTTTATTTTCTCATGCCCACAGAGGAGAACATCGACAGGATTTGTCAGGTGATTTCATGTTAAACTGACTTGATGGTGGAATCAGAACCAGTCCTGTTATTCAACACCAACAGAGTTCAGCTGGGTTTTGGGTCATCAGTTATGTACACTGCTCGCAAAAATTAAAGGAACACTTTTTTTATTGGGCCTGGCATGAAATCAGTGAAACCTGTCTGATAATTTCCTGGTTGATTAAGCAGCTGAGGGCATTGTTAATCACTTTCAGCTGTATTGGTGTTCATGGACTTAACGACAGGTGCACTAAAGTGGCAACAATTACAAAACCCTCAAAACAGGACTGGTTTAACATGTGGAGGTCATTTCAAGTTTCTCCCTCTTGATCTTTTTTGGCTGGTTTTCCACTCGTGCTAGTTTTGGCTTGAGTAATTATCTCTACTGGCAGCATGAGGCGATTCCTTAACCCTACAGAAGTTGCACAGGTTGTCCAACTTCTCCAGGATGGCACATCCACACGTGCTGCAGCAAGAAGGTTTAATGTGTCTCCCAGCACAATCTCCAGAACATGGAGGAGATTTCAGGAGACTGGCGGTTATTCTCGGAGAGCTGGACAGGGCCGTAGAAGGTCCACAACCCATCAGCAGGACCGATACCTGCTCCTTTGTGCAAGGCGGAACAGGCTGAGCACTGCTCGTGCCCTACAGAATGACCTCCAGAGGGCCACTGGTGTGAATGTCTCCACCCAAACAATCAGGAACAGACTTCATGAAGATGGCCTGAGGGCCCGACGTCCTGTAGTGGGCCCTGTGCTCACTGCCCAGCCTCGCGTAGAGCTCCACTGGCATTTGCTCAAGAACACCAGAATTGGCAAGTCCGCCACTGGCGCCCTGTACTTTTTACAGACGAGAGCAGGTTCACCCTGAGCACCTGTGATAGACGTGAAAGAGTCTGGAGAAGACAAGGAGAACGTTATGCTGCCTGCAACGTCGTTCAACATGACAGGTTTGGTGGTGGGTCAGTGATGGTCTGGGGAGGCATATCCATGGAGGGACGCACAGACCTCTACTGCCTAGGAAATGGTGCTCTGACTGCCATAAGGTATCCAGATGAAATCCTTGAACCCTTTGTCAGACCCTACGCTGATGCAGAAGGTCCTGGTTTTCTCCTAATGCACGACAATGCCCGGCCTCATGTGGCAAGAGTTATTAGGCGGCGCCAGGTTGCTCCTCAGACTGTACAAGAGCTCAGGGATGCCCTTACACAGATCTGGGAGGAAATGCCACAAGACACCATCCGTTGTCTCATTAGGAGCATGCCCCGACGTTGTCAAGCATGCACACAAGCTCGTGGGGGCCACACAAGATACTGAAAAGCATTTTGAGTTGCAGAAATTAAGTTTTTGAAATAATGGACTAGCCTGCCACATCTTCATTTCACTCTGATTTTAGGGTGTCTACACAATTGAGCCCTCTGTAGGCTGAAAACTTTTATTTCCATTAAAAGACTTGGCATCCTTTTGTTCCTAAGACATTGCCCTGTCGTTATTTGTATAGATATCCTACTTCATATTGAGATCTGATGTATCTAATGTGTTTCTTTAAAGTGTTCCTTTAATTTTTGTGAGCAGTGTATTAAATGTCATTTTAATGGAGGTTTTTCAAACATCCTGTCCTCAGAAGTGGAGATTGCTTTTAGGTTTTTCTTCGTCACTGTGAACAAATGAATCTTCATTTGCTCAAGATTACAGAGTTCTATGAAGGACTGATTTTACATTTTAATCTAAACATGCAGAAATGAAACCTCACATGAACCCTCCTGAGACACTAGATGACCTCCCACCCACAGACTCTTTTATGTCTCAACCCAAAAATCTTTGGTCTCTGTGTGTCGATGTGCCTGTGAGCAACACAAACTAGTGTTCAGTCTGATGGTGTGTCCTGTGTGTGCAGGACCTGAGGAACCAGCTGTATGAGTCCTACTACATGAACTTCATCTCAGCCATCAGCAGAAGTAAACTGGAGGACATCGCCAGTGCTGCTCTGGCTGCTAATGCTGTTACCCAAGTCACAAAGGTTACCACGGTTACATCTGACTTTCTTGCTGCCTTATGTTGTGTTCAGTGAGCATTTTTCATGTTTTTGTTTCAAGTTCAACAAAATAAAATATAGAAGTTTTTGTTCTAAGAAGGTTCTACTCCAAGGTTCAGGAGAGGAGGTTCCTGTTGATAGTTGAAGCTCAGATTGAGGAGATATGTGGTTTTCATCCTGGCCGTGGAACCGTGGATCAGAGCTTTACCCTTTGCTAGAGTGCTGGGGGAGACAGTCCACGTGTGTTTTGTAGATCTAGAGAAGATTTATGACCGTGTCCCCAAGGACACCCTGCGGGGGACACTCAGGGAGTATCAAGGTGATGGCCCTCTGTTGAGAGTCATCCAGTCATTCATTCCATCAACGTTGCCAGCAGAAAGTCGTACCTGTTCCCGGTGAGAGCTGTCACCGGTTCATTTCTGACCGGGCTCAGCCTTAGAGACAGGGTGAAGAGCTCGGACATCCTGGAGACACTTGGAGTAGAGCTGCTGCTCCTCTGTGTCAAGAGGAGCACATTCATTAACAAACTCTTTATTTTTATAATTGAATTCTACAGCTTTCATGTTGGTTTGGTTCATTAATGATTTCTGTGTGTTTCAGGTGTTTGATCAGTACCTGAACTTCATCAGTCTGGAAGATGACATGTTCATCCTCTGTCATCAGAACAAAGAGCTCATTTCCTACCATGGTAACACACACACACACACACCTACCTTTCCTCTACTCCTGATCCCAACCAGAACCTGCTTTTTAAGGCGTAACGATAGCTTTGTATGTTCTAAAGAACCACAGAGTTCTGATCCATCTCTCCAGAGTGGCTGCTACTGTGGTCATGAAAAGATCTAATGACATGTATCTCTTCACCCCGCAGCCATCAATAGAGCTGATATCCAGGACACAGACATGGAGGCCATCATGGACACAGTTGTGGACAGCCTGTTCTGTTTCTTTGTCACTTTAGGTAAGCCCGACTGGTCTAAACACAGCAGCATTAACCAGAGCTCTGTTTCAAGAGTGTAAATCCTCCTCCTCCCACATGCTGCACATTAGTTGATCCTGACAGAATAACCTGATGCTGTACTCCCACCTGTGGTCCCTCAGGTGCGGTGCCAATAATCCGATGTCCCAGAGGAAATGCTGCAGAGATGGTAGCAGTGGTGAGTTGAAACTAGAACACTAAACAGTTTCCTGCTCCTCTGTCCTATTGGATGAAAGCGGAACTACAACTGTCGCAAACAACCCTGCCTGCTGTACCCAGCGCTAACAATGAGCTAACGCTAGTGAAAAGATCCACACTGTTGGACAAAAAGTATTACTTTCAAGTTCAGTAGCAACAAAGCCAGGTCACCATCAGTCCGTGATTTCATAGCCTCCTTTAGCTTCCTCAAACGACTGTAGCCCGCGCCAATGTTGACTCTGGTTTTAGCTCTTTGCCTCACCTCCAAAGACATTACTCTCTTCCTTTTACCTCCAGGCTCCACCATGATGCCAACAAAAATGCAAATTTCTTCTTTTTCTTCTTCTTCTTGTGCTTTTTTTGGACGGTCAGCAAACTAAAAAGCTAACTGCTAGCCTTTAAATTAGCTACCGGCACAGTAAACTGCTAACAGCCGTTAAGCAGGTGAAGTGCTCCACCTAGGGCACCTACCCGTCCCACAAAACTGTTAAGTGCTGTTTCTGGTCAGCAGAGGGCAGCAGAGTGCTGTCCAAGGTGAAGTTGGTCACATTTCTGCCTACACAATCACTGAAACCCACTTTTAAACAAATAGCTTAAAGTGCTAAAAACAGTTTAGTATTACTTTAAATGTTTAGATAGTCAGACAGGAGACTGCTGGTCCGTGTCCCGGTTTTCCTTGTGTCTCCGTGATTGTATCTGTAGTATTCAATTCAGTTTATTTATATAGCGCCACATCATGACAAGAGTCATCTCATAAGTTTCCTACCTAAGGAAACCCAACAGATTGCATCGAGTCACTGACTTGTTGTGTCAAAGACTTTACAGCAATCCCCATACTAAGCAAGCATGTGGTGACAGTGGAGAGGAAAAGTCCCCTTTTGTTTTGTTTATAAGCTACCAGATCACCACTAAAGCATCATTCAGTGGAACACAGAGACCAAGTGAACGAGTCTAAAACTCAGCTCAGATTTAAAAAAACTGCTTCTGTACAAGGTGGGGACACTGCAGGGGGACCGGGTACAGATCAGTGGGTTCTGTCAAAACACGATGACGACGATGTTGATGATGATGATCCTTTTTTCCATTCACATGATTGTTCTCAGTCTGTTGACTGATTTTATTTAATGTTTCTTGTTGTTTAGTAATATCAGGCCACAGGTTTAGATCATCATGCTAACCAATGTTTCCGTGGAACCTTTTTGTGTTCAGAAGCTGGATAAGAAGCTGCGTGAGAACCTGCGTGATGCCAGAAACAGTCTGTTCACCGGAGACAGCATGACTGGAGGACAGTTCAGGTCAGTGAGCTTTACTCTGCTTTAGTTACAGTTTAGTAATGATAGTTACAGCTTTGACCAGGATTCTTGTCATTCTCACACGAGACATGAAGGAAGAAAACAGCATACTTCAGGTCAAGGTGCCTGTGGTAAAAACAGAATAAGGATGGGATAAAATATTATTTTAGCTTTTAGATATTTACTTCTAATTTTTTCTGTTTTACACCAATGAAAGAAAACTAACTAGGACTGTAGCAAGGAGCAGGAACAGAAGTTTCTACTCAAATATTTCAGAAAGTTTATAAATTAATAAAAACACCAAGAGACCCAATTCATCCTCAGATTGTTCAGAATCATCGAGATGATGGAGACACTCCACTTTATAATGCATAAATGGAGCATTAGAACAGAACCAGAACCAGACCCTCAGACAGAACCGAGCTGCTCTGAGCAGCAGGACTAGGATGAATTTGTGTGAATAACAGACTAAATCAGCTGCTGTCGTCCATCGTGGTGGATCAGATTTTATCATCATAAGACTCTAGTGGAGGAGGACTGATCTCCCATGATGCAACGCTCCATCACCGCTCAGCCCTGCTACTGTCTTTAGCCATGATTAACCTTTCTTTTATTTTTATCACCAGTTTCCAGAGGCCGCTGTTTGTTTTGGCTGATCGTAACATGGACATGGCCACGCCCCTTCACCACACCTGGACCTATCAGGCGCTGATTCATGATGTTCTGGTGAGATGGTCGTCATCTAAGATGATTATAATACTGCTGATTAGAGTGTCTGACCTCAGCAGCAGCTGATAATTCTAAAGGATACAGTTCTCCCGTGTATAGTACACATAGTATAGTATACTTGATATATATATATAGTATATGTTTATTACATTATGTTACATCATACATATGGGGTCTTTCAGTCTCTTACTGACCTGGAACAGACCGCATAACGTGTTCCTTTTCATCCCTCAGGACTTCCATCTTAACAGGGTGGTGCTGGAGGAAGGTGGGGGGGTGGAGGCGTCACCCGCTGGTGCCAGACCAAAGAAAAAGGCCAGAAAGACCTACGACCTGACAGCTGCTGACTCGTTCTGGCAGAAACACAAGGGCAGGTCAGTATCATAACCACTTTGGACCAGGACCAGGGCTGATTTAGAGCTAAAGCTTGTCCAATGGGTCTAAACCGTTGTAATGGTGAGAGCTCTAAATCCTCTCTAGAACACGTTTAGCCAGGAGCTCTGACAGTGTAAACATCATGGTGGTTTCAGGGTGTTTTTATTAGAAGTTCCAGCTCAGCGTCCATGTCTGATTGGAACTGCTCTGCTTGTGGGAGATTGGGTCACAGAGACGACTGTGTTTCTGTTCCAGCCCGTTCCCAGAGGTGGCCGAGTCGGTTCAGGAGGAGCTTGATGCCTACAGAGCCCAGGAGGACGAGGTCAAACGTCTGAAGAGCATCATGGTGAGACTCTTCAGCAGCCTGTGTGCGCCCCCAGCCTTTAGCTCACTTACGCTCTGTGATGGTGCTTCATTTGTTCATCCAGGGTTTAGAAGGAGAGGACGAAGGAGCAATCAGCATGCTGTCAGACAACACAGCCAAGCTCACCTCTGCTGTCAGGTAATGAAATCTGCCATCACCCTGAACCAGCCTGGGATCGGTTCTGTTTTCTAGGCAACAGATGAACAAGTCTGCTTCTACAAGTCTCCTGACTTATGGAAGCAGGAGTGAGCCTAGAGGTGTGGCCGTGTCAGAAAAGTTAAATAGTCTCACCAGGAATTAAGATCTGCAGGTTTATTCTTCAGCGCAGTGATCTAAATCCAATAATTCACCAGATTAAAATAAAGTAGCTAACAAACTGATTCAGCTTCATAGTCTGTGATTAAAGTGAAATGTTTAGATTACTCTGTCAATAATCCCGTTTATAAAGTTTTCATCTTTAAATGCTGATGTTCTGTTTTTCTGCAGCTCTTTGCCAGAACTTCTGGAGAAGAAAAGACTGATTGATCTCCACACTAATGTCGCCACCGCAGTCCTCGACCACATCAAGGTGCACACATGGATTGCACTCTACCTGTGGTCCTACCTGAGCGTTTGTGCTGACATGGTCTCCGCAGTGGGAGCCTCGTTTATTTACATGTCATCTGTCTCCTCAGAGCCGAAAACTAGATGTTTACTTTGAGTATGAAGAGAAACTGATGAGTAAATCGGCCTTAGACAAGTCCCTGCTGGACATCATCAGTGACCCAGATGGTACACACACACACACACACACACACCCACCATTCTTACTGGAAATCACATTGTTGCATGTCGTTAAGGATGAAACAGTCGTCTACATTAAACTTCACTGATGTTTGTTTACATGTTTGTTGGTCAGCTGGGACCCCTGAGGACAAAATGAGACTCTTCCTGATCTTCTACATCACTGCTCAGCAGGCTCCTTCAGAGGTGAGACGAACCTGTAGTTAACAGGTTAAAAGGTTACCATGGGGGGCGGGGCTTGGTGCCTTGGCCACCAGCTTGTTAGGACCACATGCTTTGGGCTGTTTCTTCAGCATTTTTTACTTTAGGTGGTGCGTCTATGAAAAAAACGGTAGTACCATAATACCACCACTGGTGTACACCCTACACTGAGATCTGACCTGAGTTCACTTATCATTTATGAATCCAGGTTTGAGGTGAAGTACTTTTGTTGTTTGTAGTATTTTAAACCCTTTAAAATAGGAACATTTGGCTACGTTTTCTGTCCCATTGTGGTTTTGTTTGGTCATAAACTCTTTGTGATGAGAGTTTAAAACTTCCTGTGACCCTCCCGTGACTCCGTATTTACCTCTGAGAACAAAACAAGGCTATAAGAGAACTAGAAGATCTGAAGAGACGATGAAATTCAAACTAATTTAAACCAGAGCTGCTTTTATGAGTCACAGTTCAGGATGTTTGGTTGTTTTATCTTCTTTTCATTATTAAACATTGTGTTTTCATGTCTATTTAGAGATATTCTTGGTTCTTTATGGGTATTTGACCAAACATTAAGGGCTACATTTATGTTTATAGCAAATAAAAAAAAGTTAAACTTTCTGTTTGTGAATGTCAGTGGCAACTTTACTTTCAGAGCATATTTTAAAACAGTCCAAACCACGTTTAGAATAAAAACAAGCAGAAAACATCGGTTATTAACAGACAAATGAAACAAGATGATTAAAAACAATCTAAAACATAAAATCTCTGGTGAGGCTCAAACGGAACTTGAGTTTAAAGTCAGAGTAGAAACAGTGAGTCTTTAGGTTTAAGAGACTGAACGGACTCTGTAGACTAGTAGAAGCTCCGTCTCAGTCGTTGCTTCGTCGTGGCCTGTGATGCTTTGTGAGTTACGTCATGAATGGGCGGAGCTCACACGTGTGGAGGTGGGGTTTCACTGAATCCAAGCGTTTCATTTGCAGGTACAAATACAGACTGACGAAAATAACCCACATTTAAGATAAAACGACATCTCAGTTGTGCCACCGGTATTATTTTATCATATATTGTCCCTATCTTTGCTCTCAGAGGTTTAAAATCGCATTGATCTGGCTCCTTTAAAGGAGTCATCACCTATAATACCGTGGATATCCACGTCCTATTATAGTCTTTTAGACCATTAAAATAAATTGTATTACTCGTGTATTTACGAGCCCGAGCCTCGCCTCGTGCGTAATGGCGTCCTCGTTTGTTGTTGAGTTGGGACAAAGCAAGCTAACAGCCAGGCATCAGCTCTTATGCTGTTGTGAAGATGGAATACACAAACCGATCAGAGTTTTGTCTCCCATAACACGGATTATAACACGAGTCGTCAACGGTAAGACATCATTTATGCGTTTCACGTTATGAAATGATCTTTGTTGTGCTGGTTTGTTCGCTGCTGGTTCATATTTGTTTATATTCAACCTTTGTGTCGGCATATAGGCCAGAGTTCAAGTTCTCGTTTTGGAGTGCGCATGCTCGTGGGGTGCATGTGAGCTGGTTGAAGAAGGCAAGATTAAACAAACTCTTCAATGTTAAATATCGGCTTCTCAGCCAGTGAAAAATCATTAGGAAGCCATTATAGACATTTTTTCAAGTGGAAAAGTGAAGATTTCAGGTGATGACTCCTTTAAGACATTTTAAACAAGAGTTTTGACATTTAGAGAGCAATGAAATGACGACAGTAAATCTTTTTACTTCTGATCGTTCAGAATTACCTCCCGGTTCTCACCCGTCTCACTCTTCTCCTTTCCTTCCCAACTCGTGGCCTCCTGTCTGACTCTTTTTGTCCGCCACCTCTTTCTTACCCCGTCCTCCTCCAGTCTCCAGGGTGCTGCTCAGTTTTCTGACAGATGTGGTATGATTTTTGTTCTACAAAAACAACCTCAAACACACATACACACACACACTTGTGTGCTCTCACTCATGTGGTTGGACAGTTACATAATTCTCTCCACCTGAGCTGCCAGCCACGAGCTAAAGATGCTATATTTGTTGAAGGTTCGAGCTACATCATCTTCACAAGCATACGATTGGAATTTGGATTCAAGTGGAAAGTTGTCGTTCCATAGAGCTTTACCAGTGTTGTTCTGTTATTCTTGGCAAGGCAGGGAGACGTTTGAAATATCAGCTAAAGTTCAGCTGCAGACAGAGTTTGGGTCCTTTTAAATTCTGATCTAGGAGTTGAAAGTGTTGGATTTGTAATAAAGTGCTTGAAACAATAACTGAAGCAGTTTTATCAGAGCCCACCACTTCCACCAGCTCCGCCAGTATGATCCTGAGGCATTCCCATATAGGCCCAGAGACATAATTGTTGTAGATGTCCAGAGGGGCAGGGAGGAGGAGCACCAAGGATCTGCTCTGTTGCTCTCATTGTTCACTGCAGGGTCTTGTAGCAGAACATGGTCGACTAGTAGAAGCTGTTAGCATTAGCAGCTCCACAACACAGCAGAACTTCTTCAGGCTTGTGTTATTTGTGGAGATAAAACATCAACGTTGCAGAGCAAACAGAGTCAGTGGTGGATTTGTGTTGCGTCTCACGTGAATACGAGCAGAAACCTGTCGGCTGTCTCTGAACATCTAAGGATGGAGGCTGAAGGATTAACTCTTCTTAGACTGAAGTGTAATAACTGTTTTGTGGATGTGTGTTTCAGTCTGACTTGGAGCAGTACAAGAAGGCGTTGGTGGATGCAGGCTGTGACCTCTCATCTCTCAACTACATTAAACAGTGGAAGTAAGTTTTCAGATGATCAAGTCATCACTTCACCAGATTCTCTGTGGCTACAGCTCCTGGAGGAGGACCTGAGCATTCATTTGACTAAACACCATCTAGGACACAATCACAGGTGTCTCGAGGTCAAAAAGAAAAAGTCCCATGCTCTTGCATGTTCTGCCCCTGTAGGAGTTACCCACACAGAAAAAGCTAACTGCTAGCCTTGATATATGCTACAGTAAACAGCTGTTGCCATAAAGCAGGTAGAGATCTTCCTCTAGTGCACCAACCTGTGCCACAAAATTGTAAAGTGCAGATTCTGGTCAGTAGAGGACTAAAGAGTGCTGTCAGATGTGAAGTTGGTAAAGTGTCTACCTCAAGAACCTCTGAAATGAGTTTGAAAGCAATAGCTTCAAGTGTTAAGAACTCGTTAATGCTGCTTTAACAAGCTATCTGCATAATTAAAAGTGACTGGAGCAGGAAAGCTGATTGTTTTAACTCGCTTCTTTATTTTTCTAGGGCTTTTACCAAAATGGCCGCCGCCCCAGCTAACTACGGGAACAGTGGAGTGAGACCGATGGGGTAAGGCAGCAATGGTTTAAAATAATTGGATGTTTAGATGAATAACTTTAAATTGTTGGTTTTGAGCTCAGCCTGTGCCAGGGGTGATGATAACTCTGTTTCTGTGTTGTGTTTTCATTTTTATCTCCATGTTTGTCCTGATTGTTTATCTTTTCAAACTGCGTGCTGTCGTTTACCTTCATCATGACTCTTTCCTCTTTCTTGTTTCTCCCCCATCCTCCCCCCTCTACAGGCTGTTCTCCAGAGTCATGAATACCGGCTCCCAGTTTGTCATGGAGGGTGTGAAGAACTTGGTGCTCAAGCAGCATGTGAGTAAAACCAAGTCCTGGTGCTTCTGCAGAGGAAGTCTTCAAACTGCCTCAGACTCAGCTTTTAACACAACTACTCCACAAACACGGGTGCAGATGTTAAAGGTTTGGATCAGGAATCATGGCGAACACACGGATATCGGAGTTCCTGAACAGCTGACCCCCAGAATCAGGATCAGGATGGAAGATGAGACGTTGTTCACCATCATCCTCAAACTGGTTCAGTTCAGGGTGATGTCCTGAGTCCTGCTCTTATGCTTCAGAGTTCACCTCATCCTGCAAATGGCAGAATGTGCCAAAGACTCCAACTGATTTATAAAAAATAATCACATCTTTTAGCATCTAGCTAAAATCAGCAGGGTTGTTCAGTTTCTGCAAAAATGTTTTCTGCTGGAGTTCTCCGTCTGCAGAGGGATTTAAAATATCAACAAGTTTTGAGATTTTACATTTTTTCCATGTAGTTTTTTATTTTCTTCAGTTACGGTTTTTAAAACTGATTTTATTTTTTGTTTTAGAATCTTCCAGTCACTCGGATTCTGGACAACCTGATGGAGATGAAGTCTCATCCTGTGAGTTCCTATTGGTTTAATTTTCTCCTACGTCACAACTGACCACCATGACCACTGGTGTGAAAGTGATAACCCTAAATTAAACTATTCTAAATGGTCCACTTTATTTAGATAAAATCCATCTGGTGAGGTCTCCAGGTGAACAGATTCTGATTAAAAGATTGAAGATATTAGAAACAATGTTTATTGATGGAAAGCTCCTCTGGAAGGCAACTAGTTTTCTCAGTACCTTGGCTACTTTCCCCTCATACCTTGTCGGTATCCATTTATTTGAGTCCAGCAGAAACCTGTAACTGACCACTCTGCTTATGGCATTTTCACATCTGGCCTGGCCCGGTTGGGTCTTGGTAGCATCAGCTCGTCCCCGTGCGGCCAGGTTGTGTTCACGCGGCCTTCTCAGGGAAGCGGATGTCTCCTAGCACATGGGTGGGGAAAAAGACGTGCATAGACGTCCATTGTGTCCTCCTTGTGTTAGTAAACAAAGGCAGCCGTGAGCAGTGTTGCCTTTGGAGACTCTGATATGAAGCACACAGCTTCCTACTCTCTCACTGAAAAAGTGCTGCAAGCTCCTCACAGCAGTCTGTCCTCACGCTGCCGCGGCTGGAGCGGAAGGTCTGAGCTGCAGTCAGAGAAGATGTTTACCCCACTGCATCCAGACTGATAATGAATCACGCATGCAGGAAGCCGCTTGTGGCTGATTTTACCTGCCAGTCAGAGTCTTCCTCTATAGGTAGGCGTGAACTTCAGCCTGCAAATCAGTCGGCAGTGGGTGTGTTGGGTCGGCTTTTGCAGGATGCTGACTGTAAGAGAGCAGGTCCAAAAAACGGTCAGCTGAGTATGAAAAACGCATATATTGCCCAGATGTGAAAGCCCTATTAGATGGTGCTGAAACAAAAGTGGTTCCCAGCTTCAAATACCTGGGAGTGCCTATCAACAACCACCTGACCTGCAGCAATCTAGTGGACAGGGCACATCAACAGCTGTGTGTCATTCAGAGGCTCAGACCGGCAGGACTGAAGACCAAAGTCCTCCCATCCATCTACAGATGTGTGGTGGAGAGCACCCTGACTTCATGCATCACTGTGTGGTACGGGAACTGCTCTGCTGCAGACAGAAGGGCTCTGCAGCATGTGGCCAAAGCTGCACAGGATCACTAGATACCATCTGTCACCAGTGTAGGTTAACTACACCTCCAGATGCAGCAGCAGGGGTTTCAGTAGTGACCTTCACTAACGAATCAAATCATTTGAACAGTTCTTCAGATGAACCATGAGAGCTGAATCCTTGTAGAGAACAGTTCATTTTGTCTTTCAGTAACCAAATGAACACACACACACACACACACACACACACACACATACACACACACACACACACACACATACACACACACACACACACACACACAGCCTGTAGGTTTCTCAGCAGCTGGTGTTACAGACCACAAACAAGGGTCCTGTTGTTCTTGGTCTCTGAGGAGGAGGGGTGAAGATGAAAGAAATAGAGGAGCACATTCTGTCCTTATCAGATTGTCCTCTCTGCGTGAATGTGGTTCTTCTTGGGTTCTGGTTCAGGTTTCACCAAACATACGAGGAATGTTGACTTCAGGGATTGGACCTTAATTTCTTATGTTTGCTCAGTAATAAAAGCGTCTTAATCTGTTTTTGTGTTTTGTTAATGAGTTTTTTCATTAACCGTGTGATTTCTAGGCTTTTATCTGTCAGATGAGTGGATTTCGTGTTTCTGTTGTACTGATATTTTCACACATTTCACACAAAACTCTTTAATGAAAGTAAAACTCGAGGTCGTTGTCTTCCTGCATGATGGTCATGATCATGGCCTCGACCTGCTTTAGTCGGCTCCCTGTTGTTGCTGACTTAGGTGTAAAACTGGACGTTGCACTGAAACCAGGTCGTGCTTCTTTCAGCTCCCACCCCTGCTAGGATAAAGCTGTTGCTCTCTAAAGTCAACCTTGAGATTGTGACAAGCTTTTATTTCAAGATTGGACTATTGTAACTTCCCGTGTGCTAGCTTGAGCCAGTCTTCTCTGTCTAGGTGGCAATTGGTGCAGAATTCTGCTGCTTCTGATCTTTGACAACCTAGCTAGTTCTTATTAAACTTAAAGAAATCTGTTTGTCTTTTTTTCCAGGAAACGGACGACTACCGGTACTTTGACCCAAAGATGCTGCGAGGCAGCGAAAGGTCAGACAAGGCCGACACCTGGTTACAGTGGAGCTGTGATCAGAACCAAGCAATCTAAATACAGACTGTTATTAGGCTGCCCTGGAATGTCTGATCATCTTTTCCTCTTCTTCTGTTTCAGCTCTATTCCCAGAAACAAAAACCCATTTCAGGAGGTGAGTTTGTGATTGTTTCCAGGACTCAACCGGTTCTGTTGTCTAGAGACAAGCTGCTGTTTAAACACTCAGAGAATCGGAGTCAGCCTGATCTGATTAGGGTCACAGGAAAGAGTTTTTAGTTGACCCATTTTTACAGGTCCTTCTCAAAAAATTAGCATATTCCAACCGACCAATAAAAAAAAGTGTTTTTAATACAAAAAAGGTCAACCTTCAAATAATTATGTTCAGTTATGCACTCAATACTTGGTCGGGAATCCTCTTGCAGAAATGACTGCTTCAATGCGGCGTGGCATGGAGGCAATCAGCCTGTGGCACTGCTGAGGTGTTATGGAGGCCCAGGATGCTTCGACAGCGGCCTTAAGCTCATCCAGAGTGTTGGGTCTCTCAACTTTCTCTTCACAATATCCCACAGATTCTCTATGGGGTTCAGGTCAGGAGAGTTGGCAGGCCAATTGAGCACAGTAACACCATGGTCAGTACACCATTTACCAGTGGTTTTGGCACTGTGAGCAGGTGCCAGGTCGTGCTGAAAAATGAAATCTTCATCTCCATAAAGCTTTTCAGCAGATGGAAGCATGAAGTGCTCCAAAATCTCCTGATAGCTAGCTGCATTGACCCTGCCCTTGATAAAACACAGTCCTCCAGACTCTGGCACCTTGATTTCTGAATGACATGCAAAATTTGCTTTCATCTGAAAAAAGTACTTTGGACCACTGAGCAACAGGCCAGTGCTGCTTCACTGTAGCCCAGGTCAGGCGCTTCTGCCGCTGTTTCTGGTTCAAAAGTGGCTTGACCTGGGGAATGCGGCACCTGTAGCCCATTTCCTGCACACGCCTGTACACGGTGGCTCTGGATGTTTTCACTCCAGACTCAGTCCACTGCTTCCGCAGGTCCCCCAAGGTCTGGAATCGGTCCTTCTCCACAATCTTCCTCAGGGTCCGGTCACCTCTTCTCATTGTGCAGCGTTTTCTGCCACACTTTTTCCTTCCCACAGACTTCCCACTGAGGTGCCTTATACAGCACTCTGGGAACAGCCTATTGGTTCAGAAATGTCTTTCTGTGTCTTACCCTCTTGCTTGAGGGTGTCAATGATGGCCTTCTAGACAGCAGTCAGGTCGGCAGTCTTACCCATGATTGCGGTTTTGAGTAATGAACCAGGCTGGGAGTTTTTAAAAGCCTCAGGAATCTTTTGCAGGTGTTTAGAGTTAATTAGTTGATTCAGATGATTAGGTTAATAGCTCGTTTAGAGAACCTTTTCATGATATGCTAATTTTTTGAGATAGGAATTTTGGGTTTTCATGAGCTGTATGCCACAATCATCAATATTAAAACAAATAAACGGCTTGAACTACTTCAGTTGTGTGTAATGAATCTAAAATATATGAAAGTCCAATGTTTATCAGTACATTACAGAAAATAATGAACTTTATCACAATATGCTAATGTTTTGAGAAGGACCTGTACTTTGTTATCCGGAATCCATTATTTTACCTTCATGAAAAACCGTGTCCGTCATGAAACATGTTTCAGCAGCACGTCTCTGCTGTTTCAGGCCATCGTGTTTGTGGTCGGAGGAGGGAACTACATCGAGTACCAGAACCTGGTGGACTATTCCAAGGTGATGCTCAGCTAAAGTGTGTGTGTGTGTGTGTGTGTGGGTGGGGTGTGTTAGGATATTTTTTTAAGCAGAGTCCTTTCCCAGGAAGATTTTGATGTGTCCTTTAAAGTTTTCCTCCTGTTTGACATACATTGAGCTGAGACACGCTAAAAGGTAACTAAAGGTCAAAAGGACAGGGTGAGGTAGTTTTCCATCTTCTGAATCAGAATACTGAGATAAATCCAGATTTAGGCCTCGGGACCAGAGGGACACGATCCAGAGTTCACCTGCTTGAACAAAATCAGAAAATTTAACCAAATAACACAAAGATAATGAGATTAATGAGCAGCAGCTTAGTTTACTTCCTGTTTATGTTCAGAACTCTGAGGCTTGCTTTTGTTTCTAGTCAAAACCAGGAAGGAAGGTTCTGTACGGCTGCAGCGAACTCTTCAACGCGTCTCAATTCATGAAGCAGGTGAGGAAATGCACACGTCCTCCTGTTGTCCCCGTGTTGTCCCGTTGAGATCGTGTTGTGGTGTTGTGTTGGTGTCGTCCCCGTCTTGTTGTGTTGTCCTTATGTGATCATGCTTTATCCTCTGATCTTGTGTCATCCTTGCGTTTCTCTGATCTTCTGACCTCTTCCTCCTTGCCGCCCACAGCTCGCTCAGCTGGGACAGAAGTGACGCGTGACTCCAGCAGCAACATCCCGTTTCATTTGATCTGTTTTTTATTGTCTCTCTTCTTCAAACAAACTAAACCTGTTCTGTTTTTTCATTCCTCTAAGAATAATAAATCTAAATGTAAATCTGAAGTCTGTTCTGCCTCTGAGTGCTTTATGTCATTCGTTTTTTACAAACTGAAGTAGTTAAAGGTGGAAACCTAACCTACTTTAGGTGTGATTGCTGCCTTCAGGTGGTTTACTAGAACGACCCTCAGAGGTGCTGGAATGATGCACAGGTTACTTTCATGTGTTTAGGAGGAAAATGACTCATCTTGTTCCTCCATCCATCCAACACATCTTAACTCACTCACACTGTCTGCAGAGGTGATCAAGATGATGTTGGGTGGTGGATGGAATACTTTGAGGAGCTCCACAAACCATCAACATTTATTCTAGTGAGGAACCCGAATCAGGAGACCTGGGGATGGATGGACCAGTATCTGGAGCAGGCATCACAGGTCACGTATCTGTAGAGTGGCAGAGCTTTGTCCTGGGTATCTCAAGACTATGGATGATGTTGGATTGTCTCACCTGATACACCACTAGAAAACACTGTGGTCATCAGGGGTGGAGCCTGTGGAGTGGCACGCTCATTTTTGGAATCTAAGAACCAAGAGAGATCACACTCCTTCTCTCTGGAAAGGTTGAGCACTAACTCTGGGTCGGAGGGTAGGTCTGACCTAAAGTGAAGACGTTTAAGGATCTTTGGGTCTTGTTCATGAGTGAGGGATGAAGAGGGCGGAGGTGGATCGGGGCAGCATCTGCAGTGATGCGGATGCTGAAGTGGTGTGTTGCGGGGAATCTACATCAGAAAACAAAGCTCTCAATCTAGTGTTCAATGTGTGTTTTAACCCTCACCTCTGGGTGAGCTTTGGGTGATGACCGAAAGGGTTCAGCCTCGGAGATGAGCTCGGACATCCAGGAGGGACTCTGAGCTGGGATCGAACCACCAACTCCCATAAAATTAGACAACCTGCTTCTCCTGAACCACTGCCACACCTAAACAGCTCTAACTCTATTCCTCAACATTAGATTAGGTTAAAGCTCTGAATAAACAGTGGAGACGAATTCCTGAGAGAATTTTCTAATATTTCATAATTTAAGCAAATGGACTCTTGGTAGTTTCCTTTTGGAACTCCCTTATCACTGAAAACCTCATCGGGGTGTTTTTCTGACCCTGACAAGGACGCTTCATGGTCTTTGCTGCCTGCAGCCGCGTGTCTACTTTCCCTCCGGTGTCTCCCGTCACTCTGGTGCTGTTCTGCTCTGCATTAGACCCGCTGGGTCAGAGCAGAACTTTGTGTTGGGTTTCATTTGGTTACAGTGACTGGGTAAGGTGTCACACCCACCAGATTCCAGCCAGGCCACCAGATAGTTTTGTGGTTTAAGGAGGCTTGAAGTTTGGAATCGTTCATCTGGACCACACAGACTCAGACTCTGGGTCTTTTTGGGACATTCAATGATTAATAAGGTCTCTGATCAGTTTACAGACTCATGATGGTTGGGTTGGATGAAAAGTAAAAATGTCTTCATGCCGAATATACGACTAAAAGGTTTAATATATTTATATTTTATATTTGGGACTTAAAAGGCTGTTTTATAGTTTTATTGACTACATGAAATCTGCACAAAGAGCTGACAGCCGCGCTGCACCATGAAACTCTTAAATCAGGTGTTATTTACTCTGTAGGAGGTTCGAAACAGTTTCCTGTTACTCAACGTAAAAAATGAGCAAACTGAAGGAAGTCACAAAAGATCATTCAGCATCAGGTCACCTTAGGTGTTTCAAACCAAAGTTCTTCCAAAGAGTAAACACAAATTAGGTCAGTTTATTTCTATAGCGCCAAATTACAGCAAGAGTCATCCCACTGAGTGGATGAGCACCATCAGTCATGATCTGGACCAGAAGGATTGAAAACAGGTCATTGACGCCTACAGAGGACCAACGCTGGATATACTGACTCTTTGGATCAACTTCGTGAAACTTGTGAAATGCTGCATTTCTGCTTCAGTAACCATAGAAACACCCGACAGTAAGACAGCATCTAAACATCTGGACTCAAAAATCACCCATAAGACCAACGCTAGCTGCTTGATGGGCCAGATGAGAGACATAGTGCTTCCAGCGTGTCCTGGGTCTTCCTTTAGGCCTCTTCCTGGTTGGACGTGCCTGGAAAGCCTCACCATGGAGGCATCCAGGAGGCATCCTAACCAGATGCCCGAGCCAACCTCAACTGGCTCCTCTCAATGGATTTAACCAGGAGCTGCAAGTGGAGAGAAGAAAATCAGGAAGAGCATCTGAGGGTTGGTTTGAGTAGAGGTCGACCCATATTGGTGTTTCTATTACTGATGCTGATATGTTAAGGTCATGGTCAGCCGATGGCTGACTTGTGCTGCCGATATTTTGAGCAGGTCATGGCCAATATCTAAGTTTTCCACCTTATTGTCACGCTACAATGTCACTAATAACATCAGTTGATGCACAAAATTTCTGAAGCTGATTCAGTTTTTGAACACTTTATTTAACCAGCTGTTAAATCTTAATGTTGTGCACTGCTTAGTGTTAAAATCAGACGTCTAACTAAAGTTAATTAAACAGGTAACAGCTAACCCTAACCCAAACTGACCAAGAATTAAATATTCAAAACTTCTGTATAAACAGAAATTTTAGTTGAAAATAATGTTTTGAGCATTTATTATGCAGATATTATTCAGGAACATTCAAATTAAATTTTGCAACAGCACCGGGCTGCCTGGGGATGCGCCTGACTTTAAATCGGTTTTACTAAGGAGGTATATTGTCCGATGCAATACATAAAAAATATCAAATATCGGCTGACTGATATATCAGTCTACCCCTAGTTTGTTATGTAGAGAGTAATATGGTGGGTCTCTGTTGTCGGATCATGAAACAGGACAGAAACCATCTGATACAGATCAGGTTCTACTACTTTCTAAAGAACTTGATGAAATCAGGACTCCTGAGGATTGTAGGGATACATGGATCAGCAGAGGCTGGACCCTTCATCAGTCTGGCTACAGAACTGTAGAGAAAGCTGGGTTTTCCTGTTCTCCTCTATTAATGATCAATAATACTCAGTTCTATGCATGTGGAGGACTTTCTGACACGTTAACATTAAATACAAACGTTCCAAAATAGTGGAACCTAGTTCTGCTTCAGGAGTGTGAGGGTCCAAACCCTCCATCACAAGCAATCGTCCTCTGGCTCCAAAGTGGCATCATGGCAGCTCGCGGTTGGGATATTCAGCCTTCAGCGCCGTGGGAGGAGGTGGAACACGTCAGTCATCTTTCATACCCTAATGTTGAAAACAGGCTAACCTCTGAGGAGCAGAACGCGTATGAGATCAGAACATTGCGTCACTTTCTGGTTTTTCTACCAAAAAACAACAAGCAAAATGTCAATTTTTTCACTTTACGGTACAGGGCAGAAAGTCGGTACATTAATATGTGAAGTTAGAGTTTGTGTAAATGGAAGGTCTAAAACAACCAACAATATAAAGTGTTTGTAGAGGATAGGTAAAGCTAAAATGCCCAAATGGAAGCTCATAAACATCTAAATTCACATATTTTAATTATAGCAGGATTTAGTTAAGGTTGATCTGTTTCAAATATAAATTTAGACAGTCGCTCATCATTAGAGATAAAGAAAAACAACTTTCTGATTATAAACTTTGTCATTTCTAATCACTTTGGTTTCAACCTGAAACAAACAAACAAAATCTCTGCTCTACTCATAAACTCTCAGCTTCTGACAGATTTTCTTGTGTTATTTTTTAGGATTAGGGTTAGGATTAGGGTTAGGGTTAGCTCCAACCCTAAGTTAGGGTTAGGGTTAGCTTCAACCCTAAGTTAGGGTTAGCTCCAACCCTAAGTTAGGGTTAGGGTTAGCTTCAACCCTAAGTTAGGGTTAGCTCCAACCCTAAGTTAGGGTTAGCTCCAACCCTAAATTAGGGTTAACTCTCAGCTTCTGACAGATTTTCTTCTGTTATTTCTTACTAATTTGTTGGTGTTGAGATTGAATCCGAGTTTTTACAGACTAATACAGCTTTGATTATTTATCTCCTCCTGTGAGGGACTTCCTGAGACATTCTGAGTGGGCGGCCGTGGCTCAGAGCTCTCATCCATCAGGAGGTTGGTGGTTCAATCCCGGCTCCGCCCGCCAAACCCCAGGTAGCGTAGAGTCTGGCCCACTTCTCAGGACTTAACTCTACAGGCACCAACAACACATGCTTTAGAAATACACATTTTTAGTTTGTTATAATAAGTTAAAATCTCATCCTGTAAGCCTGTGGGACAGCAGATATTCTTAGAATAAACTACGAATGCTTTGTTCTTCAGGGAGCAGAAACGCGTCCCTGTGACTCTGGTCAGAAATCCGTCATCCACCTCAGAGCTGCAGGAGACCTGCAGAGATTCCACACTGACTTTCCTGATCCGTGGAAAAGATCCTGGCATGTGGAATGTTTTGACTGAAGCTTCCATCTTGGTGAGGACCTGAGAGTGAAAACAAACACAAAAAACGGTATAACTTCAGATAATAAACAGAACTCATTCAAAGAGGAACACTGAGTTGATTTGTAGCATAAACTAGGCTACAACTGTCTTCCTCCTCCTTTCTGTCCATTTATCTAAATGAGTTTGAGACGTTTGGAAGCTGTTTGTCTTCGAGTCGGCTGAATTCCTGCCTGAAGCTTTTTCTTCACCCTTCTCGTCTTACCAGTAGTGGGCTGGCAGGCGGTCAAACTGAACTCCTGACTGCTGCAGCAGGCTTGTCCGCCTGCAGAGCTGCACACAAGAGAAGAGAAGGTCTGGAGTCTGACAG
The DNA here is from genome assembly GCA_006937985.1 of Aphyosemion australe. Lineage (NCBI taxonomy): Eukaryota > Metazoa > Chordata > Actinopteri > Cyprinodontiformes > Nothobranchiidae > Aphyosemion > Aphyosemion australe. The sequence continues at coordinate 1,213,403 of SSNS01000153.1, read as the reverse complement.
CCATGAATCTCCACCTCCCTTCTATAAAGAAGATGGAGCTTCTCTAAGTTCAGCTGGACAAGAACAGCAACATATCCAACAAAAGCTGTTCACCTGGAAAAAATCACACCTGCAGAAAACTCTAAACATGTTAATATATATTTTTGATTTAATTATTCTAACTTGAGTTAAAATGAGAGGATGCTTCAGACACACTCCTTGCTTACTGCTCACCTTTTAGCAGCGGTGCATGATGTTTTTGCCTCTGTGTGTGTGTTACCTAGTATAGAACTCCAGACCCACTGAATGGATTTGAAAGAAACTCAGAGGCAGAAATCACAGCAGGAAAGTCTACAGCTGGTTCACTGTTTGGCCTGATTCATGCCGAATGCTAAACAGAAACAGTACGGTTTCCATACAGCTTCCAGATGGACTGCGGTTCGAGCGCTGAACACCAGATGATTAGAAATCGGACACAATACATTTATAAACATACCTGTAAAAATAATGTGAACTATCATATCCCTGTCATTAATAATAAAACAAAATCCAGTAAAAATAATGCAACACAGGTTTTATTTTGGAATATCCTGGATGTACTTCATTGAAACATGTCTCACTTCCTGTCTCGCTCATGTAATTTCTTTAACTTCATGAAAATCTGCATGCAGTGTCCGGAAAAAATAGACTCCATGCTGGTTAGAATGCTCTGATTGGACTCAGTGATTTTTGGTCCATGCAAAAACCGCATGGAAACTGGACTGCGTCCGTTCCACATTTGGTGTGAAAGAGGCTAGACTCTACCCTATTAAAGATGGCTGCCACAGCTAATCTACATTATCAAACACAAACACGCTCCTGAATCAGTCTGTTTGGCAGATGATTTACATCACACACTGACTTCTAACAGATCAGAACGTAATCTGAAGATTTGACCAAAACTGACTAAACAAATATCAGAGTTTTCTTTTGGTTTAATCTGTAAAATTTTCTTCATTAGTCATTTCAGTAGAGTTATTTATTTTTACACAAATGTGCCTTTAAACAGTGGCGATCCCAGAAAATTTTAACGGGGGGCCAGGGAATATTTTGGGGTGGCACACCAAATAGATCCCTGTGGTAACTCTGGGGAAGTTTAACCTGTTTAAAGCTGTTATAACGAATCTACGGAACAAGCTTCACCCCTCACCCCTTCCCTCGGGTCTCCTACCTGAGACGCTTCTGCCGGAACTGGAAACCCGCGATGCCAGACGAAACGAGAGAGCGCTAAACACCAGTTGTCGTTTTCTACGGCCAGACGTCTTTTGTTGTCCGTGACTTCAAATGGTGTTTTTCTTTTTGGGACTCTGGTAGTTTGTCCTAAAGTTGAAGTGGTAGCAGCCGGCTGTTTCTCCTTCTCTGATATTATTGAGCAAAGAACCTCTCGAGGCATTAAAAAATGTTTCAAGCCTATTTGTTTTCTAAATTTGCCATTGTAGCTTTAACATTTATGTCATGTATGATTTGTGTGAACATGAATGTGATTTATTAAAGAGGATGGAGGTGGTCTTCCCCTGGGGGGGCAGTGGGTGGCCATGGCCCCCCTTGGCCACCCCTTGGAGGTGCCACTGTCTTTAAAATGAGATTTTCACAAATATTATTTGCTAGATAAACAGACCACACAGCATTTATCAAAATGAGTTCCTCAGTATGAGTTTGTAGTAGAAATGAATTTAGGGGAACTAAAGTCGAGGATCTGGAGTCTGAAGGTGGAGTGACATTTTTCTCAGTGTGATGTAATCAGGTCAGAACAGATTTCAGTGATTATTACCTATGTTTATGTTTCTAAAGCACACACACACGCACACAATGGAGGCAGTGAAGGGTTTGGTTTCTTCTCCAAGAACATTTCAGCACAAAAACTATTTTTCAAAGTGTTCGGGTCACAGTCAGACAAACAGAGGAAATCCAAGACCACGTTCACCTCTCCGGGAAGAGCTGACAAGGAAGATCATTCCGAGAAGAACTCATTAATGTCAAAGGAGCCCGGGAACCTCAGATAAATATTTAGCAACAATAATTGTAAGTTTTTTACACTTAAAGAGTTCACATAGTTTGACTTCAATATATTCAATATTTGATTATTTTAATTGGGGCAGGCGTGACTCAGGAAGTAGAGCGGGTTGTCCAGTAATCGGAGGGTTGCCAGATCAATCCCAATTTCCTCCAGGGAATTCTGATGTTGTGTCCTTGGGCAAGACACTTCACCTGACCACCAACATGGTGGTCATCAGATGGGCTGATGGTGCAAAACTGTAGCCTCACCCCTTTATTTATTTATCTTAACCTGTCCTGTTCTGGCAGCTGAATCAGACAGAATGATTGATCTAGGTGTCCACAATAGAATAGAATAGACTTTATTGATCCCACAGTGGGGAAATTCACTCGTTAAGGCAACACATACACTTAGAGAATAGGAAAATATAATACAGGTAAATACACAAAGGCAGTAGGCTATTATCTTAACATTCAGCAATTAGAATAACAAATAAAAATAGAAAAATTGAGTTACCAAAAAGAAACAGCATAAAGGACACCGACATATAAATGTACATCCAGCTATTGAACACCTACTGAATTTTGGAGTGTAACAAGATAATGCCAGTATCAGTTAGACTTTGGAGTTCTACACTCCTACTGGAGTGGGAATGAATGACCTACGGTAGCGTTCTGTTTTACATCTTGGATGTCTCAGTCTGCCACTAAAGCAGCTGTCCATGACCTCCACAGTGGAATACAGTGGGTGGGAGGGGTTTTCCAAGATGGAGGTCAGCTTCGCCAACATCCTCCTTTTCCACACGACCTCAACAGAATCCAGTGGGCAGCCCAGAACCGAGCTAGCTTTCTAGCTTGTTCAGTCTCTTCATGTCTACAGAGTCCATGATGACTGACCTGTACTCCAGATCATTCCCCTCAGACACACATCTAACAATGGCCGAGTCATCTGAGAACTTCTGGAGATGACAGCTGCTGGTGTTGTAGGTGAAGTCAGAGGTGTAGAAGGTGAATAGAAAGGGTGAGAGCACTGTACCCTGTGGAGCTCCAGTACTACACACAACTACCTCAGACATGCAGTTACGCAGCCTCACGTACAATATCATGCCAGAGCAGTTTTACAGGAGGGATGTGGGATATTCCTCCTGTTGCAGTTGCCTTCATTATGTTTTTGGCATGATAGAACGGAATTGCACATGCACCGGAGTAGACAGGGAGGTAGAATAGAGACAGACTACAAAAACAGGGAAAGAGAAAGATGAAGGGACAAGATAAATAATAACAATAATGGGAACATCATAAATAACCCAACAGAACAACTAGACCATGATAAATGGCAGTGGCCATGTTTGTATTTGTTTGTACTTCTGTTTGTGTGTGTGTGTGTGTGTGTGTGTGTTATTGGTCTGAACTATGTTTGCATCACTAAGTAATTGTGTGTGAGTTTGTGTAAAGACCTTTTTGCTGGCATTGTTACAAATGGAACTGGTAATTATCTTCCTCTGTAATCTTTGTCCTTAATTAAGATCTACAGTAGAAAAGGACCTCAAAAGAATCTAGAGAATGTTTGAATTGCTCTCTCTCTTCTTAAACCTGTCTCTGAGGCTCCTCCCACACTGTGTGTGTGTGTGTGTGTGTGTGTGTGTGTGTGTGTGTGTGTGTGTGTGTGTGTGTGTGTGTGTGTGTGTGTGTGTGTGTGTGTGTGTGGAGGGGGGGGTACAAAGGTAGAGAGCTTATTTGAACTGCTCCCTCTCATTCAGCAGGCGACCGACACCAGCTCAGCATCATCTGACTTATTTGCCTCCTCAGGAATCAGCAGAAGCTGGAGGAACAGTCGGTAAGCTTTGGCTGACTGGTTTCAGTCTAATCTAAAATACTAGTTAGAGGTTGATGTTTATTGGTTAACTAGTCACTGTTTACTGACTGATTAGCTTTATTGACAGACTGGTTGATAACTGATAACCCTTTCTGTTCAACTAGTTACCCCATGCATTAACAGCTGATACTTTGTATAATCTCACTGTTTTTTTAGAGCAGGTTGATGAGTCATCTGCCAACTCATTTGTATGAGTCTTTTACCTGGTGGAGATCAACCACTAACCCTAATCAATAATTATTCATTTGTGACCTGCTAACTAGTCTTCTCAGTCCCGTGGTTAATGCTGAGTTACACCAGTTCCAGTTGGATCTGTAATCCTCATTTTGGACCCAGCCTGTTATATAACTAAACTGATTTGGTCACTGTTTGCTGGCTGATGTTTTAGTGAGTTAATCCAACAGAACAACCACTTTGCTGCTGAATGAACTTGATCTTTACTTTTTTAGACAGGATTCAGTTTGTAGTGGTGGTTTTCTTAGTCAGATTGTTAACTGGTTACCCAAAATACTTTCTGACTGATCTTTAATGGCCCTTTATCTGACCCTTAATCTGGTCCTCTGACTTGTTTATTAAGTTAAAGTGTTTAATTACTCTTTATTTTAATTTACTTTGTGGTTAGGTGACTATAAAGTCACCCATAGATTAACCTGGACCAGCATACTGGCTTAGCATTGCATGCTGGTCCACCAGCTAAACCAGCATCAAAGCACAACATATGCTGGTAAACCAACTATGCTACTCTATGCTGGGTTTTCCCGCAAAGATCTCTCTTACTTTTTTTTCCAGAATCCACCATGATGCCAAAAAAAGCTAAATTCTTCTTCGTCTTGTGCTTTTTATTGATGGTTGACGAACTGAAAAAGCTAAGTGCTAGCCTTTATAGTCACTACCCCCAGAGCAAACACACCGCTGAAAAAAACAGCATAGATGGGTTGCTGGTTCAGCATCCCTTGCTGGATTAGCATTGCATGCTGGACCAGCATACCGGCATCAAAACACAACATATGATGGTAACCAGCTATGCTGGTCTATGCTGGTTTTTTCAGCAGGGCAGCTAACAGCAGGAAAGCAGGTAGAGACCTCTAAGTGAATCTACTCGTCCCACAAAACTATCAAGTGTAGTTTCTGGTCAGCTACAGAGTGATGTTGGTAAAGTTTCGACCAACTTTTAAAGGAATAGCTGAACGTGTTAAAATGGTTTAGTGTTGCTTTAAGGATGAGCCTGATTACCATAATGGCCCTAATGCTAATCTCATCTGATATTCCTGATGTGTGTGGTGTTAACGGTGCGCTGGTCTGCTTGGAAAGACATCTGGACCATTCCGATAATAAATTTGAGGGTCAAACCTGTTGGATTTTCTTGGTCCGATTTTCATTGCCAAATGAGCATGCTACTTGTTGAATGTGACGTGTAGCCAATCAGAAAGCGAGCTGCATGCTCCTCCTCCACCATGTTTATTTACTCTGAAGTCCCGTTTGATCTTGCGAGATGTCTGACCGGGGATTGTCCGTGTGTGAATGTGTGTAGTGTGTTGTCTCTGATACCTGGACCATCAGCAGCTCTGATACCTGGACCATCAGCAGCTCTGATACCTGGACCATCAGCAGCTCTGATACCTGGACCATCAGCAGCTCTGATACCTGGACCATCAGCAGCTCTGATACCTGGACCACCAGCAGCTCTGATACCTGGACCACCAGCAGCTCTGATACCTGGACCATCAGCAGCTCTGATACCTGGACCATCAGCAATGGAACCTTTCAGTGTTCAATTCAGTTCCTTTATAAAGATCTAGTTTATGATAAAAGTCATCTAAAAGTGCTTTACAGATATAAATCATGTCAGGTTCAGATTCAGGCTCGATGGAGCAATAAGCACAATTTTAATTTTAATAAAACCAGATTAATTCTAAAATCCCAATAAGTCAAATTCTTTCTGAATAAAGAAACCAGGAGATTGGATCGTCACTTCTACGTGACCCCCGTTCTGTGCAGCACAGTACAAAGGAGACAGTGTAATAGGAAACTAGCTTTGAAAAAGCAAAACCAGAACCAAGAGGGACCAAAAGGAGTCTGAGAGGACAGGAAAGTCCCAAACAGACGCAGAAGGACAGTACAGAAAGTAAAGCCATAACTAGACCAATATCAAAATCAGTCCACTTTCTCGGTCAGCATTAACACTGGTCTACAATCAGGACCAGTAAAGACACCATTATACTTTCTGGACAAGTATACTCACCAGTTCATTACCTGAACCAGTATAGACACCAGTCCTCTCTCTGGACCAGTATAGACACCAGTCTGCTGTCTGTTATAAATGGATTTCATGAGTCTCAAAGTTAAATTATGATGACCTGAAATCTGTCTGTTTTCCATAAAATGTGGATTTTTCTGTTTTAGGTGCTGAAATGTCTTACCTGTCCTTCCTGCTGCCTCTTACAGGTTATCATTGGCACATTCATTTTTGTTTCTGTATTTTTCCCTTTCTGTTATAACATCAGGTGATTCTCTGTTTTTTTTTCAGGCCTTCTCTTATTTATCCCATCATACAGCTCAAGATCCAGCGGTGAGTCCTCTGAGATCTCTTCCTACTGATGCTATTACAAACCACCTACCTGTCCATCACAGAAAATCACTGGTGAACTGATGCAGGTCACTGACCACTCTATTAGGTGACCACTCATTTGTTATTGTCTGCTTAGCCGAATCTCAGGGCAGCAACTCCAGCAGAGAGGCCCAAGCTATCCTCTCCCCAACAACCAGCTCCACCAGTCGAACCCCTATGGGTTCCCTAGCCAGCATGACCTGGGTCGACCAAAAACACCTCCCCTAGAAAGTGTCTAGGAGGCATTCTGACCAAGCCACATCAGCTGGCTCTTCTTGATATGGAGAAGCAGAGGTCCTACTCCAAGTCTCTACCAGGTTTTTGAGCTCCTCACGCTATCTCTAAGGCTGAGCCAAGCCACCTGTGAAGGAAATTATTTCTGCCACTTGTTCTCGCGATCTTGTACATTTGGTCAAAAAGTGATTTTTAACACCATATTTCCACAAACACTTGTCAACAAAATGTCTGATTTCAGACTTGCCCCTAGCCTGGCAAGCCATCTTTCACATGTGAATATATAGTCTGGTCACGACCCATAGACAGAGCTCAGTTGTGGGGCGGAATCTACGGTTTTCTTTCAAACTCTCTCCGCATGCTATTGGACAACGAACAAAGTCACATACTCACCTCTACGGCTGTCAGTCAACAGGGCAGACCACCATACACGGTCAAAGAAGACACAAATACATCCTTTTTCTAAATAAGGACTAAACTACCTCTATCTGCTCTTGACTCAAAGAAAAGTCTAAATAGTCCAAAGTTGATGCCAAAGTCGTTTCAAATGAACCGTTGCCATCTTTGTTTTTTCACTTCGTTGCATCATCCCACCCACCAAACCGTGCGTTGTGATTGTCAAGACACAAGACTGTTCGGGCCTGCTGAGGCTCTAATGGAGCGTGGCTAGACCGACCTGCAAAGCTAAATCTTTTTGCTTCTGCTACGGTCTGTCTAGATTTCTAGGCTAACTTGACCCATCTCTTTGCAATTGAATCATCAACCTCCTGACCGACAGGCCCCAGTGAAAATAGATAAACAACATTGAATCCGCATCCATCACTATCAGCATTGGCTCACCCAATAGCTGCATGCTAGCAGGTACCGCTCCCCCGTCAAGCTTCAGCCCCCTGCTTGCCAGAGAGATGATATTTCATGTCCTAATGCCAGTTGTGGATAACGGGGACCAGATGGGCAAAATGCACTGGTCTGCCACCACAATGCACAGCATCCTACATGTTCCTCCTGCCTGTGGTGTATCCAGTTTAACCCCATGGGTTAAATCTCAGCCACCAGGTGCTTGCAAATGGGTCCCAACCCGGGCCTGGCTCCAGGGTGGGACCCCTATAACCTTTTGGGATTGGTTGCTCTGGTTTAACACTCAATGTGTCGTAGACCATGCTTTGTCTCACCCTTCACCAGGGGCCAATTTTCCTCAGAAAAGTTGGGTCGTTTTTGCTTAAGTACAACAAAAAGTTCCTGAGAGAAAATACAGAATATGTCCTTACATCAGATATTTCAACATGTTGTGTTAGTGTGGAATTACGTCTGAGGTTAGTGGAACCTGCAGAGCAAGACGACAAGCAGAACATTAATTCTTCATGCTAAGACCAAACTGAGAGAATGTCTGAAATTTATACTTAATTCCTGACTGTGTTGTTGAAAGTTTCCTTTATTCAGTCTTTCTGGGGGCGTGGTATGCATTACCACGCTCCCAGAAAGAAATTATGTAACAGCATTCTCACCACTTAGGCAGCATCATTAATCTTGATGACTCGTCTCTGAGTCCTTCTTGTCTCCTGTTGTCTTTGTGTTCACACAACAAACTATTTATTTACTCATTGGTTTAATCGTGTCAGCTTATTTCCCGAGCACAGCCTCTGCTGCAGCTCACCGCTCCCCACAGGGATGCGTCAAATACGGAGATGTAACCAGTGTGTGATGGTGACTAATGGGACTTTAACTTACAATAAACTCCACACATTAGTCAACTTTTACAGAATTTCCAATTTTCTAAAGATAACGACGATAGACCATCCAATTGTTACAGAGCTTCATTCTGTCACCTCCTTTGTTTCTTAAAGTGACAACAACAAATAATTTAAACCAAAATGTCAATCTTCAACAGTAGTAACAGACTAAACATACAAATATAAGTGTAACAGTACAGTTTCTGCTCAACATTTGATTATGGCCTGTTGGGTGGCCGTGGTGGACCACAGATCCCAGGTCAAACGTCAAAGTATTCATCTACTGTTAAGTTCTGGGTCCTTGGGCCCCTCCTTGTTGAATCCCCTCCAGCGAGCGGATCCCCATTCTTCTGTTCTTTTAATCCCAGGAGGGGTTTGAACAGGACACGTTTAACTTTGTCACACATAAACTTCAATAATGAGAGAAATGATACTGAGACACAGGCCTGAACACTTGAAACCAGAGATGATCATTCAAAAGCAACTTTAGCTTCCGTTAACATTATCTATTATACTCTAGGCTCCGCCCACCCAGGGGACACCTGTCAATGTATCAGCTCATGTTTTTATCAAGTGTGCGACTAATCTGATGTGCATGCGGCAGAGCGGACCCTGACATTATTGAAACTGGTTGATAGATTGTACTAATGGTGTGATTAAAGCTGACTGTGGTACAGGCCAGCATTGTGTACTATTATGTAACAATATGGAACCCTAAAGCTGCCCACTGAGCGTGGTACAACTCACCGCCCACTGCTTCTCAGGGATGGTTCAATGCAGAGAAATAATTCCCCCAATGGGATCAATAAAAATGTATTAGTAGTGGTAAAGGTAGCAGCATTAAATGCTTAGACTGTGTTTCTTCTTTAGTTATCATTAATGCTCATTTTAAATAAGTCTGATTATAAATGATTCTGTTTGCTAAGTGTTTTGTTTGATCCGATCTCTTGATGAATGTAAATTCTTCCAGGTTTGTACCCAGTGACCTGTGAGACCCGCGGGTCAGACCTGAAGCAGGATGAAGTCCTGGTTTTGTGTCCTCCAGACTGCCTGCAGGTCAGGCCGTCTGTGTTTGGGAGCGACGTTTATGCTGCCATCTCCTCCATCTGTGGAGCTGCTGTCCACAGGTAGGACTTAATGATGCCATTCATCATTAGGCCCGTTTCCTCTATTTGAAGTTCTGAGGGATTTTACCGGACCATCACGTCATACACGTGTCTCCATTTCACCAGGCTGGCCTGACAAGAACTCGGCAATACCCCGGTAGCAACGCTGGGTGGGACTGGTATTTGTAATATTGGAAGAGATGCTGGTGAAGTAGAATGGAAGGAAAAGAAAATTAGAAAAGCTTTCATGCATCTTATTAACCTCTTCTGCCGTAGGCGCCTTTTGGTGCTCACAGTTGTCACTCACAGCTAAAATGGTCGCGATATGCAGACTTCTTAGCAAATTCCATAAAAGGTCTTCCTAAAAAGAGAATTTGTAGCCCACAACTACTCCAGAACTCAGCAGCACACGTGCTGACCAGAACCAGGGGACAGGAACATCTTACACCAGTTTTAAAATCACTGCATTGGCTTCCAGGATAGATTTGAATGTTCTTTTATTGGTTTATAAATGTCTTCATGGTCTTGGACCTTCTTATTTATTAGATCTTCTTTTAAATTATGAGCTCCTGCAGTCGCCGAGGTCCTCCGGTACTGGCGTTTCAGTTGTCCCAAAAGCTAGAACAAAAACATACGGTGACGCCTCATTTTCCCACTACGGCTCTATGGAACAGTCTGCCGGAGAACCTCAGGGATGCTGAAAGAGTTGATATTTTTAAAAAGAGGTTCAAAACTTTTTCAGCTCGGCTTTTAATTCATCTATTTTAGCTGATTTGTTATTCTTAGTGTTTGCAGTTTTATTTTAAGTCCAGTGTATTCTTCATGGGAATCCTTCACAATGGGAGCACTGCTAGTATATCCATGGGGGGTCACTGCAATTGGGATTGCAATTGCAAGTGGAAACCTGATGGAAACCAGCCTATCCTGATCCTGTTGGCTCTGGTGAGACTGGATTTCCAAGATATTGTTTCCTCACAGTACCATCTTCCCCAAAGTTTATTTATTTACTTTAGATCCAGTTATATATACAGGAACAGCTGATTGTGCAGTGAAGGGATGAGGGTCGGGGTGTGTGCTGAATGTTTGAACTGGTTGTGTATTTTTGAAGCTTTGTTTTTAGGGTGAAGGCACTGGCTGAGAGGACCGAGCCACACACACACACACACACACACACACACACACACACACACACACACACACACACACACACACACACACACACACACACACACACACCCCGCCACCAAGCTGTCTAGTGGAAGCTGGTCTATGGATGCCGAACCTCCACAGGAGCCGTCAGAGCCTTGTTGCTTCTGGGCCTTAGATGTGATGTAATAGAGAACAGTGTGATTCCTGCTTTCTGCAGAGCTTCATCAAAATATCAACATCATTAAGGAATGAGCAGGAATGAAGGATTAAGCTCCCAGTCTGCTGACCTTTTCCATCCTCAGTAAAGACCTGCAGGCCCCCCAACAGGGGAAACTCTAGCTCTGCTGGACTGTTTTGTTGGCCTGAGTTTTTAGAGTTTAGCTGATTTTGGGGATTTACTTGTTCTTAATTTTGTTTACTTGTTTATTTTTTGTAGAAAGCGTCCTGTTTGTTAGAAAGTGCTTCAGTTTGCTGAATGCTCACACCTGGACTTTCTCATATAAGTTTCATAACTATTATATCCTGCCTCAAACATCATCAGGTCAGTCCAGTTACAATTCAGCTTTTACAGAGTCTTTCATAGGGTTAAGTGAGAAACACCTTTTGCTGCAGGAATCTGGAGTCCATGCTCATACATGCTCTGTTGTTTCCTTTTCTTTTTCTTCTGTTTTGTCTCATTTTGAGAATAAAGTTAAAAGTTTGGTGAAACTTTGGTTTTGTTTGTGCAGAGGCATCTTGGGTCCATCTGGTGGTCCAGTAAGACTCCAGAAGCAGCAAGGTCGACGCAGCTACGTCAGCTCGTATGCTAACGGGATCCATTCTCAGGCCCTCCATCAGTGGACCGCTTCCTTCCAGCTCTCTGGTGAGTTCAGACATTTTGGTGATTAACTGTTAGTTGAGATGGAAATGTCTTTGACCCCTGGGAAAATTCCTTGTTGATAACAGTCTTTCTGTAAATTAGTGTGTGCTGACTTTGCACAAATTGAAATGTTTGAGGGTAAATTTGTTGTAATTTCAGCAACAGGTTTGGTGAATGAGAGGCTGAATATCTAGTGAGTAGGTTTCTGTGGGAGAAAAGCTCTCCAGTTTAAAGGAGTAGACGTTGGTCGGAGTATGGGTGAGTGGGTGGGTGTGGTTTGAGTCTTACTCATTAATATTTATAATAGGCAAACTTTGATTGGCTAACAGCAACACAACCCTTCCACTGCCTTCATTCACTCTTCTTCCTTGTGTAAAAATGCAACGTTGATGTTTGATCTCCAAAAATAACGTAAACTGCTGCGTGTTCCATTATGTCGCGAGTGGGTAAGTCCATGAATGCTAATCTTCTCGTGGCGTAGAAGAGACTGGCGTTTTCTAACCCGATCGTTTTCCCCCATAAGTCATGTATCAAATAGAAGCACGACACAGAAACAATCTTCTGGCACCAGCTTGACCTTCATTCTGCTTTTGTTCCCAGAAACTGTTGATGCTCCTCTGGAGCTGACCAGCTCAGCCAAAGCAACAGCTCAACCTGCAGCCGTACGACCAGGTAAGGAACACTCAACACACACTGGAATCAGCCAAGAAACTAACAATAACACACACCATCGATAACAGCCATACTGGTCTCAGTTCTGGACCACCAACAGCTTTTTAGCCCAACGTTAACACCCAACCACTTGCTCCTTCAAAGGGAAGCCCAGACCTCCCACCAGGACTTTTTAACAAAAATTATCTCAATTCCAGAAGATGGAAACAAATCCAATCCCTTTGATCTCTTTTGGAAACGCTGGATTTGCGATGTTGTCGTGGTTATGGACTCCACAACACCTAGGGGCTCTTGGATGCTTGGAAGAATCATAAAAACATTCCTGATAAGAAAGGTCTGGTCCGTGAAGTCCGTCTTCAAACAAAAACGTGATTAGGAGACCAAAGTATGTCTGTTATGTGATGCTACATGCTAATGAACCAATGGTAATGTGTGTGTGAACCTTGGTTTACCTTCTAAATCGTATTGTTAACATGTTAACATATCATTATTTAAGTTCATTAATTGCTATACCTTCCTGTCACATGCAATTAGGGGCCAGTGTGTAGGAGCCACGTTTTTCTTTTCATTGCCACTAGGGGGTTATTTAAGGGCAATTATAACTCTGTTCAGGTGTTGCTGATGGCATCACACATCCTGGTTCTCCACAGGACCAGATACTGGTCCCAAGGCTCAGTTCTCGGCCCTCTACTTTTTTCTCTATATTTGATTCTTCTTTGCGCTATATTTAGGAAATATGGTCTGTATTTTCGTTTCTATGCTGACGATTGCCAAATTTATGCTCCTTTTAAAGGGGTAGCGGGCATTTAACAGTGTTTTGAGGAGGTTAAAGTGAAGAGGGACATGGAAAGACTAATTCATGCTTTTATTACCTCGAGAATAGGCTACTGCAATGGTCTATATATCGGGGTGAGTCAGGGTTGTCTTTCACGACTACAGTTGGTGCAGAATGCAGAGGCACGCCTGCTCACAGGTACCTGCAGGTCTGACCAGTGCTGGCTTAACTTCACTGGATTCCAGTTGTTTTTAGAATTCGTTTTAAAATTCTTGTCCTGACGTAAAAATCTTTAAATGGGTTGGCACCATTGTACCTTTCGGATATCATTATGCCATATGATCCACCATGACTTTGAAGGTGGCCTCCACCTGTAAAACCATTCCTGTTTTTGAGGTTGTCTCATTGTTCTCCCTTAGTACTCCTGAAAATAACTAAATAACTATACCAGTAAAACCAAACCTCTCAACATTCAAGATAGTTTTTTCTCAGTGACACAGCAGAAAAAGAGCAGACACCTGTCTAGTGTAGATAGCAGGCCAAAATGGCTTTTGTCAATCAACATTCACACAAGAAAAAAATGATTACAACATAATAAAGATGCCTTTTTCCAACCTTGTGTTTGTTCTGTTTCAGAAAAGAAAGTAGTGAAGTCATCTGTGAAGCAAGGTGGAAATAAAGGTATTGACTGTATGTATAATGTACGAACCATCCACACCGTCACCCGTAGGTTTCTGAAGAGCTGAATTGACGCCCAGTGGGCGGTTCCCAACACGCCATCTTGGCAGCATCACACATCTCGTCAGTCCCGGAAAATACAAAAATGGAGCTGAGAGTGGGGCTGTGAGGGTGGGGGCAGATGATTGACACCCATCAAACTCTGAGCTGATGTAGCTACAAGCTACCTGAGCTAACTAAAGCTAACAGAGGTCGGCGGGCGCTAGCCAAAAAACCGTGGTTGAGCGACTCTGCTACCCTCTGCCTTTTAGGCTGTAACACCTTTAACATGAGGCTGAGGCTGAGGCCTTTCCTGGAGGGGGGGCAAGCTGCTAGCGCTAGTGCTGATGATAATTATACTACCTGTCAATCAAATGGACACGCCCCTAAGTATTCAAACTTTAAATACATCTAAATGGACGAGTTACAACAAAAATGCACACCCCTAAGAGTTGTCATGATGGTAAACTTGACTTATTAAACCTAAATTGTCTTTTTAACCAGGTTGTAAACATGTTACTTCTGCTTTGAAGTTGGCATTTTAAAATGGGAGTCAATGGGAACTTGCTTCTTTCTGGAGCCAGCCCCTAGAGGATGAGGGGTGAACTGCAATCTTTGTCACTTCTGCATTGGCAGAGTTTACCCCTTGGGTATGATCTCTACTCCTTACATTAGTGAAACCTTTTAGAATTTCTAAGACGCACTTTCACTTGCTCATGAGTTTTATAAATCCGATTTCTCTTGAGAAGAATAAATTTGGCTGACTGAGTTTTCCTAGGCCCAAATAATTCACAAAAGATGGAGTGAAGAATGTGTGTTAGCTAATATTATAGTGAAAACCCAACAGTTTGTACTGCAGGTGAGTTAGTGTGCGCGTTGGATAATACGCTTTAATGGTCAATCTTTCTTTTCTTTTGGATGGTTCATGGATCCTTTCCTGCTGGTTTATCTTAATATTTTACAGCAAACAGAGATGCCACACAAGAAGTTTAGTACCACCAAATTTTACCCCAAAAAATAATTCAAACTGCAAAAATGTCCAGCATTGCATACTTCCAACTAGTCAACAGAAAACTCTTTGACTGACCGTTCGTTTAGCCATATTGACCCCTACTGGAAGGTCATTGACAATGATTCATAGATCTAAATGAGGATACATTTAGGAGTATAATAAAGCATTTTGTTAAGTAATGTAAAGTAATTTGACTAAAATGGTTTATTTTATAAAATAACACACCTAATTTTAAGACCAGATAATATGTGACTTCTTCCTTGCATATAAAAATGTCAGAATTGAATATATGAGCACTGAACTATAATGAATGAATGTGTTTGTGTTTACGTATGAGCAGACTGTCAGATGGACATTGCCATGGTCATCGACAGCAGCAGCAACATCGGCCAGAGGAGATTCAACTTGCAGAAAAACTTTGTTGCCAAACTTGCTGCCATGCTGAGAGTTGGACCAACGGGACCTCATTTGGGTCTGATACAGACCAGGTTGATCACACTAATAGACACATAATCCCTCATCACAAAACGTTTTAACACTGATTCAGCCATGGTTCAGTGGACAGAGAGGCTGAGGTTGATTTCTGGCACGTCACCTGTCTTCTGCCCAATGCTCTAATGCTCTTATTAATGAGTTGTAGACCAGAAGTGATGCACATCTAGAGCAATAATGTTAACTAACAAGCACTGTTATGGTTTGTGAAATGCAGATTGTAATCTGTAGAAGTTAGATGAGGTTACCATGGATACGCAAGGAGAAAATTGAGCAGAATATTAATGATCATCACAAAAAGGATTATTATACTATAAATCCAGTAATAACATAGAGAATATCTAAATTTGTGTTTTCATTAAATAATACAGGTTTTCTGGGCATGATTACATATATAACATTAGTATTCTCTAGAATCATGAAAATTGTAAAATGTTACTGAGTCAAAGTGGATTGATAGTAAAGTTAGAGTCAGGTTGTTGTCTCTCTCATCCCCTCAGTCCAATCAGAGGATTCTGGTTCTGTGCAAGTCTGCATCTTTCGACTTGCTATTTTAAACCAAGCTTACTAATGTGCTTTTTGTTGTAAATATTTAACTAAAATACCCTAAAACATATTTGTTGGGCACTGGTGTGATGTCAACAAGCTGAACTTAATTAAGATTTTACTTGTAAGTGCAGTGACTCCCCCAAAACCGAGTTTCTACTGACCAACTTCACTAAACCCAAAGAGCTGCTGTTTGCCATCAAGGAGCTGGATTATCTTGGAGGAGATACCAACACAGGTAAGACACAGGCAACACCCAAGTAACACACTGATATGACACAAGTAAGACACACAGGTAACATACACAGGTAACACATTGGTAACACACACAGGCAACACAAGTAACACACTGCTATGACATAAGTAACACACAAGTAACACACATGTAACACACACAAGAAACACTAATAAAGTAACACTCAAGTAACACACACAGGTAACACATACAAGTAACACACATGTAACACAAACAGGTAACACACACAGTAATGGTTACACAATGTGTAACCATTACTGTGTGTGCGTGTGTGTAATACACATACGCACACACATACACAAACGTAACACAAACAGGTAACACACACAAGTAAAGGTAACACACACACACACACATTAGTAACACACACATGTAACACATGCACGAAACACCAAAGAAGTAATACTCAAGTAACACACACAGACAAGTAACATACAGTTAAGACATGCAGGCACCACTCAGGTAACACACACAAGTAACACACATGTAACACACACAAGAAACACTAATAAAGTAACACTCAAGTAACACACACAGGTAACACATACAAGTAACACACATGTAACACAAACAGGTAACACACACAGTAATGGTTACACGATGTGTAACCATTACTGTGTGTGCGTGTGTGTAATACACATACGCACACACATACACAAACGTAACACAAACAGGTAACACACACAAGTAAAGGTAACACACACATACACACATTAGTAACACACACATGTAACACATGCACGAAACACCAAAGAAGTAATACTCAAGTAACACACACAGACAAGTAACATACAGTTAAGACATGCAGGCACCACTCAGGTAACACACACAGGTAACACATAGACAGAGGTTACAATCTTCTCAGTGTTATGTTGGAAAATGTTTCCAGACAGCAGATAGAACTAAAAGGACAGACATAAAAACAAAGAAATTAGTTTGACAGAAGCTTTCTGCTCACCTCCTCAGGTAAAGCCATCATGCATGCAGCAGAGGTGTTCTTCACCCTGGGCAACGGGGCGAGGCGGGGTCACCCTCGAGTCGTGATGGTATTGATTGATGGCTGGCCATCTGATGATGTTGAACGGGCGGCCATGTTGGCGAGAGAGTCTGGCATCAATGTCTTTATGGTGTCTGTCTCCAAACCGGCAGCTGAGGAGCTCAGCGTGGTGCAGGACAAAGACTTCCTCAAGAAGGTTCATCGTTGTCTGAGCTTTTGGGTTTTGTTAGGACAATACAGAACAATTAAATTGTAACCCCCCCCCCCCACACACACACACACACCTAAAAAAAAAACCTAAATTTAAATTTAAATGATCTGGACTATGTGCGCCATCTGAACTATCTGGACCAGGGGTGTCCTACTACAGTCCTCGTCGAGGACTCCTCAAGGACCACATGTTTTAGTTGTTTCTCTGCTCCAGCACACCTGAATAAACGGTAGAATGACCTGTTCATCTCCAATTTCTACAGGATTCCCCATTGATCCAAATCAGGTGTGTTGGGGCAGAAAAACATCTGGATTTGACCCATGTGAACCATCTAGACCCTCTGAACCATCTGTGGAGAAGAGTGCAGGTTCTGTGAATTACCAGAATAACTGAGACTGGTGGTGACTCCAGGCTGATTGAGTTGTAACTTTACCATAATTTCAACGTGACAAATAAAGGTTTAAAATTTAATCAGTGAAGTGCAGCTCTGAGGAGGGATGACAGCTCTTCTTCTCTTCTCCCTGCAGGCGGTGTGTAAAGATAACGGTTTCTTCAGTTACTCGATCCCCAGCTGGTTCAGCAACAACAAACATGTCAGACCTCTGGCTCAGAGACTCTGCTCGCTGGATGATCTGCTCTGCAGTAAGACTATCCTGCTGCTAAAGGTTTAAAATACTTCCTTCCCTAACCTCCATGCTGGTTTCAGGTGTGGACCACCAACATTTTTATTGGACCAAGGTCCATGTTGGTCTGATTTCATACACTCCAGTCTTAGCTTCATTATCCTGACCTTTGAAAGAAAGATATTAAAACAAGTGATTCAATTATTGACATGTCATGTCCAAAAGTACACACCAGCCCTGTTATCAGTTAACTGATGCATTACACGTCAACAGATGCATCTTTCCAACAGAGAAACATTTGATTGTAATCATATATCTACACAATAATAAAAGATTCAATATGTCAATAATTATACTTGAAAACATATATTTTCAGAAAGGGCACTTGAGCCATTCCTTCTCAAAATTCCCACGCAGCAATGGATTTTGGGAAATACCCTTCACCGAAGTCTGCACCAATGCGGGCTTCGGCGAAATGTGGATTAACTGTGTAAAGGGGGCGGGGCCAGTGTCCACACTTGAAAATCGGGACACCCTAAGAACTTGCACCACTGGATGGGAAAGTGCAATTGAGGGGCACAAGGATGGAAGTGTGAGTATTGGGACTGGGCCTCTGGCTAAATTGTACTTCCTGAAACAGGAGCGCCAGAGCTTTTATCCCAGAGATCGACTCAAAAGGCATTCATTTAAACCTTGTCCCAAAGAGATGATGATGGAGACGGGATGAATGGACACGTGGCAGCCCTAGTTTTACTCTAAATACATCATAATCTCCTGCTCCTGTCTGGTTAAAATAAAGTCACTACGTGTGTTTGCAGGTAAAACCTGCTACAACTCTGTGAACATCGGCTTCCTCATTGATGGATCATCCAGCATTGGCTGGCAAAACTTCCAGCTGGTCTTGGACTTCCTGGCAGGAATTGCTCAGATCTTTGACATCTCTGACGTGGGCGCTCACATTGGTCAGCCTCATCACCTGCACACAGGTACTCACTGATGTTTGACTGGCTGACTGATCTGGCTGGCTGTCACTGGTGCAGGTGCAGTGCAGTTCACCTACGATCAGAGGATGGAGTTCGGCCTGCTGGACCACTCCGACAAAGAGGACGCCATCAGAGCTCTGAGGAGGATCTCCTACATGAGTGGAGGAACGGCCACTGGATCAGCCATTAGCTACACCACCCAAAACCTGTTCAGGTAACCTGGTAGATATGATCTCAGCTGTGTGAGCTCTGATGGGAACCAGAGTTTGTCATGGATGTAGATGAGGTGTTTCATAGTGGAGACAAGGATTTAGTCTGGTTCTTTAGTATTTGGGGATTGATGCACAAATTCAGCTCCAGTTTCCTTTACCTAGTAACTTTATCAGGGGCGATCTGAGTGGATTTATTCGGCACAAGTCTAGTATTCTCTCACAAGGATAACTTCCTTTTGAGCCCTGCCTGCCTGCTCCTGTTGTGACCTCCAGGAAGTGACCCCGGGTAGAGCATCTCCTCAGTCTTTGTTTGAAAAGTCGTGGAGAGGCGTGGCTTCACGCAGAATCCATCAGTTCCTGTGAGAGAGAATCCTACAGTAAACAGTAGTTTTCTTTTTTTACAGACAAACAGCACGAGGACGCAACTTTCTGATTGTGGTAACAGACGGCCAATCGTACGACGATGTTCGGGGTCCAGCGATGGCCGCTCAAAGACAAGGTATAGAGGGGTTTATTTAACGTAAATGCTCTCTAGTGGTCACGACGTTTTCCTTTCATTTGTGGGACAGGTTTGAACACTTTGATTTTATTTTGAAGGCATAGCAGGTCAACAATACTTCTAATACCAGAACATCAAAAGGTGGTTTAACCTATCTCTCCTGTCCAACAATAAGGCATCACCATCTTCTCAGTGGGTGTAGCCTGGGCTCCCATAGAGGAGCTCTTGGCCATGTCCTCTGAGCCAAAAGACAAGTACACCTTCTTCACAAGAGAGTTCGTCAACCTGTCAGAATTCATCCAGCCGCTGGTTCGACGCATCTGCCAAACTTTCACCGAGAACAACTGACAAGACTGCAGAAGATGGACACGTCTAAACCCGTGAGAATCTTCTTGTATTTCATCAAATCAATCTTTCCTGTGTGTGAGCCTTTGGTGCCTCCAGAGACAGGTAGACGGATAGAGAAGAGCACAGAACCGGGCTAGAGGACATGAGCTTACAGAACTTTAGGTTAGATTTTCTAAGTCATTCTGAAAAGTTTACCTGTAAATATGTCACATTGAAGGTCAGAGGGTCTTCATGAGTTCTGCTAGTTTTAGGTTTGACCCAGTGACTGTGTGTGTGTGTGTGTGTGTGTGTGAGAGAGAGAGAGAGAGAGAGAGAGAGAGAGAGAGAGAGAGAGAGAGAGAGAGAGAGAGAGAGAGAGAGAGAGAGAGAGAGAGAGAGAGAGAGAGAGAGACTGAAGTCTAACTTTTCTCTTTAAATCCCTCACAGGTTCGACAGGAGTGACCTTTAACCTCTGTTGGGGTTCTGATTTCCGTCTCCTAAATCTGCTCTTAGCTGGTTGTTAGAAAGAATAATTTAAGAAACTTTTCTGTCTGTTGGAATTTTACATGTTTAAGTAAGAAAAATTCCTGAGCTTTGCAAAATGTTTTTCTTTCATTTCTAAAAAAAAAATGTATTCATGACTAAAAGTATCTCTTGTTTTTTATTGTTTTGTTTTGACATCACTCTGCTATAAAACACAACTATTTAATCACTGAACTGTTCAGAATTAGATGAAACCTGAGTTTTCTGCAGCTCTTAGGTAGAGAAAATATGGAAGTTTTATTTTTTGTCAAGGCTGAATGTATTTCATGTAAATTTAATTGAAAATAAATAAAAAATGATCCACGTTTGGATTCATGTATCATTTACTCAAACTCTCTCACACACACTCACACACAAACTCAACATTTTTCTGCTATCAGCTAGCCTGGTTAAGCTTGGTTTATGCTTGACGCATGTACATTCCGTGCGGAAATGAAACGCGCAGAATCACTTTTGCAGCGTTTATACTTCCTGCGGCTCGTCCTTAGCCTGGCAAGCCATCCTATATATGTAAATATATAAACTCTGCAAAGCAAGAATTGGTCTAGTTCACTAGGCTAGCTCGTCCTCGCTGTGAGCCAATATTTTCCCAGACTGTAGAGAGCGGCATAGAGCTCCACGACATGCATACAATACACAACAGCGATGTTTTTCTGTGCGGGACCGTCCGCGTTAGAAAATGTCCTAGGTGTGAAGTGTGGAAACCTTGGGCCACGCAGAGGGGTGTGGTTGCAGCATGCGGACCTCACTGTTGCGTCAAGCATAAACCAAGCTTAAGCCCTCCTATGTAGTCTGGCCCCGACCCATTGACAGAGCTCATCATGGGGCGGAATCGCGGACAACAACAAACAATGTGACGTACTCACCACTATGGATGCCAGTCAGTCAGTCCACCATACACTGTTGAAGAAGACACGAATACATCGTTTTTCTAAGTAAAGGACTTAAGCACCTCTATCTGCTCTTGACTCAAAGAAAAGCCCAAGTCTAAATAGTCCAAAGTTGATGCCAAAGCTGTTTCAAATGAGCCGCCATCTTTATTGTTCCACTCCGTCGAAACCATAGATATCGTATATATAACTAGATGCCTTACCCGCGCTGTTCGTCGATTGGACGAACGTTCCTACGCGGCGGCCATCTTACTTCGGAAAGCTGCCCCTTTTCGTAACATTGGTGTCAATGTACTATTTAAATAACTCTAACTTGCTCAAATTTTAACCGAATTTCAAACGGTTTTGTTTGTTTTAAACGCCAGAGATGTGGCTGTAAAATATGACGGATTTGGCCCGTTAATTTAAAAATGTTAAAGTATGTCATATCAAGCCTATGTGTCATAAGGATTGTAATAATGCAACCCGCTTGTAAATCCGTTAATATTTCGTC
The DNA here is from genome assembly GCA_006937985.1 of Aphyosemion australe. NCBI lineage: Eukaryota > Metazoa > Chordata > Actinopteri > Cyprinodontiformes > Nothobranchiidae > Aphyosemion > Aphyosemion australe. The sequence goes on along the minus strand of SSNS01000153.1, from coordinate 1,191,580 downwards.
GAGTTAAGAGTGTTTTTGTTTAAGTTGTTCAATCACCTTCCATCTGCTACCATTGAGAACGGAACGTAAGCTGTCCGAGGTAAGATGGCCGCCGTGTAGGGACGCTGTCGACTCCCAGTTAAGGCATCTAGTGATGTATATGATATCTATGGTCGAAACATCCCGCCCACCAAACCGATTGGCCAGACACAAAACTGATCGGGCCAATGGTAGACCTGCTGAGGCTACAATGGAGCGTGGCTAGACCGACATGCAGAGCACAATTATTTTGCTTCAGCAAGTGTCTGTCTAGATTTCTAGACTAGCTTTCAGCTTTAGGAATAATTTCCTACTTAAAGGTGCATGAATCAAGAATGACGTAAGGACATCCTCTGGTCAAATTTCGGTACTGCAGTCCTTGTGACTCTCACTCCTGCTCTGAGTTTCCCCTTGGGGATGCCACTGTCTAGCAAAAACTGAGTGTTTGGTACCAGAACAGCTGATTTCAATTAGTTAAGTCAACAGCATTTTCATCATGAATCCTCGAGTCACTATGGCAACCACAGGTAAACAGGGCTCCCGCTTTTTGGTATAGACAGTCCTTACAGCTGATGATGAACGACCCAGCCACATAGACCAGAACCAGGAGGAGGGAGGCTGCTTTAGTCCGAACACACGACTCCATTAAACAATCATACTGTGTAGAAGAACATTTAGAAGAAACTGGAGGCTCAGTGTTTTTGTTCTGATGGGACTCAGAGTGTGACGGTCAATGTCTCAGGTCCTGGACCCCATCAGTAAAGAGCAGCAGGGACAGAAGTTCAAACCTTGATCACTCTTGTGTTTTAAATCTAAAATGTTTAAAATGATTTCTGGATCTGGATCGGTTTGGGAGGAGGCGATGGGGATCAAAGATCAAACGGACACGCTGCTGACTGAACAGGAACATCATTTAATAGTTATAGACATTTTATGTACATTTGAACAGCTGTATTCTTTGTGGTACAGGCTTGAAAACTTATTTTCAGTTTATAAAAAAATAAAAAAAATAAAGTCACAAATTAATCTGAACGTTTTTTGTTTTTGTGGGAGGACTAGAAGAAAAAAAAAACAACTGGATTACTCATGCAATAAACAGAGAGCTGTAGTTCAAACCTGAAAGTAGTGTTGTTGAAAAACAGTTTGAGCGACTCTGAGGTTTCCTACTGAACATCAGACAGCTGCTCCTCAACCGTTTCTCCTGCAGCTTCATGATACGAAAACTTGAGGTAAAAGAACCTGAGCTGCTGCGACGCTGAGAGAAGACATGAGGAGGAGGAGGAGTTTCTACCTGAGAGAGCAGCTCCCCCACCTGAGGTCAGTGTGTGGTGGTCTTTGGGTTCAGAAACAAGCAGGTCAACGTTTCACCCACAGAAGCCGCCATAAATCAGAAAATGTCCCCATTTAAACTAGAAAGTAAAACTCTGTGCGTCATCCACTCACGGGTTGGTGCTCTACAGCTGGAGGACATCAAGGATGAAAAGCAGGCGAGCTGGAGTGAATCAGGTTTCAGACATTATAGAGTGTTGTGACAGCAGACCTGTAGGTGCTGCAGAAGGAGGTCAGAACCTCCCATGATGGGTTTGTTCTGTGAGTAAAAGTCTCACCAGATTCTAAAAGCTTCTGTTTCCTTAAAGTGAGGTTAGATGAACCACAACTGGAACCAGATCCACACCAGGTGACATCACTGTTAGTGTTTGATCCTGCGTCTGCTCTACAGGGGGCGCTCTAACTGGGAACTAATCAGTTTATGGCAAGCTGACTCATTAAACTGATTGACTTTGTCATTTTTTAACTGGACGGTTGAAAAAGTGATGAATCGTGTCATTTTTGGCTTGCCATATATGGACTGAGTAGGAAACCTGCTGGCCTGAAGAGGTGTTCCTCCTCAGCAGTTGCTCCTCTCCTCCACATGTAACTAAAACCTTTGAGCCAGGCAGCAGCAGGTTGGAGAGTCGCTGTGTGATGACAGTTCAGCCGGGTCCGAGAGCTGGACAGGAACCAGAACCAGAACCCTCCTCAGTCCGGATAAAAAGAGCTTTATAAAAACAGATTATAAAAACTAGATTTCTCACACCAACAAACATAAGAAACTAAAGTAGCTAAAGCTCTGCTCACACCATACAGGCCCGGGCGTTCGGACTCGGACCGGACCTCATCAGAACCACAGAATATCTGACATTTCAACAGCTGTTTGCTCGGTAAGAATTAAAAGACAAAAATCTTTTCACTTTTCTTAATTTAAACCTCTTAAAAACTGTACAACCAGCTTCTGCTGTCAGACTAAAACAGAAACAGCAGATATTCAGCTGGATCCACTCACCTGGACCCAGGTGAGTGGATCTGTAGGTTCTGTAAAGACACCCCCCCTCCCCATAGCTAATTAACCTTTTTAACTGTGTTTGGTTCTTTTATTTACTTTACTTCACTGATTCTTCACTCACACAGACTCAAAGGAACTCAGAACTCTAAAGTTCAGACGTTTTTTTTTTGTTTTACAGAAAGCCTAAAATACTGAACAGGTTGTCACGGCAACAGACCTCCAGGATGTGGTGGACCCAAATGCATCACTAAAGCTGCTGCAGGTTGTTCTAACGACGGTTAGCCTCCTCAGGATGTTTTAACATGACTATCTGTTCACCCAACAATCCCATGATGCCACAGGAGAAGCTTCCACCCGTCCCTCTATGAGGGGCGGGGCTTTAAACTTTCTGGATGCTGAACAGGGGTGGGGGTGTGGGGGCACTGGGGTCAGGTGAGCTCTTCTTCTGCAGGTTTAACCGTTTTAAAGTGTTTTGTGTTTTCAGTTGATGGAAGCTCCGCCCCTTCAGCGGTCTGTGCTCACACTCACGTGTGTGTTGGTACGTTCCTGATCTGATGGAGGTCCTCCCCTCCTGATTTTGTTGGTTTATGTTCCGAGTTCAGAAACCTGACCAGACGAACACACTCGACTCCAACTCTTCTTCTCTTTCTCCTTTACACGTAGACTCTGGCGAGGGCGTCAGCTCCAGCAGAGGCAATGTAAGCCTTGGAGGGGTGAAAGGTCACATCGTAGATGGCCTCCTCGCTCTTCTTCCTGTGAGCGGTTATCTCCTGTACGCAGGTCTTACTGTCCAGGTTCCACAGACGCAGAGAGCAGTCGTGACCTACGGAGAAGACCAGAAGAACGTTTGTGGAATTCAAGAATCGGCACAAGAAAAATCCAGAAAATCTAATTTAATCCCGAGTCCCCAGAGTGGACTGGTGCTCAGCGAAGCACGCGAGTCAACCGTTTCGTGCCGCTGATGCCTCCAGTTTGAAGGAGGCATAAGAACTCAGGTGGTTACAGATAACCTTCTACTGACCTTGCCCAGCATCCTGCTACAGGGACACCATTACCCCCCCACCCCCAAAACAAAACAAAGACGGATAAAAAAAAAAGGAATAAAATCAAAAAGACAGAATCATAAATATCCATCATACTGGTCTAGTGGACAGGTCCAGATGGAGACAGAAGGATTATGCAGACCTGCAGTGGACACGATGAGAAACTTACTGCCAGAGATCAGGTAGATGCCGTTAGGATCTACAGCCAGACTGGTCACTGCATCCAGGTGAGCCACCATGGCGTGGATCACTTTACCTGCAGGAGACGTCACAAAGGGGAAATGAATCACCGTCATTTAGATGGAGGAGTTATATCTGCATGAACCCTGACTCCAGAAACATCTGTCCCAGAACCTCATCCCAGCACCAGCACCACACACACCTGACTTGTTATCGAAGAACTTGATGTTTCGATCCTCATGAGCGGTGATGGTGACGGGCAGTGTGGGATGGCTCACCACCTTGTTGATATGATTCAGACACGGGAGGGCTGGCAGAGGAGAGAACCACTACTGTTACCACCTCGCAAACCCATGACCATGGTGTGTGTGTGTGTGTCCTTACTGCTGTCACCCTGGCCCTTTAGGACCAGAGCAATCTGGGAAGTCTCCAGGTCGTACACCACCACATCTCCACCGTTAAAAGAAACCACCATGTGGGCGGGATCACAGCCGTTGAAATCTACCGACGTGGGGATCCCGTGTTCTGTAGAAGACACGTGAAGAAAAACTCATCTGACGGAGCTGCTCTGAGTGGAAAACAAACAGTAACTAATGTCCTGCTAGTCAGGAGAGCAGACCCAACAGAACTCTGACCAGAAGGCAACGTGGAGGAGCGTGAGGACCTTCAGTAGCAGATATCTGATGGTCTGGTTCTGAAAACAACAACAAGGCTCTCTAGACTCACCCTTATTGGTGTTGAAAGTGCTGATGCAGGGGTCTTTCTCTGCTGCGTTCCAGAGCTTCACAGTCCCATCAGCTGAGCAGGACAGGAGGCGGTTCCTAATGCCGCTGTAGGCCAATCCCCACACGGCATCTGTGTGACTCATCCAGGACCCGGCCATCACGCTGGAATCTGGAAAACACAGCAGGACATCAGGAGAAGCTGAGGGGAGATTGGCAGTCATAGGGGAGGGGCCAGAGAGGCACTGGCCCCGGTCCTGTCACTCATCTGTCCTTTGCGCGATAATCAGATTATAAGTGGATGCAATTCCAATTCCAAACACTTAATAATAATTAATAATTAATTAAATAATTAATGAGCCAAATTAGGAATTTCCAGCGTGAAATCTTGTGTAAGGATGTTTGACTAATACTTGGCCCCTTCTATAAATATTGTGGCCCCTTGATGGCCCCATACTCAGAAAAATCCTAGATCCGCCACTGTGGAGGTGTCATTAGATCAGCCAACAGCCCGCACTTTAGGACTGGACAATATATCAAGTTTTTAACAAACATCCATATATTTTCAAACAAGACACAAGATCAACCAGTAAAGTTTATATCGATATGAATACAGAACCAGTGACTTCTAGCTAGCAGTCCTCACTACTGCTAGCTTGCTGCTTCTCTGTCTCTGACGTGTCTCTGACTGTTTTGGTGAGCCGTTTCACCATGACTGACAGGTTTCGTTTTTTCTGTTAGTGTGGAAAGCCGAGCCGAACCCCCCTGACCACTTTGGGACCATATCGCCAGCCCTCCTGCAGCTAAAGGCAAAAATCAGCCTTTTATGGAAGTGATTATTGTGATTAGAGCAGGAAGTACCGTAGGTATCGTAAGGGTCAACGCTGGAGCTGGGGATGTTCCACCACTGGATTGTGGAGTCGATGCCACCACTGAAACACTGTTCACCACTGGAGGTCATCGCCAACGACAACACTGGACCACTAAAAAGACACATCTCATTACTGGAACTTCACAAAATTATAACAAGCCTTCAGTTTTATCTCTGACTTTGGTTAATTATAGCTTTACTATCAAAATTTAGGTCAAACATTTTGATAATAGTAGCTACAGAGTTAAAGTTGGTTACAGACAGGGCTCGAATTATGGGGGAGCTAGGTGGAGCCCAACTCCCCCAAGAGGGTTGGTTACAGAGTTAAAGTTGGTTACAGACAGGGTTCGAATTACGGGGGAGCCCGGCTCCCCCAAGAGGGGCGGTTACAGAGTTAAGGTTGGTTACAGACAGGGCTCGAATTATGGGGAGCTAGGGGGAGTCTGACAATCCCAAAAGGGGTGTTTACAGAGTTAAGGTTGGTTACAGACAGGGCTCGAATTATGGGGGAGCTAGGGGGTGCCTGACTCCCCCAAGAGGGGTGGTTACAGAGTTAAGGTTGGTTACAGACAGGGCTCGAATTATGGGGGAGCTAGGGGGAGCCCGACTCCCCCAAGAGGGGTGGTTACAGAGTTAAGGTTGGTTACAGACAGGGCTCGAATTATGGGGGAGCTAGGGGGAGCCCGACTCCCCTGAGAGCCCTCAAATGACACACTCAGGGGGAGCCCAAAATATGATTCCAAAAACATCTAAATGTGGTTAATAAAACACGTCTACGGTAGGAGTCAGACTGATGGGACATGTTAAAGGGAGACATGATGGTTTATGTTCCACATTGGTTCTGATACGTACACGTGACCCCTGAAGGTGTAGACCGGTTCCACGTCGAACGAGGCACTTCTGCAACACAAAGGCATCACATCTGTAATCGGTGCTCTAACAACAAATAAACACCAATCCTGAAAGCTTTGGAGCATTTCACAAACTCTACATCTGATCAGAACACACAACCTGAATATACGTCTGGAAGCCCCGCCCCCAAATGATCTGACCAATTAGCAGTCTGAATGTTCTCACCTGGTTCCTAGTGTCTCATTGTGTTTTTCATTTGTAGTTTTCTCTGAGTGAAAGAAAGCTGAAGTGTCCCTGGTGTTGTGTCATAGTGAGCTGAGAGGACTTGTGTCTCTGACGCCGTTGTGTGTGTTTAGTGTTACTGTAGGTGAGAGAAGATCACAGGAACGGCTAAAAGCTACCAACTCCCTGACCTGTACCCAGTGAAGGCTCAGAGATCAGAACACGTACTTTTTGGCTGGGACGGTCTTGGTGAGGTTCCACAGTTTGAGCGTGTGGTCTTCAGACACCGTGACCAGGCAGGGCTCCACAGGGTGGAACGCCAACGCTCTGACCCCATCGAAGTGGCTCCGTAACGTGTACTTGGGGTTCCAGGTCTTCCTGAAGGAAGACTCTTTACTGGAGGAGAGCTGAGGACAAAAGCAGCGTGAGTTCATCTATCAGGAATTCAGATAGAGTTCTGCTGAGTTTAGTTTCCTCACATCGTAGCCAAAGTCCGTCTCATCGTTTGTGACGGTGAGGTCAGCAAGGTCCCCCAAACCCAGCACACTTTCCAGAACATCATCAGGCCCCCCCAGTAAGAAGGACTTCCCCCCACCAGTGGAAAAGGGTAGAGGCTCTGCTGCAGAAAGATCAGATAAATTCACTTGTGTCCAAAATGTCCAGACACCAACATTCAAACATGCATCATATGAATGTCTCACCCCATTCCGTCCCATCACCAGAGCTGCGAGCTTCCCCCGCCCCCTCTCCATCCTCTGCTGTCACCAAGAAATCAAACTCCTTCAGAGCTTCCTCTGTGTCGGCGTCATCCTCTGTTGCTAAGCCCTCGTTTCCTACCTGGCCGACAAGAGCAGAAAGAAAATTGAAGTTCCAGGAGAAAGGAGAGGAGGGAAAAGGTGCCAGGTCACAATCCAACAGCGTTTCTCTTCACATACGTTTGTTTTATGTTTTTTAGCTCGGTGGTGTTTGTCTGTAGTGATGTCGTCCATCAGGTCTCCCTCCTCATCATCGTCTTCATCACTGTCCTCTGTGTTCTCCAGGAAGTTGAACGTCTCCAGATTGTCATTTGGAATTCTGTACACAAACACACACATGGTCACACACACATTTAGTGTGCACCATTCCAGACTCAGAGCCACAAAATACAAGATGGCAGAACTTGAAACCCCAAAAATCACTGATTGAACTTTACAAAAATACGAAAAAACCCTGAGCATCATGGAAACTGGAATCATCTCCAGACCCCACCCAAGTGTTTCGTGATCCTCTACGGGGGCCCCAACCCTGACTTTGCTGTCTTGAAAATGTATTTGTTGAATTAGCACAAAACTCCACCATGTCTCAGAAGAAAACTACATCAACACCACATCTAGGTTGGCAAAGGGTCCATCTACATTTTTTTAGACCTTCTGGAAGTCTTTCAAAGGCCGCATAACTCAAGGGATGAGCCAGAGTTGTGTATTCAATTCAATTCAATTCAGTTTATTTATATAGCGCCAAATCACGACGAGAGTCTGTGTGTTGATACAATCCTCATACTAAGCAAGCATGTAGCGACAGTGGGAAGGAAAACTCCCTTTTAACAGGAAGAAACCTCCAGAGGATCCTGGCTCAGTATGAGCAGCCATCCGCTACGACTCACTGGGGATTGAGAAGACGGAGCAGGCACACGCACACCCCACACCCACACCATATTAAATTTTGTCTTTCAGTTCCTTAGTACCAACAGTCTCCCACAGACACAGTCTGTTCCTCTTTCTCTATTCTTTATTTGAATCTGTAACAGCAGCAAGTCAAGACAATGGCCTCCATTTTATTGAACCTGTTAGCCAGCCAAACATTTACCTACTCCAGACATGCCAACAGCACCATTTGATCACTGTTTCATGGGGCAATAGCTTTAACATATAAATGGAAACTCAGCTTATGCTTTCGAAATATCGTACCCAGAGGCAGCAGGTAAAGGGTGAACAATAGGGGGCCGAGTATGGAACCTTGTGGTACTCTGCAGGTGAGTTCAGAGGAGGCTGATGAAGACTTACCAATCTTCATATACAAAAGCTTCTCCTGGTTAGATAAGTCTCCACCCACTCCAGGGCAATGCCAGAGATCCCTACTCATTGTTCAATCCTGGCTAGCAAGATGACATGATCAACTGTGTCAAATGCAGCCGTTAAGTCCAATAAAAGCAGCAACACAGCCTCCCCTGAGTCATCTGCTGAAATCAAGTCTTTTACATTTTTTCTAAGTGCAGACTGTGTGCTGTGTTCTACCCTAAAACCAGACTGAAAAGGTTTGAAGTAGCCTTGCTCATTCAGAATATTCATCAGCAAAAAATGCTTCATCAACCATTTGGTAACATTATGGATGCAGCAAAGATGATGTTATCAAAACACAAGGTAATTGTCAACTGTGCAGAAAGATGATCCCTGTAGCAACAAGTAACTCATCCACCACCACCTTCAGTTTAACCACACTTATAGAGAACCTGATTACCCGACAACTGAAATGTGACAATATTCACATGGTGCAGCTTTTTGTAATATCCATATTTAGAATAAAAGAGATTGTATTGTAAATTCTTTGTATTTGCGTGAAATTTTATTTCTTTTGCTTTTCTACTTTTTCAGTTGTGCTTAGTTTTTCAATCAATCTCAACAACTAAACGTACTTAGTTTTGCAGTTTTTTTATGAAGCACTTTAAAATAACTGCAATAAATAGATCTGAGGGAATAATACTATCAGTAAAACCAGCTGTGGAGTAATTATGCTGCCACAGCCCCATCTAGTGGACAACTTTCGTTTTGCATGTACGCGTAGTTATCGTCCATTCATTGATTTTTGAGGTGAACTGCCCAATATACCATGATATTGATTTGAAGCCATATGCCCAGCCAGTAGGGGACAGTAGGGGCAGAGACCATTTGTCCACCAGTGGGTAAACCAAAGAGTTACTGCCCCCTACTGGGCCTGCCTCTACACTGTACCCAGATCATTGGAATGACAAGCATTTTCTAATAAATCAAATTAAAACAGGTGGTTTAGCACAGACAAACACAGTGAAGAACTAGCGCTCTGTGTGTACCTCTTGGGGTCTTTGCTTCGCTCCGTCCCATTGATCAGATGCTGCAGATTCTTGTTTTCAACAGATCCGTTCTGCTCTGAACCCGACAGGCCGAGCAGAGAGCGGACCTGCTGAGTACGGACGTCCAGTATTGTGTCTGTGTAACCCACTTCCTGTAGGTACCTGGAACACACAGCAGACGTCAAAGTAAGCTCCTCCCTGCAGAACTTTGACAGACAGCAATGAAGTCTGTGAAAAAAATGCATCCTTTAAAAAGAACAAGGAGGATTTGGTTATAATAGTCCATTTGTTAAGGAGCCTTTTGAGTCTCCAATATGTTTTACTATCAGATTTTAATGTGCACACACACACAGAGCTGTTCATTCCCAGACTAACTCCAGATCTGAACTCCATCCTACAGCTGTCTTACTGTCTGAGAAGCTGTCGTCCTTGTTTCCACATGAGCTGACTGTTGGCAGGAACAGCGGAGACATCCGTCTCTTTGGTGTCTGCAGAAGAAACAAAGACCCGCTGAGTAAATGAAGGTCCCACCTGGACTCACCTGTGAAGGCTCCTTTGTGCATCACCTACCTGATTCAAAGCTCGGCATCCTCACCTCGCCCTGGTTCAACTCGGTTCCGTATTTTAACTTGTGGTACTTTGCTCTGAGAGGAACAAGCAAAAAGAAATCCCATTACTTTACTTTAAAGAGGAGCACATGGCAGCAGACTCCAGGGTTGCACCTCACAGCAGGAGCAAAACCGCAACTGTAAAGTAATTAGTTACATTTACTCACTCTACTGTAATTAAGTAGTATTTTAATATACAGTCGTTTTAGAAATCTGTAATTTTGAGTGTATTCTCTCCAATTATAACATTGTTATGGTTAAAAGCTCACCTGTCACTGAGTAAAATTATATAAATACACAAAAAACCCACATCGGAAAAAGCTAAAGCTAGCAGAGCTGGCTATGGATTAGCTCACACCTGCTGACAGGATCTGCAGCTGTTCTGAGTCACATATAACCAGCAGAAGTTAATGCAGATTAAATGAATGCATGAACCTCACCTTTCCTGCTTTAAAGCATATTCCAACATTTTTATTCTTCTGACCAGGTCGTTCTTCAGGTTCTCCTGACCCTTTCTTTCTCCCTGCAGGAATGCTATCCTGGCCTGGAGACACAAAAACAAACTGTAAACAAGTCAAAGCCTAAATGAACAGCAAAAGTTTTTATTCCAGGGACCCAAAACTAAGTGGGAAGATAAACCAATGACAATTTAAACACCTTTAAAACAAGTTTTGGGGACATTTAATCTCAAACTGAAATGTTACTGGATGTTTTTATAAACACGTTTCTAAAAACAATCAAACCACTGCTTATCATTCTAACTGATTAAAGGAGTCAGATCATGATATATTAAACCTTTGAGAGCAAAGGTAGGAACAATATAAGATACAATATTACTGTTGGCACTATTGAGATGTCATTTTATCTTAAATATGAGTTACTTTCATCAGCCTGAATTTGTACCCAGAAATGAAACGGTTCATTTTTGTGAAGCTCCGCCCATGCCCGCTCCGACAACACATCTTCTTCAGCTGGTGCATTTCTTAAAAATCTGAAAACTTGCAGCTGAGGCAGGAAAATGCATGAATGCAGCCAAAAAGTGGATTTTCCATGATATGACTCCTTTAACCACAGACATATATACGTAGATGCCTCGTGGACTGGCGCTGCCTAATAGTATAAACGTAGTGGCCGGTCGCCATCTTAGTTAGGTCTTCATTTGCCCCCAATTCATTCATTTCTACTAAGGAAGGTGCTTACCCTGCTAAAAAACACATTTTATTGAGCTTTTTCACTAAATCAGACACATGGTATGGCATTAAAATATAAACATAATTAAACAAAATAAATGAAAATATAAAATCTCATCAGGTAGGCTAGAAAAGTCAATAGTAATCCCACATGATGTTTTCAATAGTACACCAGTTGTTGCAACTATAGGCTGCACAAAAACGGGCATTGTTGCACACCCTGACTTTGGAGAATGAGGAGACCCATCCAATATGGCGGCAATGCTGTTATGCTCTCCAGCGCCCAATGGGGTGTCTACGTACCGGTATTCATGTCTATGCCTTTAACAGTCCAAGTAGCTAATGGCTAACACACTGACTGACTAGGGCATCACTCAGAGGGACTAGCCCACATCAGCACGGTTAGACAACATCTGTATGGTGTTGTAGCTTTAGAAGAAGCTCTGATCAAAGTTATTTAAGCTAATTTAGCCTCATAGCTTCTAAGTGGTGCAGGAATGTTCCCGTTAGGACAAAAGGTGCTCTTTAACTATTCATCGAATTGTTTACATTATGGTCTGAATCTGGGAGAGTTCTGGTTTATTAGGACCAGTCAGATTCTGAATCTGACCACGGCAGTCCAAGGGTTATTATAGCTCTCCTCTTTCACAAGTGAAAGGTTCAAATCCACAGCAGTTTGACCTCAAAACGGACTTTAATCAGCATAATTTCTGTTGTTCCGTACATTCACTTTCTGTTTCAGTGTAAAACACAAAAGAAAGCAGTGGTTTTAGCTTCTCTTTTGAATATGTTGAGGAATTAAACTGGAACACCAAGAATACAAACAGCCTATATGTGTATTGTGACCTCAGAGGTCAACAGTGTCCTCCTGCTGCTGCTGTTTATAATTAGCTCAGCGCTCAGGGACAATACGTCCATCTGTCCCATCAGAAAATCATTCCTGATGTGTTTCCATGTGGAGGAGGTAGGCTAACGCTAGCTCACCTGCTCAGTGTTCAGGTCATGACGTTTAGAACACAGCTGCTCAGATTATTATTCTCCTGTTTGGAGCCACTCAGTGTTGTGCAAAGATGCGTTTCCCTGTTTAAAACGGTCTGGTCTCACTTCCACATGCTACCAGCTCCTTGGTGACGAATAATTCCAGCCACAAATGTCTCCCGTGACACGACGGTATAAATGAAAGATAGATGATTTTGTTGCAGCTCCACAATCTGCAAACATGTCTGTTTGTTCAGCTGCTTCTGCTGAACGAGCCTCAAACTCTGAGGTTTAAGGCTGCGTTCAAGATGCAGCAGGCAACTCTAGCTCGTCAGATTTCACTGATGCACTAAAAAAATCTGCAGGACGTCAGAATCCATCATTATTCTGCATGATCAGCTTAATCTGCTGCCTGCTCTGATACAAACATATGTGGGCTGTTTTAGTTTTTCAAATGAGAAGGCACCATCACCAAGCAGCAAATAAGTCCAGAAATGTTCCCAACAAACTTATCTTCAGTAACAACAGCTCCTTCATGTCCAGAATCAAATTATTCAGATTTAATTTGAACATCATTCCATTAAAAACACATTTGCACTGGTCTTTAGTATAAATAAACACCTTGTGAGTTCTTCTCTGTGACCTAGAGCTGAGGTGAGCAGAAGAGTTTGGAGTCTTTTTTTCCGGATAATATGAGCACATCTTGCCTCTGATTGGCTAACAGCAACATGACTCTAACACTGACAGTCTGCAACGTTGATGTTTTAGTTCCACAAATAACACAAGCCTGAAGGAGCTCTGCCATGTGGTGGAGGTGCTAATGCTAACAGTTAGCTTCTATTTGTCGAGACGTTCTCTGCTGTTTCCTGGACGCAAAACCTACAACAGCCTTTCTCATCATGAGTCGATATGGGTGAGTCCATGAATGTTAATTTTTAGTGAGACGTAGATCTGTCGAGCTTTTCTAAACCTACAGTTCCCCCGTCTATTTTCTATCAGCAGCTAATGCAGGAAATAGGGGTAGAAGACTCAGAAAACTCAGAGCGACTGATTAGATTTCAAAAATAACAAGTAAAAAAGGTTTTTCAGTGAACTTGGTCTTTAATAATGAATTTATATCAGTAAATCAGAGAAAAAAAAATATCAAATCCACCATCATAATCAGAGCATCTCCACCAGATCTCAGCAGCACGTGCTCACCCTGCTTACCTAGATCCAGGTGTTTAACGAGAAAAGCTGTCAACTGGCTCGACCACAACACATTTATTCATCATAAGAACGAGTGCTGGTGAGCAGGGCTGGGATTTAAAACACATGAAGAGTAATTCAAATGGGGAACTGAATGAATAACCCGACTGTTGTTTAGTGAAGTGGCTGCCATCTTTAAGGATGACATCAGAGGACCTGGATGATGATGACAGAATTTGTTTTAATGAGCTCACTGGTCCAAATGTACCAGGCTGATCCCTCTAAACAGGCCTGACAAGATCATGAGTCATCACAGCTATAACACACACACACACACACACAAATGCACGCACGCACGCACACACACACCAGCCCTTTCTCCACGACTTTGTACTAAAACATTCAAACCAAAAACATAATCGGGACTAACACTTGAAATCTGAACAAGTATTAAAGTAAAACGAAGGTGCAAGAGAATATTTTTAAGTTTCTGACTGAAGAAGTGTGTGTGTGTGTGTGTGTGTGTGTGCTTTGAAGTTATTTATGGCAGTTCTACTTTTAGTGTTCAGCTGGGCCGGAGCTGTCAGAGCAGGGTCCGGTGGGCCATGCTACCTGATTAAAGCCTCCCATCTTGTAGCCTTCAACCTTTCGCTTCAACTCAACGTTACATTCTTTAAAAATGTCTGTTAGCCTCGACTATGAGGATTGTGTGTGTGTGTGTTTTGTAAGGGGTGGTAAACCACTAAAATTAAATGTTGACAAGACCAAACCAAACTGAACCAGCTCTGATTGACTCCTTTTTGATCACCATCCCCTCAAATATTAGGAAACAATTAAAGAAAATCACAAAACCCTGAAACACTCTCTCTACAGGAGTGATTGTAACACTACACACCACTTCCACCCCAGCTAATGCAAACATGAAATAAACCATGTGAACTAGTGAGGAGCAACAAACTAGTGAAAAAGCAGAGACTAGTATAAAGTAAATTATGGTGAAGCAACAGACAGACTGATGGAAGTTACAGACTAAACAGTAAAAGAAGAAAACAAAGTTGCTAAAAGCAACTAATGTATAAAAAGGCCCAAATGTTCTCCTGGTCTGACCTGTTGACCTTAGTGTGTTTCCTGTCACACAGCTGACACCTGAAACATGAACGGAGCTGTTTTCCACCTGATGCTGATTGAATTCTACTGATAAACTCAGAAATCTGAACATCTGTCTTTTAGTTCATCCCTGCTCATCATCTTTCTGACATTTATGACTGGTACTGATTTTCATACAACAATGGCACAGCACTAACAGTCTGCTTGTAGTGAGCCTTGGCTGTAGATGTTTAAGGACTTTACTAGTTTAAAGGGTGTGGGGTCTCTCTCTCACGCACGCACGCACACACACACACACACACACACACACACACACACACACACACACACACACACACACACACACACACCTGGAGGTGAAAGTGTCACCTGAATTTTGACTCAGAGGCCTGGCCTTAGCATCACAGCTATCTCTGTTAACAGACAGACCAGATGACATACATATACTCGCGTTTACCAGCGACCATCTAAACCAGGAACTAGTAGCTAAGTTCCGACCCAGTTGAGCAACAGAACCGCCCACAGATCAAAGTGGCTACAGCAGCTAGCTACTCTAGAGGCTAGGTGTTGTTAGCGGCTAGGTCCATTAACACCAATCATTCACACAGCAGAACACCAACAATCAGTTTATTTTAAACCGAACCAAAGATCCTTATCTAGGAGGCTCGGTTCGGTCCTGTCACTGAGCTGTTAAGTCCTACTGTGGTTTTAGCTAACGCTGGGTGTTTGGGTAGCCGTGCTATGTGGCTAACCTGGAGTTCGGCCCTCTCCACTTCCCAGTGAGCCCGCTCCATTTCGAACCGGGCCCACTCGTGCTGAATGTAGTGTAGGATTCCAGGAATGGTGTACTGCTGCTGCGGCCGGGGCAGGTCATCGGCATTCTGCGACGCCATAACGGCTTCGATCGGTGCTGTTGCACCGCTGTTGCCCTGCTGCGGCCGCGGAGCCGCTCCTCCTCCGCCGGGTTGTTCTTCCTTTAACGTTTCGTTCGGATATTGTTTTAGTGGAGGCTTTAGCGACAGTCCACCGTCTCTCTGCCGGCCTCGTGCCTATGTCGGCGGGACCCCCGCCCCCTACTTGGGCCACTGCTGAACAGGAGCGTCTCAGGGAGAGCGGCTGGTTATTACCGTGGCGTAAACGGGATCATTTTACCGGCTGCCATCACCGCTCAGTCTGGATCTGACTGTCACGGTGAGAGAATTCAGCCGCGCTGCATGATGGGACATTTTCTTCTTGTTTAATGGTGATTAGTAAACAACGTTTTGGTGCACCACCGCCACCAACTGGACTGGAGTGTGGATTACAAAGAAATTACAAATTACTTTCCCGGTTGCCGTAGTTTCGCACGTCATCAACATGAGCCTTGATACGCGCTTCACAAACATCTTCCCAGATTTGCCATAACTACACAATCTCTGCTGTGGAGGATGTGATCCTACAGCTGGACTCCAGGATGATCAAGTTCCTGTTGATGGTGAACCAACAGGGTCAGACCCGACTCTCCCGGTACTTCGAGCCCGTAGAACTGAACCGGAGAGCGGCGCATGAAGCCGCCGTCGTCCGCTGCTGTCTGAGCCGTAACAAGGAGCAGGTACCGGTCCGCCTGGTGTCTGCCCGTGCCAGAGTGTCAGAACCAGAACAATAATCCGGTTCTTGTCTGTTCCAGTGCTCGTTTGTGGAGTACCAGGACTTTAAGCTGGTCTACCGGCAGTACGCGGCCCTGTACGTGGTGGTCGGAGTGTCTCACACTGAGGTGAAGGTCCAGTTCCGAACCGAACCGACCCGACCTATTGGTTCTTCCCTACTTATGTTGTGTTTGTCTGAACTTCCACAGAACGAGCTGTCGATCTTTGAGCTGATCCAGAACTTTGTGGAGGTTCTGGATCGATACTTCAGTCGCGTGGTGAGTTAGAATAAAGATAACATTAAAATAAACACTAATCAGAAACAATTATAACTTTGATTAAATCACACGTTTCTCCTGATGGGATTCTACACGGTAGAATTTTAACAGTCAGTGGGTAGAACATACATGCTGGGTGTGTTTGATCATGGGATTGAGAGTGTTCAGACTGACAATCACTAATCTGGCTCAGATTAAACCAAAGTTTTAGAGGGCAGTCTGAGACCAGCAGAACAAACCGGTGGTTCTGATGTGGAACTGACCCAGATCCATGTTGGACTTGAGTGGTTCTGATGTTCTGGAACAGCAGGTTGACCTGAGTGTTTCTGTTTGTGTTTCTGCAGAGTGAACTGGATGTATCCTTTAACACCAGCTGATAAAGTCCAACAGGATAAAGAAAATCTCATCATCACTGATCCTAAAAGTGCCCAAAAGGGAAAAATATAAATATATGAAGTTATGACAAATAAATGAATGTAGAGATGTAAAAGCAAACATCGCCTCTGACCAGGAGAGCCAGTAACTTGCTGAGTCAGCATCTGGTTCAGTTCTGCTTCTGAAAATGTTCATAGATTAATATTTCTGCTGTGTTCCCTCTGAGCCAATCAGGTTGGAGCATATCATGCCTACTTCCTGTTTGTGTGCAGCCACTGTCAGACCAGTCCACTATAACTGTTTCTGATGAGAGGTACTGGTGGAGTGAGGATTTATTAAGTTATTTGCATCAAACGTTTTTTTAATCTGATTTAAGAGGAAATCAGCAGCTGATTAAAGAGGAAGCAGGTTTCTAATCAAAACAGAAGCTTGAAGGGACAGAAAAATAAATACAAACTAGATTAATTGCATTTCTAGCAGAAATGCGTTTGAATGCTGAATTGCTTAAAATGATAGCTGAAGGTGCTTAAGAAATGAATTCAAGCTTAAAATGAGCTTAATTGTCAAAATGAGCTGAATGGATTTGAAGATTTATGAGCAAAAATCTCTAAGAAATGTTATGAAGCTCAAAAAAAATAGGTGAAGAATCAAGAAAAACTGCTAAACAGCAGAAAGCTGAAATCTCCATACAAAGTTTACAAAGCTGGACAGTGGAAATGTTTAAACTTCTGGTATTTCAGTAGCAATAGTGAAATAGGTAAATTTTCACAATTAGCTGAACTGTGAATTTAGCAGCATATGCTGAGTTTTGAAACTGATAGCTGAAGATGCTTAAGAAATGAACTGAAGCTTAAATTGTGCTTAAATGTCAAAATCAGCTGAATGTATGTGGAGAATTAGGAGCAAAAATATTTAACAAGTTTAATAGAGCACAAAAAGTAGATGAAGAAAAAAATCCTAAACAGCAAAAATCTGAAAACTATAAACATAGTTTAAAAAACTGAACAGCTAAAATGTTTAAACAACGAATATTTGAGTAGGAATAGTTTAATAGTTAAATTTTCACAATCAGCTGAACTGTGAATTTAGCAGCTGAAATTGATGAACATGCCTTAGAACTGAAGTGAAGTTGAAAATGAGTTCAATTGTCAAAGTTAGCAGAATGAGATAAAAAATAAACTGTTAGAACGAGCAGAAATTGAACTTTAAAGTTTCAAAACTTTCTCAGCCATTCAAAGACCAGGCATAGTGGACGACTGGTTTCCTGAGTCCAAGCTGATCGATTTGGTGTATAACATGTCTGGGTGCGTATTTCTGTTAACTTGGAAGAAGCTTGAACTCTCTCGGCCAATCAGAGAGCAGGGCTGGGGGACGGCTGGTTTCCTGAGACCAAGCCGATCAATTTGATGTATAACATGTCTGGGGGTGTATTTCTGTTAACCCAGAAGAAGCTTGAAATCTCTCAGCCAATCAGAGAGCAGGGATGTTGGCGGTGGGGGGGGGCAATGGGTTCCTAAGACCAAGCCGATCGATTTGATGTATAATATGTGTGGGTGCGTATTTCTGTTAACCAAGAAGAATCATGAACTCTCTCAGCCAATCAGAGAGCAGGGATGGGGGGGGGCACTGGGTTCATCAGACCAAGCTGA
>SSNS01000153.1:924003-1173257 GCA_006937985.1 Aphyosemion australe | reverse complement strand
GAGAGAGAGAGAGAGAGAGAGAGAGAGAGAGAGAGAGAGAGAGAGAGAGAGAGAGAGAGAGAGAGAGAGAGAGAGAGAAAGTATTGATTCTGGGCCTGGGTACTGATCCTGATTCAGGTCCGGGTATTTGTTCTGATCCTGTATCTCATCTAACCCTGGCTCTAGTCTTGCTCTGGTTCTGCTCCACATGCTGGTTCTGGTGTTGGTTCTGATCCTGGTTCTGGTCTTAAACCAGATGCTGGTTCTGATACTGGTTTGCTGAAACAAGCAGACAGGCTCCAGTAGGATTGTACTTAAAATAGCTTTTCCGTATATCAGCTCTCAGACAGTGGAAAAAGCGGGAAACGTCTGAACCAATCAGAAAGCTCCATTATCACACAACTGCTCTGCAGGTGTTAGATCCAGGAGGCAGGGATGGGAGGAAAATGTGGCTGAATCGTCTTTCAGACGCTTGTAACTCAAGAACCGTGACAGCTACAGCTAAAACAAAGACATCCTATCGAAGCTGACAAAAAAACCTTCTGTTTTTAAAAACAATCACGCATGAACTCTAAAAGATGTGGTCGTAGCAGATTTTTCTTTAGAGAAAATCATCGGAGACTCCAGCTGATCAGTGGGAGAAAATCTGGCTCACTCCTCCTTCTGAGGCTCGTAGCGCCCAAACCGTGACAGATACAGCTAAACCAAAGACATCCCATCGAACCTGACAAACAAATCTACTGTTTTTGGAAAGATGATGAATGAACTCTAAAAGATGTGGTCGTGGCAAATTTTTGTTTAGAGAAAATCACGGGAGACTGCAGAAAACTGTGATCTGCAGCTTCAAAGGCCTCCAACCTCTCATCACCATTTGAAAAGTATTGCACCGATTAGAAAAATTCCAAAAGCGTCAGCGTCAGAAGGCTTCGATGGTGCTCTGTGTGAATTTTTGTGTGGCTACGTTGAATTGTGTAGGAGATATGAGGAGACAATTTCATCTCTCAGACAGCGATCGAATCACATGTCTGGATTATTATGGGAGTCAATGGGAAAATCTGGCACTGTCTGCCTTCTGAGGCTCGTAGCGTCCGAACCGTGACAGCTACAGCAAAAATGAAGACATCCTATCGAAGCTGACGAAGATTCCTACTTTTTCAGATATAATTGTTTCAGTAGCCCAAACGATGTGGCTGTAGCAAACATGTGTTCGCAGAGGTTGTGACCTAAAAATGTTAGAGTGAAGGATCGGCAGTTGGAAACAGTTTAGAGGTGTGAGAAACATTTCTGACAACTGATTACTCTCCAAAGAGATTATCACTACGACCACAATGTTTGGAGTACGTCCATAAATTATAGCTCAAAACGGAGGAATTTTCGTCAGCTTTTATTCAGTGCAAGTCTCATTTCCGTCGGTTCTACGGTTCTCTCAGGACACGGTCTGAAGTCGAGCAAAGTCGGTTTTCGGCCCTATTCTTTTGAATGGGGGAAGGAGGAGATATTCCTGAACTTTCCAAAATCGTACCTCAAGTTTAACCTGTGATTATAGAAAAACCGTAAAAGATATCAAGAAGCTGAATAATCAGATAAGAGCTGAATGTGTTCTGAGTTTGTTAAAAGTTGAATGAAGTCTCTAAGTTGAAGTATGCTGAAGTAGTTAAAGTTCAAACAAGCTGAATGATTTTCTGAAAATTTGAAGGATTTGAAGCATTTCCCATTCATTTCAATGGGCTGAAAAATCGCAGAAAAAGCTGAATATCTCCTAAAATATTAAACGTATCAATACCAAAAGTAATAGCCGGAAAGAGCTTAACGAGCTTAACGATTTGATACCAAATTTGCTGAAATAGCTGAAAATGTTAAGGAGTTGAAAAGGTTCAAAAAAGTGTACGGAAGCAGAATAATAAGAAGAAGAAGAAGAAGAAGAAGAATAATAAAGAGAAACAGGAAAACAATAGTTTGAATGCTTAACAGCATTCAAACTAATAAGAAAACACATGAGGTGACAGTATAAAAACACTTTTAGAATATTACTTTTAATAATTTTAATAAATCCACATTTATTCCCATTGTAGCACTTTTTGTATGGTTTTTATAATCCCCCAGACACCGTCTGATTCTACTGAAGGTCACAGCACAGCTGGAGATGGACACCAGCTCCTCACATCCCTACTCAGGAATACGTTGTTCAGGAGATGAATGTCAGCTTTTCCTTGACACATTGAACCAGATTATGTTTAATCTGGACTCTGTCCACATAATCTTGGATGAGATGATCCAGAACGGTCACATCGTGGAGACAAACAAGAACCGCATCCTTGCTCCACTCACTGCCATCAACAAGATGGTGGATGGATGACAAACAGGATGTGATGTCACCAGTGGAACCTGGACAGGTGTGATGTGACACCAGGAGCACTAGGAATATTTTAGTGACGGGTTTTCTGTGGAGGATCCAGACATTCCTGGTTCTTTAAACTGAAGTATTTTTTCTTTTTAACCTCTGCTGGTCTGTCCTGAGAATTTCTGTTAAAACCCTGAATCATTCAGGCTCCTAACTCAAGGGATGATCCACAGTTGTTTTGAACCAGTTTAAACTGGATCTTCAGTCTCTGATTCTTGAGATGGATCAGTTAAACCAAAGAGAACTCAGTCTGACAGGAACCAGGATTCCATAACCGTCAGAAATCCACTGAAGGACTTGTAGAAGATCCAGATCCACATGAACCCTCTGATTTCCACATCAAAATAAGGAAAAACAATAAAATTGTTAAAAATTTGATTCAGATGTTTTGCCTTTAGTTCTTGTTTCAATAATAAAAGGACCAGAACCTCAAATGACCTGATTCTTCGTATTTCTGACTCTAGGGACATTTTGTGTCATTTTCAATCACAGACCACAGGACTCCAGCTTAACTTCATACTTTGCAAACATTTTAATGATTATTTTTGGAGCGTACACATCTGAAAATATCTGTTGACCCCAAACGGCAACTTCAGTTAAATAAAGGTTTATAATATACAAAGAAAATACAGGGAGAGCAGAGCACTTCGCTTTAGATGTGCATCGCACAGAACCAGTGTTTTTGTCTCTGCAGCTTCTGAAAGAAAACACCAAAAGCTCTCTGAACTTTGACCTTTTACCTGGCCAGAAACAAACTGTTGCACACAGAAGCAAAATGGAACAATGAAACTTAAAAAGAAGGAAACAAACTACAAGTCAAACCAGGTGCTGAATATACACACACATGCACGGACGCGCGCACGCTCACACACACACACGCACACACTGCAGGATCAGGAAGGAGAACAGAAACATGGGGCGGTTCTTTATTTTGATTTCTGAAACATGGACCTCCTCCATCCATCACTCAGCCGGTTGCTCGGGCAACAGGGACAGATGAGTTCAGAAGCGCATGCTCAGTGAGACAGCAGCAAAGGTCAAGGGTCAGTTAAGGTGAAAGCCCTTCTCCATGGTGGCAGCCAGCAGACGCTCCCTCATGATGTCTTCAGATGAATATTCAGGAAGCTTCAGGTAGTGGACACACGTGTTGACCGATGGGTAGCTGGAGTCTGTAGCGTCCACCTGAGGGGAGATGCAGATTCAGCCTACAAGCTCCTCTCATCTCCAGAGCCTCAGCCAATCAGAGGACAGCCTTACCTTTCTGACTATGGTGAGGCGTGGGTGCAGGTTGGCCAGACCACCAGGAGGCAGTGTGGAACAGCCGGTGGTGAACTGAAGGAACGCCTTCCTCTCGTCAGACGACATCCCACAAAGAACTCTAATGAAGCGCTGAAAGCCAGGGCTGGTGGGTGGAGAAGCAGGAGGGGGTGGAGGGGGAAATTCATTAGATTACTCTGGCAAAGGGTTAATTTTACCAATGGTGCAAAGGGGAGGCGAGAGAGCAGCACCTGTCTCTGGTGTAGCCCAGCTTTGGCTCCGTGTAGCTGATGATGTCATCAGCATTCCAAGATGGTGTCTGGTTTCCACACAGGATCATCTGAACTTCTTTAGGACTGAAAGAACTCAACTTCTCCATTGGGAAAACACAATTAAATCCCTCTGAAAACGAGCAGACAGGAGACCAGGAATAACTCCTCAAGCCAAGGGGGAAGTGGGTCAGAACCGTCAAGTTTAAAGTCCTGGTGGACCACAACTTTATATGTTTTTTATTAAAATATTATATATATAATGTTCAAAATTACACCTCATATTGGTCAAAATATTTTCAGATGTTTTCGGTGTTTCATAATCACTTCCCTAATAATTGTATGATGAACTCTAATAATTTTCTGATTAATTTTTTTCAGCAGAGTGAACCTAAACCTCATTGTTGAAAATGTTTTGCAGAAAATCACATTAATGGTTCTTTTTTCAAATAATTTCAACAGATTGTCACAATAAAAATATGTTATATCCACTCTGATTAGTACCTGCACTGTGTATATAGTAGCTGCTTCTCTAATTATTGCCACTTTTTATAATAATTATTTTATCATGAGTATATTATTACTTCCTATATTTGCTTATCTCTTATTTTTTTATCTTTTTTGCACTAAGTACCGCAGCAATTTCCTAATGTTGTGATTTCTCACACATATGGCAATAAAACCCTTCTGATTCTGATGTTGAATTTATTGATTAATCAAAATAAAACAGAGGATCAAATACATCCTTCACAGAGAAAGAGAAGGAAAAAAATAATTGTGATGTTTAAAAACCAGATGTGGGCCTGTTAATTCTTTATCAAGCGTTGAATTGTTTCAAATTGCATCATGAATTGTAAGAAATTGAAAATCGTTGTCAAATCATTAACAAATCGTCAGCAGGGATGAATCCTATCGGCAGAGGGTTTCACCATATTGATAATTTATCGTATTGCTGGTAGTGTATCAAGATTATGTGGGGTGGGGATTCACATCCCTAGTGTGTGTGTGTGTGTACCTCTGAAGGCCTCCATCTGTTTCTGGATGCCCGTGTGCATACAGAAGTCAAACATCAGCTCCACATACTCCTCAGCGTTCTCCATGGTGACCATCTGAACACAAAATGGAATAAAATGAGTCAAGTTAAAAACAAATAAAGAAAATGAGATTAAATAAAGTGAATCAAAAATGGCAGAAATAAATCACAGTCTTTACCTCGTCGTCCCCATTTGGCTTCAGATCTACGGCTGAAAATCCATGAACCTTTGAGGATGGACAGAACTGGAAGTTCAACCTGGATGTAGAGAAACAAAAAAAAAATATCTAAGGTCCAGAATTCTTCTTAAATTCAATTCTATTAGAAAAATGTTATTAATCCCAGTGCAGATCCGATCGTACACATGCAGGAGTTCTCATTCATCCTGGTAACTAATGTGATTAAACAGCTGGACAGATCTGAAGCATCCATCCCCTCTTCCAGACAGGACATCAGCTGATGTCTCACCAGACGAACAGAATGTCTCCAAAACACAAAAGATTTAAAAAAGGTAAAGTCAGGTTTCTGACAGGAACAACGCCCAGCTCTCAAGAGATAAAGGAACCATGGCTGGTTAGTGATCAAGCATTCAGCAGAACCATACAGACTCAGGACTTCTTGTCTGGAGTAGGAACACCATCAGTAGATCAGTCTGAGATGAGAATGAGTCAGGGAACCCTGATACCCATCACAACTCCTGCTTGTTTTACCGCCTGCCAGATTTAGGCAGAAAAGAGAATCCGCTGTGACCGGCAGGTTGATGTTCAATCAGCTCAGATGGAAAAGATGTTGCTGTTTAAAGGCTAGTTTATACTCCTTCAGCAGGTTTGCACTCACACGCACTGTCTGTTTTCCTTTTATACTTCTCCGTTGGCATGTCTGTGTTGTGAAGCAATTCTCCGCCAGGACAGCAGAGGGCGTAGCACTTTTCTGGGGTATCCTGCCATCATAGTCACATAGTGTGTTTACATTGTTTTTATCCATTTCAGAGACTTTTTAACATGAACAAATTTGTCCTCCACTTCTCCATGCAGTCACCACCTCTAAACTCACGTTTCCAGTAATTTCCTGACATGAATAAAAAGTTTGTACTCTTTGTACTCCTTCAGTCACGGGTGTAGAAACGTTTATATCGTCAGGCTTTTTCTGCGAGATGTTCTTCAATCTGCTCCGTGTCTGTCGCTAGATGTTTGGCTCTCGTTTCAGGTTTTTTGGAGGGGGAATAGCGGTGCTGTTGACGAAGTTAAAGGAAGCAGCATCCTGACCAATTACAGGCTTGTGGTCTCTGTCGCTTTTGATGAATTTTTCGTAAAAAGAGGGCTTTACTCCGTCTGTCCTTGTGACAACGGATAATGGCGTTGCGTGTCTCTGTACTGACGCAGACGGAGAAGTATAAACTAGGCTTTAGAGTTTTGGAGGCTGAGACAGAATCCATGCCTGGTTCTGCTGAAGAAACTCATCGTGTCACTCTGAGCTGGAACCCAAGAGTCTGAGGAAATTAAATTTGCTTGGCTTAGGAATTGTGTTTGTGTGTGTGCATTTTACCCAAGATCCTCTATGCTGAGGGGCGGTCCAGAGCCTAATGGGTTCCTCAGCATCAGGTCCTGTAATCTAGTGTTCTTCTCGTCTTCAGACAAGCTCTTGCTGGATAGAATCTGTCTCCTCTTCAATGCCAGTTCCTTCACCTCCTTTAGGAAACTCGCTCTGGAGAGACAGACACAGGTCCATCAAAGAATATAAGAGGTTTGATATTATAAAATAATGATATGAGCCTTGCTCCAAAGGCATTTTTTCATTCATGGTTTCATGTCTTTGAACATATCCTGTAGACCCATAATTCCTTAATAACGATGATTTTTTTTTTTTATGTGGTTGAATCATAATTAAGGGGAAAAATACAGAAGAAAAAAAAAGGACCTTTCAAGAAAAAAAAAAATCAACGTGCTTCACAAGCACAATGAAAAATAAAATAAAATAATATTTAGAGTATTTGATAAGTTCCTGCCTGTCAGAGTTTATTGGGTTAGGTGGTAAACTGAGTTCTGACCTGTGCGGGTTGACGAGTTGGAAGTCATCCCAGGTCAGGATGCCGTGATACCAGGCAGGCGCTTTACGTTTAGGTGGGTCCATGATGAACTCGGACTTGGAGTCCTCGTCGAAGCTGCCCACTGAGTACGTCTCCTGGCTCTCCTCGGTGGACGCCTCAGACTGCACCTCTGACAGCCAGGGCTGCAGCTGATGTCGTTCTGAGACGTGGCCGGGCAGTGAGCTGCGGGACTGGTACAGCAGCTTGCTCATATTTGATTTAATGTCCCCCATGCAGAGCAGTTTGAAGAAGGGCTGGGACACTGGCAGGTCCACCAGACGGTTGTCCTGGATGCACTTGGCCAAAAAGATTCCCAGGAAATGGAAGAGTTTGGTGATTCGCTCCAGCTCCTCGCTGTCCTGAGGAAAGGGAGCTGGAAACAGTCCACAAGAACGCTGCACATAGAAACCAGGAGGCTTCAGACCGCCACCCAGGTCCACCTAAAGCCCACAGGAACACAGAGTCAGCAGGACCACCAAAACTCCATAACCACACTGAGATCAGTGAGACAAACACCAGTCTTTAAGGCTTAACTTTCCTCATTTCACTTTGTGATCAGATGAAAATGAAAATATGATTTGTTGCTCTGCATGTCTGTCTGTCTGTCTCTGTGTCTATGTCTGTGTGTGAGTGAGTGAGTCTGACCTGTCGGGACTCGTCGTCAGGGAAGTCATCATCACACAGCCAGATACCCAGAGACGTCCTCTGAAACTCAGCGGCCACCAGAGCGTAGAACTCCAGAGTGGGCCCCAGGCCAGTCCCCTCTTCACCCTGAAACTCCACCTGAACACAGCAAACTCCATCAGGTGGACCTACGGTCTGCTGCAGAAGACGTTTACAGTCTTCTGTTTGTGTTTAATGTTAAAGCAGATGAGTTATCTCATCATTTCTAATTTACAGGATGTAAAAACTGCTGAATCTAATCATCTGAGTATCATTTCTCCACCGAGTCATGAGGAAAAACGTTGACCTCTCACCTCCAGCACTGATTTCCTATCAGCATGGATCTGCATGACTGACTCCGCCCACTCCATCATGGAGTCTCCTCGGGGGACTTTGACCCGCTCGTGTTTGAGTCGACCCACCCTGAAGTCTCCAGGGTCGTCCCTCCTTACGGTGGTGGACGGTCGGGACCGCTCCATGGTGGCCTCCCGTCGGTTCTGAAGCCACACGATTGCCCTGAACAGCAATCACAGCGTTTCACTACATCCTACACCCTCATGAAGGTCTATTTCATTACATCTCAACAGGAACACAAACTGGCTCCTAAATCCTGAACACTTCCACAGCCCATAAGAACGTTGATGTTGACCAAAACTCCAGATGTGCAGTTGGTCAGTTAATGACTGCGTCATGATTTAAAGCTACAATGACTATCCCAAAAAGAAAAACACCATTTGAAGTCACGGACAACAAAAGACATGGACCTAGAAAACGGAGACTGGTGTTTAGTGCCATTTTGTTTCCTCTTGAAATGCGGGTTTCCGGTTCCGGCAGAAGCGTTTCAGGGAGGATACCCGAGGGGAGGGGTGAGTGCTCTGTGACCGTGTTTGCGTTCAAAACCTAGCTTGTTCTGTAGATTTGCTAAAGCAGCTTTAAGGTGGATCTATTTGTTTATTTCCTATCCTGATGGGACTAGAACCATCATGGCATCAGAACTTTAAGAGGGGTAAATCCCAAGTGCTCCACCAGTTTTAGAGCTTTGTGTTTGTATGAATTGGTGCTTTTTACTAGTTATCTGATGCGTTTGAGTACATTTCTGTGTTTTGGAGAGTCTCAGATGTGTTTGTCCCTTCTGGAACACGTTGGTTTGTGGTTACGGCCCCAAAAAATGTAGCCAGACTGATGCAGAGCCCAGACTACCCCTCCCCCTCCACCCCAAGGTGTCAGACTCACCTGGAGGCCCCAAAGGCAGTGCAGGTGAAGTACAGCTGTCTGGTCTCAAAGGGGATGAGGAAAGGACACTTGGCGGTGAGCTGCTCACACCAGTCAGGCAGCGCTCCACTGGCGACGGCCAGCGGCTCCTGGAACATCAAGTCACATTTAGGTTAGGTCTGCTTGGATCAGCGGGGCCACTTTAACAATGTTTACCAACATTAACTTCCCAACAGCTTCAATTACTTTAAAGAATCAAAACCTGAATTTCACACAGATGTACATTTAATTGTATAACATGTGTTTTTAACAGTGGAATAATTTCATTCTAATGTTCTATTTTGCAGGTTACAGAGCCCTATGATCCAACTATTGACCTCCATAAAACAACAACAGTAACTATAGGAGGCGGGGCTTAGTGTGGTCTGAGCCACGGGTCATTTGTAATCCTGTCATGACGACACATCCAGACAGCCGTGCTGCCTACTAAAACAGGTCTAAGGGTTATGAGTGGGGTGTGGGATATTCTGGAACACCGGGTGCCGTCAGGAATGTTGACCAGAACACACTGACCTCTATCTGCTGTAGGATCTTGGTGGTGATCTTCTTGCTGGTGAACTCTTCTGGAGATGCATTGAACTGCAGCTCATCCACATCTGCACACAGATATCAGTGTCATATGAGGAAATGGGATCCAGTCTGTGGAGAAGCTGGATTCTCTTTGTGTGTGTGTGTGTCGTACCCTCTTGCAACGTGCGAGCGTTAGAGGTGGAGTCTCTTCCAATGATGTAGAGGATGCGCAGCAGCTGCAGGACGTCCTCCACCCCGCAGGCGTTCTGGCTGCAGCCTGCTTTAGCCTGAGCCGCCTCTCTCACCCAGCCCAGGATCTCACTGCTCTGACTGGCAGGAACTAAATTTGGACTCAGACCACCCGAGCGACCTCCGACCCAAGTGCTTTGTTCAAACAATTCCTGCAAACAGGAACGGGTCAGAGGTCAACACGCACAATCAGGGTTTTTATTGTGAAGCTAGAGTTAATTAAAACTCACCATCTTCCCGTTGTCTTTTTCTTTATCAGAGTCTTTCAGCTCTCTGTACATTATCCTGCAGAACAACACAGCATGGTCACAACCCAAAATCCTAAACTTTGTTCTGAGTGGAAGCTGCTGGCTGGATTCTGTCTCACGTGTATGTGGGCTCCCAGATGCGGCGCAGCTTGTCAGTTTTCACAGAACCGCTGCATGAGAGCTGCAGGAGCCGCTGGATGTAGTAGAAGATGGTTAGCTTGTAGTTGGAGAGAGGAAGTTCAACTTCTCGTGTTGTCCCCAACCCCGCAACCTAGAGAGAAACACGCACACACGCAGTTATCATAACATAATAACGGGGTGGAAAAGGCTTCTTTGATTGGTTTGCCTTCCACTTTAAAAGCAAAAAGGCAAACACAGCTGCAGTTGTCACGTTAAAGGTGTGGTTCACTCATTTAATCAATACATTTGAGGTGGTCTCTAATAAAAATGAAGGCCTTGTAAGTCGTACTGGGGGGGGGGGGGTGTCCAGAAATGACACCTCCATTATGTGGTTTCTGTTCTCTCCCTCTCTGTGGTTAGTCTACAGTAACTCCACTTACCTGATTGGGACACAATCAGGATTAACAGTTGGTGCCTTACCTTCAGAGTGAGAGAAAGGTGAGGAGAGGGAACACACTCCACTTCCTCCCGAACTTCTGACCGAGGAGTCCCTAAACCTAAAGAGAGGTGATAATAATCTTTACTGAAAATGTTTCTGAATCATCTGAAATAAGTGTGTGAGGACAGAATATCAGACTAAATCAGTAAAACGTGTCCTTTGAGCCTGAAATACTTAACCAACATCATAGATTCAACAAAGTTTAATATCAGAGTCTGAATGCTGAACAGTTTATATATATATAGAGCTTCTCATGGTTGCTCTAATAGTCAAGCATCTCAAGGATCATAGGTATGAAAAACTGGACAGCTCACTGCACTCCATGAGCACATGGCAGCACAAATGAACCAGCTGCTGAAGGATGGGACTAACCCTGAATGGCTAACTGAAGGGCGCACAATCCTGATCCTGAATGACCCCTCAAAGGGTACAGTCCCATCCAGCTAGAGCCTTCATTGCAACCACCCTTGAGGCCAATTGCACAAGTCTCCATCAAATATGGCGTATACCAAGGAGACACCCTGTCCCCACTGCTGTTCTGCATAGGTCTGAACCCCTCAGCCAAACAATCAACAATCACAGACACTGCTAAAACCTAAAGTTCATGTAACCCCTGCAGAATGTAGGGATGTAACTTGTTGCTCTTCCTGTTTAAACACGCCACTCAAACAGCGTGCACCAAGTTATAGAGACAGGCTCCGCCCCCACACGGCAGGTCACATGACACCAGCTTTGGTGGAACATCTTGTTAAGGTCAAGAAAAGCAAGGATCATCTAGTTAAAGTCTGAAGGAATGATTCTTCAGGAGTGTGAGTGTGTGTGCACTTGCACATGTAGAGTACCTGGTGGGGGGATCTCCAGGTCGGTGGTCTGCTGGACATTAGTTCTTCCTGGTCGGGGGTCAAAGGCAGGGACCAGGGCAGAAAACTGCCTCTTTAGAACAAAGTCATCGTCCCATGTCCTCCTCCTACCCCCCTTAGTCTCATACTCTTCCTCTTCCTACAGGACACAACACACACACTTATTACATCATAATCTGACATCATTTCCTGTTACCTGTGGTCTTCAGACAGGTAAAGCGCTAACCAAGGACTTTAGCGTGAGCAGGTTGGAGCTGAGACACAGAGCTTGTTGAAAACAATTCAGCGACACAACAGAGACAAGTCAGAAACAAATTAGAGGCACGTCCATTCACATACCAGAACTTCCTCATACTCCTGGTCCTCTTGGTTGTCGTCTTCATTTTCATCGTCATCATCATCGGGCTCTGGAAGGTCCTCCTCATCGTCCAGCTCAGCCAACAGTGTGTTGGCACGGCAACTGTCCAGGAAGTCTTTAGAGTCAGAGAAAACAACCTTTAGGCTCCGATCACACCTCACGCAAACGCAGCACAGATTCTATTTATTTGCAGCTACGTGACCAAAATGTGATTCTGTTTAGTTTGATGTTTTCTTAATCCGACCCCAGCCACTCTCAGTGTTTCCCTTCCATAGGCTTTAACGCGGCGCTGCGCCACGGATGAAATTCCAGCACCACGCCTATAAAATGCCCATTACTTTCTATTTTGTAATTTTATGAACGGTTTCTTTGTTATATTGAAAAAAAAATAAATTAACACATCGTCACTTATTACACGAGCAGCTTGCTCAGTAAAAAATGAGAAAGGTTTAATTGAATAAAAGCTGTGTGCGCGTGTGTGTGTGTGTGTGTACCGACCATAAAGAGAGAACTCTGCCTCCTGTCCCGTGTCACTCTCGCTGGATGTAGACGT
This sequence comes from Aphyosemion australe, assembly GCA_006937985.1. Taxonomy (NCBI): domain Eukaryota; kingdom Metazoa; phylum Chordata; class Actinopteri; order Cyprinodontiformes; family Nothobranchiidae; genus Aphyosemion; species Aphyosemion australe. The sequence goes on along the minus strand of SSNS01000153.1, from coordinate 1,160,900 downwards.
CAAGCTAGTTGTCAGCGTGTTGCTTAGCAGCTGTCCGACTGACAGACCGGTGGGTGCTGTGGCGACATTGTTGCCACTGGTTACAATTGAGGTTGACATGGTAACAGTGGAGGTGGTACCAGTGGTGGTGAGGTTAGGAAAGCTCTGAGCTCCCATGAGAGGAGAAGCTGTAAACACAAAGCAGCAGATGTAAACAGCTGATCTGTCGGTGAGGTCTCCATAAGGCGTTTTCTCTCCCTGATGGTGACAGTTCACTCTAGAATCACAGAGCAGCAGGATCAAGTGTTTCTCTGAGCTGAATCACAGGAGATCTAAAATGCAACACTTCATGCAGCAGGACTTATTTAAAAGTCAACAGCTGGTGGAAACATCCAGAGGACACCATATTGTCTCCTCTGAATCATCACCATAACACCATAACACTGAGGTCACAGCCTGTAGTCTCCTATGGAAAAAATGGCCTCAGGGAGGCGTTGGACTAAGAGATGGTCAAAGACCATAGTGGAGGACAGCTACAACATGTAGGTGACCTCTCCTGGAAGAGGAAGACCAGAACATGGTGGTTGAACTTGGGTTTTGCTGGATTCAGCTCAAGTTTCAAACACACCTCAGGACATTCAAAAGGGTTCTCGGTTTACTCGCATATCAAGGAGGTACTTTTCTACATGTCGGGAACTAAAGTCAGTCAGTAAAAACAGCAAACATAATTTAACCATATCAGAGTCATCAGGTCTCATCCTCATAGACCTCATTCATCATTTGGTCCAGAACTCTGCAGCGAGGCTCCTAACTGGAGCAAACAGAAGAGCAAACATCACTCCTATTTTGATGTCTGGAGACGACTGACCTGACATACCGTGGGCGGGGAGGTGCTGCCCTCTGCCGGACCAGGAGGGACAGCCTCACGGGCTGACATGCCGTGAGGCATGCAGTTAATGATTTGATTTTTTTTTGGTTTTCCTTTATTAAAACATTTTGCACGAAATAAACAACTGTGTGCTTTGGGGAAAAGTGCTTGGGAGACTGTGTGTGGGGAACACAGCACCATTTGAGGCTGGGGCCTCAAAAGACATGAACTGCATGCCCTTCGGGCAGGCTGGACTGCAGAGTGAACAGGTCTCTCTGCTCCTAAGGTCCATAAAGAGACGGTTTGTTGCTAGGACAAGTGCGTCTTCTTCCTTCAAGACACAGAATCTCGCTTAAGGTTTAGGGGTGGGCCTTTGCTCCAGGTAGACTGGCAGGGAGCTTGCCTCAGACTGTGGCTGCTGTCCCGGCAGTTTCAGACACGGCTCTCCTCTTAGACAGTGGTGGGGTAGCCGTCAGTTTGCGTGAGCTTGTACCGGGCCTGCCTCTCACATTTTGCCTGGGAATGATGCAGCGTAGAGCCTCGGTCTGCTTCTTCCAGCTCAAACTTGGCCTGGATATCGTCCAAGGACTGTCCGAAAAGTCCCTCAGCAGACACTGACTCATCCAGACACACAGCCCTGTCTGGCACATCTGAGAGAGTTACCCACATGTGTCTTTGCGCTACCACTGTTGACGCTATTCCCCTCCCCAGACCCAAATCTCGTTCAGGAGGGGGTAACATCATAGTGTGAACTAAGCCTAGCCGCGTGGGGGCGGCCCGACCCAACCAAGACCAGACCGGGCTGGGCCAGATGTGAAAATGCCATAATTCAGCATAAACAGTTAAACTAGCAATGCTGTACAAAAAGCACGTACAAAGGGTGCTAACTAGTAGCAGCTAGCTACCACGCGGGAGCGCGATGTCCCATACTATACGTGTTGTACCGAGTGATTCAACTGAAAGGGAACTGCTTTACTTAAATCTTTTGTGTTTTATTCATCTGTACAATGATTTTTAATTAGCTTTCTTTTAATGATATTTTGTAGTTTTGATTTATGATCATTTTATGATTTTGACTTTATTTAAAACTGTTTTAAAATCTTTGTGAAGAATTTTGTGATTTCTGTGATAAATGCTATATAAATAAACTTCACTGTCCATTGAAGGAAACATATGGTGAGGCAGCAGTACTCACTGGCGGTACTCATGACGTTCCTGCCCAGCGTGTTGGTGTTGTTGTCACTGCTGCTGCGGCTCAGGTTCATGTTATTGGTGGCGTTGGTGCGCGACATGTTGGGTGCACGACGGACAAAGGACTCCACGAAACTGGCTTCTCGAGATGAGAGGTTGGGCACGCTGGCACTGGAACTCATGGGGGCGCCGGCGGCCATGAGGGAGCTGACAGAGAGCCGCGTGTTGGTCACTGGGCAGAGAGGCCTCTGGGAGTGCGTGTCCTTACTAGAAGACTCCGACACTGAGCTGACATCAGGGGAGCTGACGCTCACCAGTCCCATAGAGATGGCTGTGGCCAGGTCGGTGGCAGCTGCTGCTGAGGGAGAGTGATGTTCTAACCCAGTCCCTGTTGTGTCAGCAGTCAGTGTGCTGGAACTGGACGCTGAACCAGATCCACCCTCAGCTGCAGAGGACAGCACAACGATCGGCTCCGGCTGGTGTCCGTCACAGCTGATCCCTCCTCCGGTTACTCTTCCCACAACCACACCATGGTCGAGCAGCAACCCCTCGGCCCTTCTCTCCAGGTGCACACCCCCAGAGCCAACAAGCCCGGCAGAGGAGCTCAGACTCATATCAGATGAAGAAGCAACACTGCAGACGGAGCTGCTGCTTCCCTTTCTGCTAGAGGAGCTGGCTCCACCCTTGTCGGGGCAGTTATTTTTCACCAGACTGCTCCAAGAAGGCTGCTGGGAAGAAGACGAGGTGGAGCATGAGGAGGTTGAAGTGGTGGTGGTGGTGGTTCCGCCGACAGCTGCTGGTGTCACAGGGGGTCCCACCGTGGATGAGGCGGGACCTGAAACAGTGGATGAGACAGGTTTGGGTGATGGCGCAGTGGCAGCCAACTCAGGGTCGTACCCTGGAGCAAGCTTGAGGTCAAACTTCCCTTCAGCGCCCATACGATAAGAGTTAGAGCCACCAGCATCCCAGGTTACATCAATCCAGCCTGGATGGACAGAGAGATAGGAGGGAGACGGACGAATGGATGTCAGAGCCCCGAAAGAGAGGGAAATACAGAGAGAGTGGCAGAGGGAAGTAGACAGCAGACAAGCAGCTTACATTCAGAACAGCTCCACACCAATCCAATCTTAATAAATCATGAACTCAAACCTAAAGCTCAACTAGAAATCATTTGGTCTGTGTTTTTGGCTGGTGATTAAAAACAACCTTTCAGAACCAGCTTACGTTAACATGTTTATCATAAGAAGTCCTTCAGAGTCAGCTTTTAGGAAATCTGACTATAAGTTTGACACACGGCAGGATATTTATGACCCGCTCCTCCCCTTAAGAACACCCCTGATAATGAAAACGACTCCTACGATAATCTTATTAGATAATCCTACCATGTGGGGTGTCTTAAGAGCACTCTGGTCTGCTTGGAGGCATGTTAGGACCAATCCAATCATAGAGCTGGGCTTTCAAATGTGTTGGATTTTCATTGTCTGATTTTCAAGGACAAACAATTGTGCTGCCTGTTGAATGTGGCATGTAGCCAATCAGAAAGTGTGCTGCATGCTCCTCCACCACCATGTTTATTTACTCCAGTCATGTTTGATCTGGCGTCTGTGTGTGAAATCTGTTTGAGTGTATTGTTTAGTTTTGGCTGTGGTGCTGCACACTAAACGCTGTAGGACCAAAACTGGTGTTTGTTTTTATCAACACCAGTGGAGTGTCTTATGGTTTAAAAAGTTTCTGTCAGCTTAAAAATCCTGCAGTGGTAACCGGGCCTTAGAAGACGGACCATCCCAGCACCTGTAACCTCTACAGACCTGGTAGGAGTCTTTAGCCAAAATATTTATCCATCCATGAGAACACATGAATATTATAATATGTGACATTTTTATGATGGACCTCGTGTTTAAGTCTACTGGCTGAGCTCTACACAAGTGATAACTGAGTTTAGCAGCACTTGGTATAGTCCCATGCACGAGAGTGCACATGGGTTTGGCGACAGAGAAGAGAGGAGCTTTTAACGAGTGAAGTTAGCTTGTGTAGCAGATGTATCCAAGTACTCCATGGATCAATAGATTACTAAAATATATATTAAAATATTTCATGGCTACCTGGATGCATGACGCACAGGCGATTGTACACATGCATTTGTCAAGAGTGCATAGACTCTCATATGCAGTATAAGCTCAGTGGCCTAGTGGTATGAGTGTCCACCCTGAGACGGGGAGATCGTGGGTTCAAATCCACGATCGGGTCATACCAAAGCTCACTGCTCCCCCAGGGGACGGGTCAAATGTGGAGAAGAAATTTCAGTAGTGTGTGACAATTAATGGGACTTAACATGTAAATCGTATGGAGACACCGGATAGGTTAAAGGTAAATGGTTTATCTTATTTAGGGCTGTGCTGAGATCTGATTACAATTATTAAAGAGGAACATACTGAGCTGTCAAAGGATTTGAACTGAAGAGGCAAAAGGACAAACTGAATTTAAAAAACAGAGAGGTTTGATTACTTGCTGCCACAAACATTTACCCACATCAAGCCCTGAGGACAGAAACGAGGAGCGGGACAGCTCTTCAGAAGGAGCAGGACAAACTTCTTAAAGATTATGAATAGGTAAACTTGTGACTGGAACGCATCAGGATGAAAGGCGGATGTGTTTTAACAGATTTTGTTTTCAGGAATCTGTCTGGATGGTTCTTACCATTGTGAGCCTCCCCAGTGACAGTGCCCTCTCCTGGTGGATTCCCATCTTGGTCTCGCCACTTCCAGTCGATTCCACGAACGACGCGCGCCCCCGGGACGATGTACTTCATGACCTGAGACCGGAACAGACGGCGCTGGCGACGAAGGTTTGCCTCTGCCTCTTTCACAGCTTTACCTGGAGGACAAGAAAAACAATACATTTTTTAACTGGTTAGGAGCTATGCTACAGAGAAGCTCAGGTTGAACTGCAGAAGTCCCGCAAGATTTTTTTAAATCACTTTTGGAAACGAAACCAAATCCGTTCAGGATTCCGTTGAGGTGTAAAATATTGACTCAAGTCTTTTCCATCAGACTCATAATTTAACCACTGAACAGCTGCATTAGAATGAAGAAGGTAAACATCTGGAAGTAAGCATACAGCCTTTAAATGTCTGCAAACGTGACTGGAAAATGGTTTAAGAGTTTTGTGCAGGTGAAAGTTTCTATTCGGGATGACAGGTAAGCACAGATCTAGCATGATAAACATTTAAAGTTCATCTTTACTTGAAACCAGCTCTGACCTAGTTGGTCCTCACAGACAGATGTGACTGTGCCATAGAGCTCAAGTCCAGACAAAGACAGGTAGTGGGTCTGACCGCTGGCATTCTTGCCCATCTGTTTGATTCTGATGTGTCTCCAGCCCTGCTTCTCATCTTTGGATGGGTCCAGAGGCCATGTGGCAGTTGATCTGCGGAAAAGGACGTCTGTTATTTAATGTAGTGGTTTATTTATTTGGGTCTGAACCAACAAAGTTCTCATGACGTACCCGGGTTCATTGAGGCTGCTGTCATCTATGTGGGTGTAAAGAGTGGACCAGTTCTGGCCGTCCTTCGACACCTGAAAAACCCAGTTCCGCAATGCGGAGCGGCCGTAACCCCTACAGTAGGAGGACATACATTACAGCCAAGTCTCAGAATAAACACTGAAGGTTGGATAAGTGCTCTCTCTCTGTGTGTGTGTGGGTTACCTAGCGTGTCTCAGAGTGTATGCTGATGGAATGACCCATAACCCTAAGTCAACAGCAAACCAGGCGTTCTTGTCATCGTTGGTGTGGCAGTTGAGGGCTGAACTATCTCGACTCAAGATGTCCTCCAGTCGCCCGTAGGGGAGGTTTCGTCCCTCTGAAGAAGTGACCACCACCAGGCCGTAGGCTGCGGGGTTAACCCACTCATAGGCCGTCCTGCCAGGAGCAGAATTCCTGATTAAAGCTCAAGATGACAAAGACTAGCAACAAGAACTGAGCTTATGAGAAACCAGTCAGAGTTTAGAGTTCTCACACTGCTTTATCCTGACTGAACACTTAGCACTGACAGCTGCTCTTACTTGGCATTCGTTCCAACCCAGTAGATGAGGCCATTCTCATCAAAATCATGTTGGTGTCTGAAAGTGAAGCTCTGTCCTTCTCTCAGTTTCCTCACAAAAACAAAGGATGAGCGCTCAAAGTCGTACCACTGTTTTGCCACCTGAACAACAGAAGGAAACGGTTAAAACTGAAGTTAAATGTGTGGAAAGCTTCTTCAGCACTAACTCACCATCTTCAGAAGGTACTGCTCCAGAGACTCCACAGTGGCGAGTGGTTCCATCTTCAACATGCGACCTGTCCGATCGATCAAAGCGGTCTCCCCGGGTGCTCGCTCCAGACGGAAGCGTAACCTCCGGGTTAGAATCTGATGCACATGAACGTATCCATCAGCTGCTGTGAGCGGGACTCAAATCTCCTTCAAATCAAAACCAATCCAGTGACTCACCTGAAGGTTATAGGAGGAGCCTGGAGTGTCATACAGGTGCAGAGGTAGACGCTCGATCGACTCGAGGACGGCTATCAACTTCCTGATTAAGGCAACAGCAGGTCGGCTGTGTACACACACACACACACACACACACACACACACACACACACACACACACACACACACACACATTCATTTAAAATGCATTTAAAATGCTGAATCCTAATAAAAGCAGCCCACGAGAACTTCACAGATAATTACTGAAGAACCTCCCTTAACATGCTGTAGCTTACTGCAGAAAGGAAAACCAAAAGTGATCAGATCTCATATGATGGATGTTTACTGTTTAGTTGTTTGAGTTTTATTTTGTTTTTGTTATTGAAATAATGAATGAATGGGGGTGTGCGCTTGAGCATGAGTAGTGAGTAGACGTGTCTTCCACAGCTCCCGCTGAAATTTGATCAATTTATTCGTTTTGGACCTCGTAACTTCTCAAACTCCGGTGAAATACTTAATAAGTCACTTTACTACTTCAGACGAATGCCTACTAAACTGACCAAACGTCAGAGTGTGAAAGCCACAACGCAGGGCGACTCGGACTCCTCGATTAGCACAGAAACAGGTGCTAATGCTAATAGCATGGAGGCGCTGGCTAATGCTGTTACTGCAGTTCAAACCTCCATTAATTCGTTTTAGGAGGAGAATAGAGCATCTATCGCCTCTCTGCATTCGATTCTGAATGTATATGGCAAACGAATAACAGATGTGGAAGAAGGATTTAATGCATTTGACAAGAGACTGAGCAGCATGGAAGCTTCCCAAACATCGCTAGCTAAACAGAACGAGGCTCTGAGGGAGAAGGTGGTGTATTTGGAAAACTACACTAGACGGCAAAATATACGCATCGTGGGGATACCAGAAAACGTAGAGGGCCCACAACCAACAGAATTCATCACCATAATACTCGTTGACGTGCTTGGGGAGGACAACTTTGAGAAACCACCATCGGTGGATCGAGCCCACAGGAGTTTAGCCTTCAAACCAGTAGATGGCGACAACAGACAACGGCCATTTATTGTCAAGCTCCACCACTTCCAAACCAAATAATTAATCCTACGTCTCGCCAGACAGAATGGCCAACTCTTATTTAACGGTTCAAGACTTCACATCTTTCCCGACTACAGCCCGGATGTCAACAAACGACACTCAGCCTTTTCAGAGTCCAAAAAGAATCTCCATGCCGCAAAGATCAAGTTCGGCCTCTACTGTCCGGCCACTCAGCAGTTTACACATAATTGGAAACGTATGAAGTTCACCGACCCTGCGGAGGCATTGACCTACATTAATAATAACTTCACTGCGGACAACGGAGGCCCCGCCTCACACGCTGCAGAGAGTGGTGACTGTGAGGTAACGTCAACGGACAGGTCAATGACAAGCCTTCTAAATTGTTAGCTGGTCATCTTCGCCAAAAAGCAGCGCCCCATATTATCTCGCAAATTACTCTACCAGACAGCTCCTTAACTGAAAATCACCAGGCTATTAGTAACTGCTTTAAGGAGTTCTACTCTAAATTATATTCTTCAGAATCTACACCAGATCAAAGTGAATTTGATACTTTTTTTCTGATCTAAACATCCCTACTATTAATTCTGAGTCTAAAGAACGACTGGAACAAAGTCTGACTTTGGAAGAAATTAATGAAGCAATAATGTCCCTTCAAAGTGGAAAAGCCTCTGGTCCGGACGGATTTCCAACAGATTTTTATAAGAAATTTAAAGATAAACTTGCCCCTCTTCTCCTTTTGGTCTACATAGAAGCATTTGAGAATATGAATGATGTTAGATGGCAAATAAAATGTCCTCTCTCTGTTTCAGGAATCTGCTTCAATTAACAGCTTGGTCTGGGCAAATCCATCCTGCTCAGCTGAATCTGCACCAGAGTTATCAGGCAGCAACTTCAATGGAGTGTGTGAATGCGGGACACCTCCTGGCTGCATCACCTCAGCGATCCCGTCTTGGTGGGTCGACTCTTTCTGATCAGGCTGATTATTAAATATACAAATTAAAAACCTACCAACTTCCATTATGACCCACTTTGTTAAACTTTCAAACACAAAGAAAGTTGATTTGCTGCTATTTGGTGCGTCAATGCGTTGATTTTTTTTTCTCCCTTCAGCTTTTATAGGAAATAAACATGTACCTTCAGATCTGCAACATTGGTACTGGTTAAATGAATCAGAGTAAATTCTAGAATAAAACTCAACCACAAGTCAAAGTATCAATCCTAAAACCAACCAGAACATAGAAATGGATCAGACGTCATTAGATTTACCTTTCATTGTCTTCATTCTCGCTGAAAGCTGCCTTAAAGACGTTGATCCTCTCCATTAAAGGCTTACAATCATGTTTCACATCCAGTTCAGCACTCTGCATAGTTACAGACAAAAAGGCTTTAGATCACCATTTAGAACGTAAATGTTTAGAGCCACCAGTCTGTCTGACAGGTATTTATGTCTGGATTTCTCTCCACACTCACATTGCTGAGGACAGTGAACAGAGCCTGGACCAGACCGCTGCTGCACATTTCATAAGGTGAAATCGTGTTTTCATCCTTCAAAACCACAATCAGGTTCTCCAGAGCTGTTTTCATCAGGTCCCTCCACGTGTTCTCCCCCTCAAGACTCTGCCAATGACATTAATCACACACACAGGCGTGGTTTACTTTATTGCAGCAGAGAATCTGAGTGTGTGTCTTCATGTGTGTTAGTGTTAACGTTCTGCACCTGTCTGTTGATGTGAAGCTCCCAAGCAGACTCCAGCTGGGTGGAGATGTTCCTCAGGGTCACCACCACTCCCCTGGGCATGCTCTCCACAGCTTTGAAGTGGTCATCATACAGCTCCCTGGCCATGCTCTTCACCTTCTGCTTCGTCTTTTCTAGTTTGGATTTCAGCTTCCTGCCTCTCTTCCCGGTCCAGCCCGTTACAAACTCAGAACCTGGTAACAGACCACCCAGAGAATGATGCTTCTGAAGTTCAGGTCTAAACACAGCAAACCGAGTTCAATACAGTTTAATATGTTAATGGTCTCTAACGCTTTACACTGCTGGGGTTCGTTATGTTTAAGACCTTGAGGATTCTAATTTAAGGAAAAACCACAAGTGATCTCATCTCTCAAACATTAATGTTGTCAGCATACTCCTTGATTTCAACTGTTGAAATTGGTCAAATGGACCTCAAGAAAACCTGAGTAATAATCAAGTAACAAAACAACATTTTATGTTTATGAGCGGCATTAGAAACACATTTCTTTAGTAAATGGGGAGGTTCGTCAGTCTGGTCCTCCTGCATTTCACTCATCTGTACCTCCGGCCTGAGGGTAAGAGTGTGAACGGTCCATGTTGGGGGTGGGCGAGGTCTTTGATGATGGACATGTATAATTAGCAGAATACTCCAGAACTTGCCTTACTGAAAATCTTCTCTTGCACGCAGCAAATTGGAAATGTGCACTTTGCTAGTCACCAATTCACTGCTGTGTTGGTCTCACGCGCCCATCGATCTGGCCATCATCAGTAAATATTGTGACAATATCAGTCAGGATAAACCCACGTGTTTGGGGAATGGGGGTCTGATTTATTGGAATCTTTTTCAATATTGATGAACTCTGATAAACTGTACAGGACTTTCCCCATCAGCTCTTCTCTGTCCAAACAGGATGGGTTTGAAGTGCAGCTCAGTTCTCCAGCTCCACATCCTTCTCTTGATTCATTGTTAAATTCCAAGTCAAACATCCAACAAGGACCATGCTGACTGATCCTTTGAACTAGTTAAGACCCTGTTCTGAAGATATTTCAGACCCCAGAGTCTGAGACTTACCGAGTGAGGTCTCTGCAGTGAATGAGTGTTTGGTTCCCCTATTTGACTCAAACACAAAGCCGGGGAGGTCCTCCTTCAGAATAGTGGCCTGCTGCCCATCAGAGTTGTGAATGGCGATCTCTCCATCTTTCAGGCAAGTCAGAGACCAGTTCCCAACAGTCAGCTTAATGGGACCGACGATGGAGAGAATGGGCTGGCTGGACGTCACAGGTTTCACCTGACTCCTTGCCCGCTGGAGCTTCTCCAGGAATTCACTGCGAGATTCTGCAGAAAGTAGAACACCGGTGATCCATCAGATCATGTCCAACTGACAGATGGATCTCGCGGTGGACTGTGGGATCAACTTTTAAAAGACTTGGAGCTGGACTACAAGAAGTTAGGACATAAACTCCTAAGTATGCAGAAGAAATCTTAACAGCTGCTAAAAATTAAGTTGAACATTTTAATCAGGAACATTTTACTCCTCTGATTTGAACCAAGCTGTCAGATCTTTAATCTGCTACAAGAGAGCAAATGAAACAAAACAGCTCAGTAGAGTGTGATCAGTAAAAGTCCAACAAACCTGAGCTGTCTGAGCCTCCTTCTGGACTCCCACTGGAGTACATGGTGGCCAGCTTCCCATCAAGGATGAACCTGAACCAGCCGTTGGAGCCGTTGGAAAGCTCCAGGGCCGCGGCATCTGACCAGATGTAAAGACAGTCTCTGCCCCTGATGATGGACCAGTCCCTCCAGTGGTAGGGCTTACCCTGCTGAATCTCCTTAGCATCTTCCTGCACATCGTCCTCCTGCAGAATATCAGTCAGTAAATCCCTTACATGAGCCTGTCTGTCATTAACCCATACAGAAACTGGACATGAGCTTGTGAGCAGTAAATAATAGTGACTCTAGTGACTAAGTGCACAATCCATACAAAAGCTGAGCTAATTAGTAAAACTAAGCTCAGTCTTTTTCTTGGTAGATAGCAGGCTGAGTTTTGGTTGACAATAGCGGTGCTGTGGGTTTTGTTTCAGCATAAAGTCGATGGTATTTACTTTAGCTGAAGAAGTTCAGAGGACAGTGAAGATTAGGGTGACCAATCATCACATGAGGAGGGGATGGGGGTTCCTACATCTAAAATGTAGGAACTGCAGGTGAAAATGAAATGAATGTTGGTAATGTTAGCGGAGAGTGACTGGTGGAGGATGATGGGGTAGTGGTAAATGTTGGAAACACTAAATAGAAACTAATTTTACTCTGTTTCATTCTGTCGTGTTTTTATTCAGGCTTTCTCTTTGAAATCGCCATATTGCATCACAGTTTGTTACCTTTTCGGGCTTTGCTTCATCCTCATTCTCATCATCAGACGCCGGTCCAGCCAGAGTTGATACCTTGTTGATTACGCCTAATCGAGCCAGCTGGTCCAGGAAAACATCTCCACCTTTATCTACCAGATCCCTGATTATCTGCAGAGCCAGGAGGTGGCCATCATCATCGTCCTGACAAACAAACACCAGAAACAGTGAGACTCCAAATAATAATACATGTAGGTCTACGCAGCGCACACACTTGATCAGAGTTTTGAACGTACCTCCTGATCGAGGACGGTGGCAGTGATCTCCACGAGGACTGTGGGCAGGTTGTGTCCAGTCTCGCTGTCACACACCTCCCTCAGAAGGACTTCACTGCTGTAATGGACCATCTTCCTGATCAGAGCCAGACTGGCTTTCCTACAAACCAACAGTCACTATTAGTATCACTGCTCCACAGCCAAGTGATGGTGAACACTGATCAGGAACAAGTGGGGGTCTGTAGTTTGTCTCAACCCAGCTGAACTCTGTGAAACTGTGCTAAGTAGCGTGGTTTGATCGGAATCCGTTTACCTGATGGAAGGCAGCATGGTTTGCTGAAAAGTTTGTGCAAAAACAGGTAAAAGCCTCTTCAGGTAGAAGGGAGCCATCTCTGGGTCTCCTTTAGGCTCACCGCCCTCCTCCTCCTCTTTGCTTGCATCCTTCTTCCTCTTGTCGTCACCTTTGTTCACCGGACACATCCAATCCCCTGCAACAGAATCCACCTGGAATTTATCGTATGCCCTCTCACCAAGAGACATTTGGTCTTAGAATTTTTGAAACATTAGGGCCTCATCTGCAGACCTTAAAGGTAAATTCAGTTATTACAAGACCGTCTGATCTGAACATCATAGCTGAGCCACTGATCAGTTTCAGCAGGTTTATGTAGGGTTGGGTGTTAAACTAACCTGGGGACTGCAGTATAGCCACCACCTCACTATGTCCTCGCTCCCTGGCTTTGTCCAGAGGGGTCTTTCCATCCTCGTCTCTCAGGTCTGGGTTGGCTCCATGACGCAGCAGAGTCTGACCACAAACACACGTTATGATGGAAACATCCAACCAAAAAGATACAACAGCTGAGCAGCAACACAAGTGGTGATGTTTTAACCCTGAGAGTAAGTGGGTAAGCCAGTACCTTGGCTACTTGTGGGCGACCAAAACAGGCAGCATAGTGCAGTGAGGATGACCTCTGACCTCTGTTAACATCTGCCCCACGCTCGCATAAAAACTCCACCTGGAACAAAAGTTTTGTGGGAATGAAGATAATAAACCTCCAGATGAGGAGCAGATTATAAAGCCCAGTTTTACCAGGTTACAGTAACGTCCAGCACCAAGGATTCATGTTAAAAAGTGACTGAAGAATTTAAAATCAAGTCAGAGTTCTCCAAATATATGAATATGTTCACTCAAGGAGTGTTTAATCTCTGAGACAAATATATCTATGTAAGAGTAGAACATAAGTAAACCCAAACTGATTCAGAGTGACGTCACCGACCAAATGTTTAAAGGATTTGTTGATGGTTGTAGGTTAAAAAATAAAATAAAAAATCTGGAAAGTCCCAGAAAGAAATTAACTAGTTTTATACACACAACCCCAAAATGTCCCAACATGTTTCTGACTAAAACAAATTCCCATAAGAGTTTATCCGATTGTTTTTACCATCTCCTGAGTGCCAAAAGCTGAAGCCCAGTTGAGCAGCGTCTGTCCGACATCATCCATGAAGTTCACCTCAAAAGCTGTAAAAACCATAACATTAAAAAGTTCACTTGTTTCCTGTGCCTCCTGTGATAAATCCTTTAAACAGGATGTTCAAATTCTGCTGCAGTTATTGTTAAATAAAGAATCCTGAATTTAGCTGAATCATGTGCAATTAAATGATAAATAATAGTAAATTATTCTCAACAGTACTTGTGATATCTGTAGTTTGAATCTGATCTGTTCATTTAAAAACAGCTTCAGTTTTACCCGGTATTGCATTTACCTACACATGCTTTAGTTAAAAACTACAGCATCATTAATGCACAGCTGCAGCTAAGAGGTTTTTGATGGTACAACTTTAGACAACGTAGAATTGTGTCTGACCTCCAGTATCGATAGCATCAATCAGAGCGTCTGTGTCCTTGCTGCGGATACAGTCAATCAGCTGTCGGTGGGACCGCTCTCCTGAGCTGTCCAGGCGTCGCAACCCGGGGATTCGACCCGCTGAACCTGCAGTTGACTTTGGCAGTGCCTTCCGCCCCTCGAACAGGAGAACCAGCAGCAGATCCACCAGACGCATGGTGTCGAGCACACAGCGCTCATCTCCTCTCAAAGCAGACTCCATTGAGTCAGGTAGTGCTGAACGCAGCAGGTCCTGAACACCAGATCAAAATCAGCACCAACCAGACGACACAGTCTAAAGTACAACTTCTGCTCTCATTCTTTAAACATAATTCACTTTTAATCCTGACTGTGTGGACTTACATGCGTGACCAGAGGTGACCCTCTGCACAGCGTGGACAGCAGGCTGACGATGGTGGACACCTGGTTACTCAGCTTGGAGTCTGCAGCAGAGGGCGTGGCGCCAGTGGAGGGCCGACCCGGCTTACAGGAGGAGGCGGAGCTTGACACAGTACCACCAGCGGCTGCCATGCGGGATAGCAGCTCCTCTGTCAGACCGTGTTTAGCTAAAGGGGCGGGGTCAACACCCCTACGTGTGAAACGATCGGCCAATGAAGCAAAGCAGCGCAAAGCCCCATCTGACACCTGGAGGAATGAAGCAGCACAGGTTCAAAAACCCAAATTAGCTAAATTACACATTATTATTCTATTCATGTAGCACCTGTACATCTGAGAGAGAGAGACCCTAGACACAGCCTGGACTCTGCTTCTAACTAGCTCATGAAGATTCCACAAATCAGAAGTGAGTAACAAACATTTTGGTGAGTTTTGGTTGGAAACTTGCTAAGTAATTACCTGATGGTCTTCATGTTTGAGGAGACTGGACAAAGACTCAACACAGGTCTCCAGAGATGAGTCCTGAGGCTCCATCTTGCTGCAAAGGCGGGACACCACAGCCATTGCCGAGTGTAAAGTGTCTTTGTGGACCAGGTGACCGCTGTCTCTGATAAAACTCAGCACACAGTTCAGACCACCAGCCTCAAACACAGCACCAGACTCTCGAGTACAGATCAACTCCAGCACCTGCACAAAAACATCAGTCATGTTAAAAGTCTCCCTTTTTACACCTCTGGACACCAAAATCCATCTGAACTATGAGTTTGTTCAACAACAGCCATCTTGTGGTGTGCGTTATGGGTCTATGGATGCGTCAAATGTCAACACTGCCTTCAGCTGAGCCAGCCTGAACCTGCGCTGTGTGGTTGTATTATTTTGTCAGCAATAACAGTAAAGAACAGGTAGCAACATTAATATCAGCAAACTAAGATAATGAATGGAATCATGAGTACTTGGTTCTAAATGTTAAACACTAGCTGCTCCAACCCTCGTCTATTAAAAGCTGCTCCCTCTCCTCTGCCGTCAGACCTGTGTGCTCTTATGTACGTGTTTATGTCAAAGCCATCAAAATCAGTCTGAAAACATTTCTCAGTTTAAAAGCGATCAGTCACCAGATGTTACAACCAGCAACAGATTTTTGGGACGATTGTGACTCATCTGTATTTTTTGTTTTTTTCTGTTGAAAAGTGAGAACGCCTCAGCAGGAAGGTAATACCTGGTAACTGGTTTGGTTTGTCTGAGTACAGCTTGTCCTTAAATAATCCAAAACATTTTGTCTGTTCTTGTGAAATATTAAAGAATCCGTCTATTCCTCGTCACAACAGAGATCTTATAGGGCTTTATGCTGGAAACACAGAACATCTTCTGATGTAGAAGTCAGTGAGACAAACTCAACTTCATCTCAAAGCAAAATCTGATCGTAGAGACTTATTTTATAAGAGCAGCTCTGGACATGTCCGACGCTCCACCCTGACCTTTACCTCCTTCTCTGCACCTCCGAAATGAATCATTTCAGTTTTGGTGCATAATAAGAAGTATTTCTATTATTATTTTCTGTGCATGGTGACACGGTAAGTTAGAATGAGGACATCTGACAGCCTTCATCAAAAATTACAAGTCAAAGACAAATAAAACTAGATTAAATTGGCCAGCTTTATTTGATCAGTGAGCTTTGTAAAGACCACCCACCCTTACCTTGACACACTGTTCAGCCAGGTCTCTGCTTGTCCTGTTGTTGAGCTCCACCACCACCAAGCGGTTACACAGCGCCTTGATGGCCCCGTCCACGCTCACGATTCTCCGGGTACACTCTGCTGACACATCCAGGTAGTAGGTGATCGCTCGGGCCGTCACCTCCAGAACATTATCTGGAGCGCTTTCACCCAGGAAGATTTTACAGAGCGCCGGTAGGAAGGTCCTAGGGGGACATCTGAGACAAAGAGAAAGGGTTTTCAGCTTTGGACTCACACCTGCTGAGCACAAATGGGACAAAACAATAAAAACTCACGTTTCAAAGCAGCGGTCAACGTTGTCAGACATGAGCAGCAGCATGCAGAGCTGCTCCAGAGCAATGAGCTGCATGTCGCGCTCATCGCCCTGACCCATCTGCAGCCATTCCAGCAGGGTGTCTGGGTCCACATCCGCCATGATGGCAAGCCTAAAGAAACACAAAAAAAACAAGACAAAGATCGCTTTAGAACTTTATATGGTAATGTTTACATTTAGAGTGTTTAATAAGTTATGTAGGTAATGACTTATGAGTGACTACTGCTATTTAAGCCCAGCTCACACGGCAGGATTTTCAAATTGTTGGATGAAACATGAGACCACACGTGGTGAAAAAAAAATGGATATAACAGTTTTATTCCTACAGTGTGTGGTGTGCGGCAACACGGCAAAAACTACACACTACACACAAACCAATTCCCCACATGAACATTCTGCCATCAGACGGGAAATTGCTAGAGATCAAACGTGACTCAGAGTAAACAAACATGGCGAAGGAGGAGCGCACAGCGTGCTTCTGCCACCTCCCTTTCTGATTGGCTACACGTCACATTCAACAGGCAGAACGATTGCCCTCAAAAATCACACTAAGACAATCCAACACATTTGATCTCCACAATATATGATCCGAGCGGTGTCAATGCACTCCCCAGCAGGCCAGAGTACTCACAACACACAATATATATTCTGAGATAACTTTTCCTCGATAGAAATATGAGAACGAGTCAACAGAACTGTTGACATAAAGAACAGATGAACAGCCAGTCATAATAAGCGTAGCTTCGCGCTGGACCAATCAGTGGCAGGAATAGAGACGCTGCTAACGGCTAATGCTAGGGTACCTGTAGCTACTTGCTGCAGGTATCAGGTTCGCTGGAAAAATAGAAAATAGAAAAAAACGAGCGCCTCAAAAGGAAAAGAAAAAGATGGAGGACAATAAGGGGCCGAACAGTTCAGTCGTGTGGACGTATTTTGACGTCAGACAAAAAAGTAGCTGGAAATGATGTCGGGTGCAGGTTTGAGGAAAACCACAGATTCAGAACCAATCGCTGGAGCAACAGGATGTAAAACTTTATAATCCCAGACAAGAGCAAGTGCTAAGCAGCACGATTTAGAGCACCTACTTTAGAGCCATTATGGTAATTGGGTCTGGTTTTTATTTTACATGTTAGAATCATTTCAAGAAAAAATTCAACTGGGGAAAAAGTCACCTCTTAAAACAAAACTCATGCACAGCCAATCACAGGTAAATTTAAAAAGCATTATTAATTATAATAATAATTATTTAAAAATTGAACATTCAGAACTCGTCACTTTTTTTGTCTAGGCTGGTTCCTGATGTCAGTTAGGTGTAGAGGGGACCTTAGAACAAGCAGGAGCCCTGAAGGTGTACAAACTAAAAGTCTCACCTGGCTCTCCTGTTGGCTGCCCTGACTGGCTGTCTGCCTTAATCACTGTTTGGTACTCATCCAATCCACTGGATGGAGGAAGATGGGAACACTCGGTGGTTCTTTTCTGGGACAAAAGTCTGTAGAGGAGAAAATAGAGACAGAATGAGCAGAAACAGTAATGGAGATGCTTCAGGAACGGCAGCTGCTCAGCACAAGACAGAAAGAACTTTGCAATAGTGGCTCAGCAGTTAGGAGTTCACCCTGTAACCAGTGGGTTGCCAGTCTGAACCCAGGCTCCATCAGTGTGAGTCATTGTGTCCTTGGGCATCACACTTCACCGTCATTACCTGGTGTTGGCGGTCGAATTAATCGGTGGTGCCTGTGTACAGCAGCCGTGCCCCAAGACAGCTGTAGCTACAATGTAGCTCATCACCATCAGGGTGTGAATCATTGTGCTGTACAGCTCATTCCTGACTCAGAAAAGCATTATGCAAAAATGGGCAATATTTTTGTTTTATTAAATTTATGATGGTCCACATCCTGAAGGAGTGGTCAAGAAGGCTCTAAATACTCTCAGGTTTTCAGATCAGACCTCACACATGATGGCTATGGAGAGCATCATAAAGAAGCACATCATCAAGGTGACTGATGCTCCGATGGACCCTCTCCAGGGTGCATACCAGGAAAACAGTGCGGTTGATGACGCTAAATTGTTTATCATGGACACCACAGCAACCTTGATTGGACCAACAATCCGGAGCTCCGGAAAGTTTCCACATTTTTTTCGGGAGCCACATGCAGATTGTCACGAAGTTAAAGAAATTATGAGCCAGACAGGAAGTGAGATGTAGAACAGCGAGCTGCATTTGATGTATTTCAAAATAAAACCCGCAAGACTGTGGAAATTGTAGAGGACGACAAAAACCTGTGGATAACACAGAGGATTCTGAAGAAATGTCAGGAACAGCAGAATCTCCTGAGGAAGCTCAGCAGCTTTGGCAGGGCTCTAGGGTGCAATCCATTTGGTTCCGTTTGAAATAAAGAACTTTGTTTTCTAGATTGTTAAAAGGTGTGGAATGCTGAAAAAACATGTTTTAAATCTTATTTCTGATTATAATAATCGGTCACTCTGAGTTTTGCATGCAGGCTGAACATGAAAATAGTCTCCTCCACCTATCTCCTGCATTAGCTTCTGCTAGAAAACAGACGGTGAAACTCTAGGATTTGAAAATCCTCAGAGATCTACATCACATTTTCGCTTAACATTCATGGACTCACCCATCTTGACTCACAACGGGGAACGTTGTTGTTGGTTTAGCATCCAGGAAACAGCAGAGAACATCTTGACTAGTAGAAGCTAACCGTTAGCATTAGCAACTCCACCACACAGCAGAACTCATCCAGGCTTGTGTTATTTGTGGAGATAAAACATCAACGTTGCAATTCAGTGGTAGAGTCGCATTGCTGTTATCCAATCCGAGGCAAGATGTCCAAATATCAGGAAATAAAACTCCCTGTCATCTGAAGCTCAGCTGTGATGTGGCTCACTTCTAGTTCCTGAAAATGGTGCACCAGTGTTTTTCTTCCCCAGAGTACGAATTACAAGGTATTCATTCCTACTAGAGACCACTGGAAATGTATTAAACGAGTGTTCAACACCTTTAATCAATCATTTACAAGTCAATACTGCCTACATGGGACCTGTAAAACTACGATGTTTAAAGCAATGTGGTCTAAACTTTGGGTGTACCTTAATTTTGTGCAGTGAAACCAGTGGAAAAAGTTAGTCAAGAACTCTGGAGTCAACAAGAACAACCTGAGAATGTTCTATTACTCCTTTGTTAAGTGTGTCATAACATTCTACATAACCTGAAGGTTCAACTGAATCTCTCCACATGACAAAGCCTCCCTGCAGGACACAGAGGAGAACAGTCACTTTTATTCCAAGGGCCATCCGACTGATGAACTCACACCCACAGTTACCCCTTGCCTTCATGTACCAAACCCCATTAGGGTGAGCCCTTCCTCCACACACAGCAATTGCGAAACAACATTCAAAACCACATCCCCACTACTCATTGTTCTCCTCCTTATACAATCTAACAGACTATTTTCTTGCTGATGGTCATTAATCATACTGCTGACCTTTGTTCTCTTTATTTATATTCCCTGTTGTATTAAATTCTGCGTTTGTGCTACACTGATCTACGTGCATCAAACTGTCCCTTGTAAAGAAATAAAATTATTCTGAAATTAACTGAATACTGACAGCTTCAATAGCTGGGGTAGGAGGGCAGGCTTTCCGTTGGACTTCAGTCAGATTAACTGGACCTGTGGACTCTGATGTCATGGGCATCAATAACAGACTATAACCATGAATAAATGAACAAAATAAAAATATATCATAACTATTGGTAACCTAATAAATAATGTTTGAATTAACCTAATTCATATCTAACGAAAGCTAAAACAAAATTGAAATCAAACGATTTCATATCTAAAACCTCCCGTTTATAAATCCAACACACCAACACTCATTTGTGATCATTTCAGGCTTGACAACAGATTTTAAACTAAAGAGATTTTTTAAATTTATATATTCATATTGTCATGCTGTAATCGGCTCTTTATTCAAATATTCTGTACTTTGTTATAAACATTTTAAAGTCGACAGTAAAGAATAAAACCACTAAACAAAATTGTGTGTTTGAAGTGTTAAGGATAGTATTAAATCAATAGATTAATTAGTGAATGTAATAATGGATACAACTGGTTTTAGTGGAAAGCTTATTGTTGATTTATTTAGAGCTGGGATGTCCTAGTCAGTAAAACAGCACAATAACAGAATTAACCAGTAAGCAGCTGAAAACAGCCTCTACGCCACTGCCAGATAGTACAAATTAGCCTGTAATTTGGATTTTCAATCCAAACAAAGCCAGTAAATCGTAACTGATGGTGTTGTTTTGAGTTGACTGAGAGGGCATAGGACATATGTGACAAAGCTATAGGGGATAAAGAACCCATGATAACAGCAAACACATAAGAGGATAGAGATGTTAGTTTAGTGGTACTAGTTAGCTGTCCTGGCATTTAAATTATCTAAACTAGTAACACTAGCTTTTAGCGTTCTAACAACTCACCCTTAGCGTATAGCTTCTTTCAGTGGTTGCTACAGTAAACTAAAACTACATTTAAATATCTCGAACATGAATTAACAAAGCTCGAATAATGATAAAAGTTGTTCATGTTAGCCGGTTAGCTTGCGCTAGCAATGACGCTGGTTGGTCTAAAAGCGGAGTGTGTTGGTAATCGACTAACTCTACGTACGGTGTTTTATCAAAAGCACAAACAACGACAGTCGATGCCATTTAAATCTGTCGTTAATTCCCGTTAAATTACTCAATGCAGCTTGCGGCCTAAAGGTTCATGTATGAGCCTCGGGACTTGAGTTCCGGGAGAGCCGTAAGGCCGCGACACACCAACGGACATTCACAACAAGCGACGCGGCCCCGTCTCCCACTTACCTTGAGGGTGAAGTTTTTCTTCGTACCGAAGGGGCAGGCCGCTGTGTGAAACCCGATTTTTAGCTTTCAAATCGAATCAAATCTTTAACTGGTGTCGGGTGTTATATCAAGAAAGTCAAATTTCTTCGATAACGGGCCCCAGAAGGTTTCTAAGGGCCGGTACACAGCGCCCACCGGACCGAAGGGAACGGGAGAGCTGAGCGTGCTCTGCTGCGTTCAGGGACACAACTAAGCTCGGAAATACCAGGCTCAAGAAGACCCCGACTGCGTTCTGCTTGTTTTTTTTTTTATTTTTAAAAAAGCCAAAGCGATTTAAAACAAAACAAATTGATCAGATTTTTCTAGTATTCAGAAATGTAAAAGGACTTAATATTAATTGGAGAAAAAATAATTTGAATTGAATGGACAGTTAGTACATTTAAAACCCCCTACTGTTGAGTTTCAAAATTACTTTCAAAGAAATAACAAGTTTATTTTTCTGGCATCTTGAAAGAGACAAAATATCAACCTAAAGATACACCCATCCCCAAAAATGAAACAAGAAAAGGAAAAAGCACATCACTTTAAAGTTAAACTAATCTTAATGTTTCTGAAGTTTTATTCCCTACAACCCAGCTTCTGACACCCATGTAATGGCTATGTGTCCAAATGACAGATTACAGTCTACCAGCAGCAACAGACACTTTAGATCTCAATTTGCTCCTATAAAATTTTAAATCAATTAATTTGTTTATTTATATCAATACAAAAAAGCTGCTCATGTGCACAGAAGGTTTCAACCCAAATCCTTCACCCTGAGACTGGATACTAGAAGCTGAGTGTCAGAAGTATAGGATAAAACTATGAAGATCATGGAGCATCAGTGAGAAAGTGGTGGAATACTCCAGAATCTTTGTTGTTGGACCTTTTCTCTCTTGATATCAGTGGTTTCTGCCTCCTCCTTTGGTCAGGCTATAGGTGATGTGTTCATGACATACAGACGTGGACAAAATTGTTGGTACTCTACCATCAATGAAAGGAAAAACTCACAATTGTCACATAAATAACTTGAATCTAACAAATAATAATAATAATAATAATAATAATAATAATAATAAATAAAAAATTTATGAAACTAAACCAATGAAAGTCAGACATTGCTTTTCAACCATGCTTCAACTGAAAATTTGACCAAAGGGACGTGTTAATTCAAGGTGTGTCCACTAATTAGCATCACAGGTGTCTACAATCTTGTAATCAGTCAGTGGGCCTATATATAGGGCTCCAGGCAGTCACTGTGTACCACACTCAACGTGGACCAGAGGAAGCAAAGGAAATAAATAAATAAATAAATAAATAAATAAATAAATAAATAAATAAATAAATAAATAAATAAATAAATAAATAAATAAAAGATGTCTCAGGACATTAGAAAGAAAATTCTAGACAAGCACGTTAAAGGTAAAGACTATAAGACAGTCTCCAGGCAACTAGATGGTTCTGTGACTACAGTTGTACATATTATTAAGAAATTTACGATCCATGGGACTGTAGCCAAATCAAAGAGACGGATAATCCGAATGGTAACAAAAGAGCCCAGAAAAACTTCTAAAGAGATCCAAGACGAACTTCAAGCTCAAGAAACATCAGTGTCAGATCACACCATACATGGCCCCATTCATTCTTTCCTTTAGACAGATCAGTCATTCTGGTTCCTTTGCAGAAAAACAGCCCCAAAGCATGATGTTTCCACCTCCATGCATTACAGTAGGTATGATGTTATTTGGATGCAACTCAATATTCTTTCTCCTTCAAACACAACAAGTAGAGTTTTTACCAAAAAGTTCTATTTTGGTTTTATCTGACCATATGACATTCTCCCAAATGACCACTTGTTTATTTTTATCAAAACATAAAATCCATTCATTTATATTCTAATTACGATGCCATACAATGTCTGATTTTCTTAAAAATCATAATAAAATATGTTTTTGTTTTTTTTAACATATAAAACATGTTTTTAGTTGGGCGAACACCTTCCTCAGAAGAAATAAATGCACTGGGGGCGAATGGAAACCCACCCAAGATGGCAGCTCGCTACTACGCAAGCTCCAGTCTACGTCGCGTCTACGTATATGTCTGTGGCTGCTGTGACACAGACTTCTATGTTTCCTACATCTATGTGATCAGTAGAAGGAGAAGTTTCTAGATTTTTTGTTGTTGTGGTGAACCTCCACCCAGCCGGTAGTTAGCGGTGTAGCTGTCCGCCCCGCGGAGCGCGATGTTCGGGTGTTTGGTCGCCGGCAGGCTGGTGCAGACCGAGGCGCTGCAGGTCGCTTCGGACAAGTTCGTATTCAATCTGGCGGACTATGAAAACGTGAAGCACGTGGTGGTGTTCATGTTGGGGACTGTGCCGTTCCCAGCCGGGATGGGTGGAGCCGTTTACTTCTCCTACCCAGACCCAGTGAGCGGCGGCCCGGTGTGGCAGCTGCTCGGCTTCATCACCAACGACAAACCCAGCGCCATCTTCAAGATCTCCGGGCTGAAATCCGGAGAGGGAGGGGCGCACCCGTTCGGAGCAATGGGCGCCGGGTCACCGTCCGTGGCTCAGGTCGGGGTGTCGGTGGAGTCTCTGGAGCAGCTCGCTCAGCAGATCCCGGTCTCCAGCGCCGCTGTGTCCACCGTGGACACGTTCCTGCAGTTCACTCAGAAGATGCTGGACAGTCTCTACAACTTCGCCTCATCGTTCGCCTTGACGCAGGCGCAGATGACCCCGAACCCCACAGAGACCTTCATCCCCTCCAGCTGCATCCTCAAATGGTACGAGAACTTCCAGAGGAGAATGGTGCAGAACCCGAACTTCTGGAAGAACTGAACACTGATTTGGACCCAGAACCATTAAACCGCATACAGCAGTGCCTTGTGATCTGGGGGAAAAAACCTTTCACTGTTCCATTCATTTGGACTCGGATGTCCATCAGAGACCATTAGACCTCCATCAGTTCCAACAGAGAATGTCTGACCTTCACCAGACCTCCATCATCCTGAAGTCCAGCTGATGGTGCTGGTGTCTCTTTTCTGTTGATTTAAGTCAAAGTTCAGAGGAGGCCTTTGTTTTGGTTTCCTCATGGTGGATGGTTTACACAAAACGCAGACATGGGGCACCAGATCCTCTGAGAACCACAGGCTGGCCTCCTGCTGAGTACCTTAAACCTGAGACCAGTTCTTACAGAAGATATCGTGGCTGTTTTTGGAGCCTCCAGCTTCATAGTCCTGTCCCACACCTGGTTGGAGGTCCTTCCTGTTATGTTTTTTCTGGATGTCATTTAGTCAGAATAATCAATCCCAACAACAGGAAGTTCAGGATTCCCTCAGATAGACCATTTCTGAACATGGAACTGGTTCCTCTAAAGCTGATGGTAATCAACACTAACACAGTGCTTAGTTTGATGAATTTTGATAATAAAGCTGCTTTTTCAGATTTTACTGGAGCTTTTGTATTTCTAAATCTTGAAGCCATTTTCACTATGGAATGATGAAGTCCCTAATCCTGTTAAACCATCAGAGGGTCCAGACCTTTGGTCCAGACCAGTGCTTGGACACCTTTATGTCATAACCATTTCTGTTCTCAAACCCACAGAATAAAATCGGTCCAAAGCTGGGAAAATAATCCTGAAGTTTAAAAAAAAAAAAGAGAACAGCTCTGTGTTTCATAAACACATTTATATAAAGAAAACTTACATAATGAAGTCAAGAATTTGAATATATTAGCGACATTAATATTTTAATACAGATAAATGTCAAACTTTGGAAGAAGGGCACAAAAGCATTTTTTTTAAATCTGTGATTAAACTTAAGTTTTCATCAGAACCCTTATTCCCTGTTCTGATATAGAATTCATGAAAAGAACTGAACAGAATTCCGTTGTACCTTGGGATATGATGACAAAAAGGGCTGTTCTATTCTTATCGAACACTTGAAACATATCCCCACATCTAACTGACTTGCATCCCAAGGGGCAAACCCTGGCTGCCAAAAGTGAAGCCAACGCGGAAGTGACAAACATTGCAGTTCCACCCGCAACCTCTAGGGGCCGGCTCCAGAAAAAATGAAGTTCCCATTGACTTCCATGTTAAAAACGCCAACTTCACAGCAGAAATAAACATGTTCACAGCCTAGTTCAAAAAAACGTTTTAGATTTAAAAGGTCAAGTTTACCATCATGACAACTCTCAGAGGGGTGACTATTTTGTAACTTCATCACTTTAGATGTAATTAAAGCTTGAAATAATGAATACTTAATTGCGTGTACTTTTAATTGACGGGTAGCAGATGAGCTGTCAGTGCTAGCGCTAGCGGCTTGCCTCCTGCTTGCTCCAGGGAAGGCCTCAGCCTTGGCCTTATGTTAAAAGTGATTGCAGAAGGGTAGCAGAGTTACTCAACCTCAGTTTTCTGACTAAAAGCGCCCACCTACCTCCTTTAGCTTTGGCTAGCTCCCCATCTTCCCTTCTTTTCAAAACGCTGTGGAAAACTAGAGTGTTGTTCTGTTTATTGCCACCGGAGGGCACAAATTCCCCGTTCTTTCAAGGTAACAATACATAGTGTTTGAAATGAATTTAAAGGAAATGTTTCTACTATGTAACTTTTGTAAAAGTTTATTTAACAACCAGTAAAAAAGAATTGCATTTCTATTATGTTAATGGTTATTTAACTTATAATTTTTTTTATTTTTTTACTTTTAATCTGACATTTGGTTTTATTGATGCCTACATAATCTGTCTAAAAGGGATTTATACGTATTATTTAGGTCAACTGGATGAAAACATAACTCAATCCTCGATTTTCAGATTAAGGATTTTGTCTGCCCTCTGCTGGACCAAAGCAGGTAATACAGACAGCGTTCATAACGCTAAACGAGACAAAACTCAACAGCATTTCCTGTAGATTCTTTCAAAATAAATTATACCACTTAAAATTACTGCAGGTGTGAAATTACTGTTAACAGCATAGCTAGTCTAAAAAATGGGGGAAAAGAAAGATTAAGATTATTAAGGCTTCGTTAAGATAAGGAGGCTAAAATATTCTTTTCTAAATGGCTGAAAATAACAAAAGTGTAGTACCAGCTTTCAGACACTGGGGGGCGGCAACTCCCCATCTTCCCTTCTTTTCCAAGTGCTGTTGGAAACCTGAGTGTTGTTTTGTTTTTTGCTCAGAGTTTGATGGATGTCAATCATCCACCCTCACAGCCACACTCTTAGCTCCTTTTTTGAATGTTTTGGGAGTAACGAGATGCAGGACGTGACCAAGATGCCGGTGGTGGAAACCACTCACTGGAAACTTCTGAGTGGTGGCATGGAGGGTCCATCCATCATATTTACGGTCAATGCTTGCATCTGTTTACGTCTTTATCTTGGAGAAACTGAAAGTGGTGTCCACAAGGGGTGGCCATAGCCATCCCAACTGGCCCCAAAGGGAAGACCAATGTTCTAAATCATATTAATGTTCACACAAACCACAAATTCCTCTTGTTTAATCAAGACATAAATGTAAAACACAATAAAAAATAAACAATTAATGAGTAAAAAATACTGTTGTTGCTGCTGCTCACCATTTTCAAAGTCCCACAGTTAGCAAAAGGACCAATTTGGTGTGCCAACCCAAAAATTTCTCTGGACCGTCTCCGACTGAATAAATAGAGATAGAGGAAAGAAAAAGCCTTGGCCGACCTTAACTCTGCTTTCTAAAGACCAGCAGAATGGAATCTTGGAGAGTTAGAGGAGTAAGGTTCTGTCAGGAAAAACCAGTGTTCCCTTCTTTGACAGAGAAACTATCAATAAACAATTGAACATGGGGGGCAAGCCATTTTCAAAGGAACTCAGCGATAGAGTAGTGGACAGACATGAGGCAGGAGATGGATTCAAAACATCTAAAATTGCTTTGTTATTACCAAGGAGCAAAGAAGAGTCCATAAAGTGTTTTGTACTACCAGGACCATTCCCGGATTTGGTTGTTTTTCCAGACAGGATGGAAAAGTAAGGAGAAAACTGGTCAGATTACTTACTGTCAAAACCAATCTGATGCCCTGTGTGCTGCTTCTGTTCATCTCTCAAACACAAAACAAAAAGTCAGAAACCGTCTTTTCACACTCAAACATCAGGTTGTTTGTTTTAGTTTATTTTTTTCCTTTCTGATCAGAACAAAGTCCGACTGGTTCTGTGTCAACAGTAATCCTCAGAAGATCCTCTCTGAGGCAAAGGCACTTGATTTTATGGCAGAAGGTAAACGTTCCTCCAACATCTGAACAGATGTCAAAATATAATCTAAAAATATAGAGATATTATTTAAAAGCTTCTGTGACCACCGTCTGTCCATGAAGGAGTACAGTACTGCTGTTCCTTTGGGGGGGTGGGGGTTAGGGATAGGGTCAACATTCAGACAGTTTCTCCTCTGATCCATCTCAGCAGTCAGCATTCAGAGTCCAAACCGTAGGAGCTGAGGAGGAGATGGAGTCAAATTCCAGATCAGAACACAGTCTTATATCCTCACTGGATGGGATTAAAGATGGGTCAGTGGTTGGAAGCTCAGGGTGTAGAAATACATCCCATAATATCCACCCAGCCTAGCTGATCACAGTAAAAAACATTTCTGTTCCATCAAAACAAAACAAACCACAGCTGAGACTCCTGCAGACAGTACCATGACTGGTTCTACACGGGTTTTTCAGGTCATTCTGATGCAATATCATCTCACCTGCTGAAGATGGGTCTGTGATTGACCTCAGTTTGGAGAAACAGAGATGAGTTCTGACCAGACCAATAGTCACAATAAATATTCCTAAAACAATTTAAATATCAACAGGTTTACATCAGTTTATATAAATGCTAGTTCACAGCCTTCGTGTTTCCTTAAATCTTACATTTCTGGATTATTCAGCAGAGCGCTCTGTAAGTAACAGTGACATGTATGGTAGTGGGAAACATTTATAAAATAACATTCACACGAGCTGCTTTGACATCATCAGCTGTTGACTCTGGTCAGAACCATTGTAAAAAGACTCAAATGGCCTTAATGCTGAAGCAGAGAAAGTCCAAGCACCCCCTGCTGGTTGGTTCCAGGACACATCTTAAGCCCCACCTCCATGTGAAACAATGGGACATTTTTCCAAATTAAAAAAATAGAATCCGTCTCAGATCCTGTTTCCAGGTGTTTACTGCTCTCACCTTGCTGCTGTTCGTTCAGATCTAAAAACACCTGACTGGTGCAGGTGAGGAGGCGGGGCTTCCAGCAAATGAGTAGGTCAGACTATCAGCTCCTCATTCTGATTGTTCAGAATTATGGCCACTCCTGTAAACGGGACCTCAGGGTTTCACTTTTCTCCAATAGAGGAGGGTGTCCAAAATTTTCAGTCTGAACAATTATCTGCTTCTCCAACCTGTTGTGGCTTAGCGAGCCATCTACAGCTGGTCAGATTTTCATTGGTCTGAAGATTCCCACAGAAACTCCCTTCAAAAATCCTCCTGTTGTTAACTTTAAAGACCAAGTTCACTGAAAAACCATATTTTACTTGCTTTTTTCAAATATGATCAGTTACTCTGAGTTTCACATGAGGGCAAAACATAAAAATAGTCTTCTACCCCGATTTCCTGCATTAGCCGCTGATGGAAAATAGACGGGGAAACGCTTGGATTAAAAAAGCCATCGGACATTTGTGCATCAAACTGTAAATTAACATTCATGGACTCACCCATTTTGGGTTGCAATGGGGAAGGCTGTTGATTTAGCAGCCAGGAGAGAGCAGAGAACGTCCCAGCTAGTAAAAGCTAACCGTTAGCATGGCAGAACTCCTCCAGGCTTGCGTTATTTGTGGAGATAAAACATCAACGTTGCAGAGCATAGAGTCGTGTTGTTTTTAGCCAATCAGAGAAGAGATGTCCAAATATCAGGAAATAAAACTCTAAATCCTGCCGTTGCGTGCTCACCTCTCCTCTGGCTAACTTCTGGTTCCTGAAACAGGAGCGTGAGAGCTTTTTCCCCACAGAGATTGACTCAGAAGGCATTCATTTAGAGACCACTGCAAATGTGTTGAAAAAACAAGTGAACTTGGTCTTTGAAGAGCATCAGACATCATCCATCCATCCATCTGATGGATTAAATCCAGTGGCGAGCCGTACGTTTGGTACCCAGGCCTTCATTGTGGGTTTACCCACCTAATCCACCACTTTGATGTTACAATCATACACGCAGCTAATATTATACATAAATGCTATTTGACAAGGCCTGGTTTCACATACTCCATATTCAGTGTCCAGCTGTTAAAATAAAAAAAGAAAATCTGAAGAATTAATGTGAGCAGATTGTTTAAGACGTGCTTTGCTAGCAAAACACAATAACTTCTTTATGACCATCCAATCAGAGAACACAAAACTTCTGATGTCATAAAGGAGAGCCAGCTGGC
This sequence comes from Aphyosemion australe, assembly GCA_006937985.1. Lineage (NCBI taxonomy): Eukaryota > Metazoa > Chordata > Actinopteri > Cyprinodontiformes > Nothobranchiidae > Aphyosemion > Aphyosemion australe. The sequence continues at coordinate 1,131,342 of SSNS01000153.1, read as the reverse complement.
TGGCTCATTGAGATGGATTTGAAAGCTGATTGGTTAAAAAAACAATTTTGTTGCTATTGAGTGTAATTAACTAGGCTGAGTCTGCTGATTGTGAAGGCCCTGGGCAGATTAGACTCCCCCTGGCAACACAAAGACTGAAATGTGATTGGACGAAACATTGCTAATCCTAGTGCAGCCAAGAGAAACATTACAAAAAAATAGAATATACTATTCAGCTGTGGTTTGCATTTTAAATCAGTCTGATGAACAGAAATTATCCTAACTTCTCCTGAGTTTGTCTTAGTTTACAGATTGTAACCAACAGAATAACAAAAACGTTTACAATAAAGTTCATCTTGTCCTTTTATCTGTGATTCCAACCTCTGTTTTATTTTGAAAAGTCATTTTCCTAAAGACTTCCTGTTGATTTTCCTTAGTTGTGACTGGTTTCTTCCTGAAGTGTTTTACCTCGTTACCTTCCTAAATGAGTCAGATACATCCTGAATATTATTAGTATTTACAAGAACAACATAGAAATATGTGGAATTATGAAAACCAAAACCCTCAGACGTAGAGGGGCGGGGTCACTGGAGTCAAAGGTCATGGTGTCCAGCATGTGGGGTAGGGATGGTGACAGTGTCACCTCTGCCAGCCAATCAAAACAAGCCTCAATGGGACACAGAGCTGCCATATACAGAGAGATAAGGGTGGAGCGAAGGACCTTAGATCTGTGTGAGACAGAGACAGACGTGTTAATCCAGAGTTTTCAAACATCAGTTGAAATTAAACTCAGCACCTTAATGGAGTTGGACTAAATGATCCAACTCAAAGCTCAGTAAAATAAAACATTTTAAACATCATCTTTGTCTGTGATCACACTGATGAACTCACTATTAGGAGGAGGGTCTTTACATTTTCCCTCCTCTATGGTGACATCATCAACAGCGATGTCGCCTTCGAAACCAGAGCCTCGGACTCCCTCCATCACCATCTACGCACAAAAGAAATGAGAAGATCAGTTTCTCAGCTTTTAGAAAATCAAGGTTTACCTGAGAGCAGAACGTGTGGTTTGTTGTTATTTCAATGGGATTCAAGGGTCAATACTGATTTAGCTTAAACTAAGCCTGAGTAAACTCATTCTATGGCCCACGGAGCTCACCTGAAAGGCTGTGCTTGGGTGGATGTTGACCCTTGCCTGCCGCCAGTGGTTTCCTTGGTTACCAGACAGACTCCAGACTAAAGAGTCAGTCAAAGTCTGACCTTTCTGACGCAGAAAAATGTTGAGCGCGCCTACAGAACAAAAAGATTGTGATCAAAAAGCCATCACTATGGGATGTAGCTGACTCAGCATCCTGCTGCACTCTCACCTATGTGCTTTCCATACATGTGGTAGTAGAAGGTGAAGCAGTAGGAAGGCTTGTTGCCGACAGGGGAGGAAGGGGAGAAGCTCTTGGAGTTTATGTTGAAGGTGGGGGACAGCATACGAGCCTTGTCCCCCTCCACCCTCGGCCTTGATGCCTCAATGTACATGTAGAAACCTGAGAGATAACAAGCCAGGTTAGAGGTCAGAGGTCACCAGCCATTCTTATGTAGGCGGCTCTATTCAGACCAGCCTTTTTGTGCTACCGCATACAGATTATTTTCCATCCCACAGTTCATACAAAAATCCTCACATATGTAAGTGAACATCTCTTTAAATCTTGTCTGGGTCATCGTGGAAAGTCCATTTTGGCTGGGGGTGGGGGTTGGTTCGGTTCGGAGTTGGTTCTGGAAATTTTGACCATAGCAGCTCAGCAGAGCTGTGTGTGTGTGTGTGTGTGTGTGTGTGTGTGTGTGTGTGTGTGTGTGTGTGTGTGTGTGTGTGTGTGTGTGTGTGTGTGTGTGTGTGTCACAAGCAGGTGTTGTACCATATTCTGAGACAATCAGATTCCGTGACTCTAGTGGGGAAACTGAAGAAAGGGGTCGGACCTATGAATTGCTTCTTTTTTTTCAAAATGTAACTTGCTTGAATGGCTTTGTCCAAGAACGAATACAACACCTTTCATTTAGACCTCTGTAGGTTGATCATTTTCATCAAATGATGCAGCTCCTAACACACATAACCCAATCCATATCATGTGGAGATCCAGCAAGAATGTTATTACTGTTCAGATCTCGTGTTTTCAAAATGTTCCTTTAATCATTTGGAGCAGTGTGTGTGTGTGTGTGTGTGTGTGTGTGTGTGTGTGTGTGTGTGTGTGTGTGCGTGTGTGTGTACCCTGCTTTGAGCCGGTGCGATCTGCGCTAGGACCGGTGTTTGGAGAGTTTTTAGGGTTCCTTGTGGTGGCGCTGTGACGGATCCAGTCAAACTCATCAACTTTGTCTTGAGAGAACAAACACACTGCCTCTTCTTCAAAACCGCACTGGAACTCCCCTAAACCACACAAACACACGTAGACTGGATTTATTACACACAGCATCACAGCAGAACCCGCTCTGACCCAATAGAACCTTCAATATCAGTTGGCTCAGCGTGATGGCATGTTGATGGTAGGATGGTGAGCAGCTACTTACTGAGATGTGGGTTAACAGGAGCTGTAAATAAACAAAACCAGACCAGAATCAGAACCAGAAGGATCCAGTCTGACAGAAAAGCCAACTGTGACTTGAATATAGAACATTTAAAAATGTGTCATTTTTTTTTTCCAAAGTGAAAACTCAAAAACAGAAGTTAAAACTTTATTTCTATATTTTAAAAGCATCTTTGTTTGAGTTTTTTAGGAGAACAACTCACCGCTGTAGGTGACGATGCGTTCTGAGGAGTCCCCCTCACCGTATCGTGTGATAGGAGTAAGGCGGACCAGGTAGGACTCTGGTTTGATCAGCTCTGTCAGGTTATAGGTCAGCAGCTGACCCTTCTGGATGGCTCCTTCCATCGGGATCTCCTGCTCCCACCAGCGAGACTGACCCATCTGACACACACACACACACACACACACACACACACAGACGCACACACACACACACACACACGCACGCACGCACGCACGCACACACACACACACACACACATGCACAGGGAATTTCAATATCTTCCAGGGACCTTAAAGGCACATTTCATCCATTCTGAAGTGTTTTTATATGTAAAAGTGTCTTTCTTTCATCTTTCTGAAGATCCCCTGTTCAGAGAAATAAAGTTCATGTCTTTCAGTATTCATGAGCTAATGGCTAATCTGAGTGAATGCTTTCAACTGAAATCAGCTTCAATTTTTCTAATCCCCAGTGATTCATGTAACAGCCCATGAAGGCCCAATCCCCTCTGTCCTGGCTAATTTTAGACCTAATTCTCACCTACCCCCTCTCCAAAATTTTAGAAAAATTGTTCTTGCTCGGTTGCAGCATTTGTAGAAGCTAATGCTGTTTTTGTGATATTTCAATCTGGTTTTAGACCGCAACATAACAAAGAGACTGTCATACTGACTCGTAAGTATATAGCCCTGTCCATTGGCAGCAGGTGTTGTTTTTGGTGTTGCTATTCCTCACAGCAGCTTTCGATACCATTGACCACACTGTTCTTCTGTCTCATCTGAACCACTATTCGTTGCTCAGCGCTTAAATAGTTCATTTCTTACTTGGCAGACAGATCCTTCTCTGTCATCATTAAAGCTGAAATCACCTTCCACTGCTCCTCTGTTATGTGGGGTGCCACAGGGTTCCATTCTTGGCCTCCTACTTTTTTGCGTTATCTTCTGTCACTTGGAGCAATTGAAACTCAACATAAGATCTCATTCCACTTTTATGCCGACGACCTTTCGATTTACTTCTCCTTGAGGAGGGACTACACTCGTTATTTCAATATATCTGCAGTAAACTCTAGTATCAATGAATGGCTTATAAGTCATTCTCTGTTGATAAAGGCTCTGTGTCTCATATTCATGATATTCGATCAGCTCGTCTCTGATTGGCTAATAGCAACAGTACTCTTCCAATGCCTCCATTCACTCTGCAACATTTACCTTTAATCTCCACAAATAGCACAAGCCTGAAGGAGTTTCACCATGTTGTAAAGTTGCTAATGCTAACAGTTAGCTTCTACTAGGCAAGACGTTCTCTGCTCACTCCTGAATGCTAAATTAACAACATCCTTCACGTCACGAGCCAAGATGGATGACTCCATGAATGCTAAGTTCTGTACTGACCTGCCTGATACCGAGTCTGTAAGCCAGAATTCGATCCACAGCGTTGGGCTCCATCTGGGTCCACTGAAGCTTGAAGCCGTAGACCTGAGGGCGGTTCTGCCACAGAGCGCTGTAGGTATCGTAGTAAAACTCTGGAAAATAGGCTTTTCCTGGGGGCACAGAGGTCAAGGGTCAAATAGAACATAAACAGAATGTTATCATAAAGTCTGAAGCAAATCAAAATGAGCTGATATCTCATCTCACCTGTAACCAGGAAGGTGCAGCGTCCTGCACCAGCCTCATTAGTGATATCACAGGTGTATTCGCCATACCCCTCACGGTTCAGGGACTTGACTTGGTAGGTGGTGTCATGTGTCTGGTCAGTGAACTGTCCGACAGTCAGCAGGCGAGAGCCCAGCTTCCACTCAAACTGGAGGACACGGGCCGGGTTGGCCTGCAGTAAGCTACAGGTGAGGCTGAACGCTCGACCCAGAGCCTGGCGGACCTCGGTGTAGACCGGCTCTATGGTGGGAGGGACTGAAACACGGAGAGGAAACGCACAGCTGTTCAAGTGGGAACCAAGTCAGACCTGATCCACAAAATGGTTCTGGACAGACCAGAACCAAGCAGAAAGTGTTTAGTCTGAGGTATCAAATTCAATCCTCAGATTTTATTTGTTCAAACTACCTCGAGTTCATTTAAAAAGCAAAACCTACAACAAATTAAATCAGATTACATGGGTCTTCTCGCAATTTAGCATCCTGTCATAAAAAGCACATTCCTCGTGTTCCTCATCAAGACAATCATCATCTGTGAGTCCAGGTAAAGGTTCGAAGAGAAATTGTTTGAAAATGGATTGTAAACATTCATATGAACGTGTTCTGGTACCAGAACTGAAATTTACTGATGTGTCATTCTGATGTTTAAATAATGTGTGTGTGGTTCTCACATTGCACTACCAGCTGGATCAGGGCCTCTCTGGGTTTGACGTTGAAGCCATTGTACTGGCTGGTTTGGCAGCGGTACATCCCACTCATCTCTCTCGTCACGTTGCTGATCCTCAGAATGCCGTCGTAGCTCTCCATCTGAGCCGAGCCGTCTGGCATCAAAGCTGTTGCTGCTGCTGCAGCCGCTGCGCTCTCCTCCACACGGGACCACAGAATGATGGGTTTGGGTTTCCCTGACACCAGACACTGCAGGTCTATGGTGTCCCCCTCCTGAACGATGAGCTGAGACTGGCCCTTGGGAATGGTGAGCTCAGGGGGAACTACAACGAGAGAGGCAGGACGAGGTTTTCAGGAGTGAATAATCGAAATGCAAACTGTTCAAGTGATTAAGCAACTAATCCGTAGCCAAAACCTAGTACCTGGCTGTGTCTCACCTGTGGTGGTTGATATATTGACGTCAATGCTGATTTCTGGGATTCCCCCATCCCTCAGTGATGCCACACAGGTGTAGGTGCCAAAGTCCGTGAACCTTAGGTCAATGATGTCCAGGTTGGTGGTTCCTGGTGAGACACTGGTGTCGGTGTGGGTGATGATCATTCTCTCAGAGCTCTTCAGGGGCCGGCCATTTTTCAACCAGCTGAACTGCAGCTCCTCTGGAGGCGTGGCTTCGACCTGACAGCTGATCTTCACCTCCCTGCCGATCTGAATGTTGTCTTCATTGTGGTACGGGTCAGGTGTGATCCAGAAGCGACCTTTACAAAGACCTGGAGAAGACAACAGACAAGGATATGAAGGGTGAATAATCGTAGATAATATAATCAATAAGTGGGAGGATGAGGATGAGCTGTGGAAGGAGGTTGAAAGGGCCAAGTTTATAACTCTCCCTTTTATGTCTGGCTTTTACGTTCTTTTTCCTTCCCTTTCTGTTTCACTTGTGTATCGATCTCTGCTGGCTGGAGGAGTTTTTGCTAAAACATTCCTCCAGAAAACCAGGAAGTGTTGGGTTTGAAGTCTGAGCTGCATTAACTAAGATGAGCCGTAGTTCCTCAGGCAGCCTGTGCAAGTTAGTGTTCCGTGTTTAAGTGTGCAAAAACTCTGAAAAACAGAGGCAATGTGTTCAAAGTTCAAGGCAAAAAGTGCAGGATTGTATCCAGAAAAACGTCCAGAATGATACTAATAAAATAAAACTTAGTTTAAAAAAGAAAAAACATACAAATGCTGATTTACAAGCCAACCAGTCGGCTGCACGAGCAACGATCCCAAAACAGAGGGACCGATTCTCATGATCTATAGCTGGACCACATCAAATAAAAATAACAACCTCAGTATGAAGACAACATGATGGCTGTTATCGACTGCAGGGTGAACACATATGAGAAAAGCATGCTGTTATAATCCAGAACGTCCTCTTCACACCGGATCAGCTGTCATAGCAACCGGTTCAGGAAATTCATTTTTCCACTGGTTCTTACACTCGCTACAGCAGAACCTGCCACATCAAGCTGTGATGAACGTTGGCTCTTTTTACTACACTTTAAATAATGTTTGCTTTAAATCTCATTTCTCTGTTCTTGTTTTTATCTGGTTTTGATTCCACTGGGATTAATGAAGTATCCATCCGTCTCTACCTATTCAATAAAACATGGCAGCATGTTTACACGATGTTCTGAATCCCAGGTCAAACTGTTCTTTAATGGATCCAAATGCCACCATCTAAACTGGTTTCAGTCCTGGATCTGAACATTAGCATTGTTGCTAAAGCTAAATTCGCATTGGCATGCTAGTGCTGCCAGCCCAGCCCACATTAAGCCCACAAGTAATCAGAATTATGTAAAACATCTGCGTGTGTAATATTTCAGAGAAGCAGATTATTTTAAAAACATTGTCAGACATCCAGCTGCTGTAGAGATGCTGAATGATACCAATACAGCTCATAGACACGCTTTGTGTCGGGGTCCAGCGCTCTCATGTGGTCCACTTCGGTGGAGACCATGACTCCAGAATTGTGTGCAGCTTCTTTTGTTTTTTTTGCTCTCAGATTGCTCTGATTCTACAATAAACTCATGCTTACTAACATTTGCTAACAGGTAATTTAACAAAAATGCAAAAATCATATTTTTTAAAGCAATTTTACCATGAAAAATGCTAGAATTATTCATCAACTACTTTAAGACTCAACCCCAAACCTTAAATAACTAAATATAATAAATCATGACTGTCAAAGTAGAGAACTGAAAGCTGTTTTTATAGTTTGTTTTGATTTATGTATATTTTATCTTATCAGGGGGTTTCATGTCTTATTATTCCAAGAGTTCAAATTGAGGACACACTTCTACATAACCCATCTAACTCTAGCCTGTCATACAGTTTATATTTAATTATTAAATAACAAAACGATTTCCTAATGAATCATTAGAGGGTAACATTTCTGCTGATTGATTTGGATTAAACCAAAATCGAGCTCTTTGCCATTGTAGAGGATTCAGTTGTTTGGGAAGAAGATAGAGAGTCAGGAGTTGGATATCTTCGAACAGCGTGGGGATCTTTATTGCAGACTTCAAGAAGTTGACAATCGACACGTACAGACAGCCATCTGAGTACGAAGCCCCCCGAATGAATGTGGGGTGGTTCCTTTATAGTCATTCTGCGTTATGCAACTCACATGCATGCACATACACACACTGCTAAACGTGGCAGTGCGGAGATCGACTGAGCCCATTGTGTTCTCTAAATATGGTCATGTTTATTAAGAGAATAACTTTCCACAGGCTGATGGATTGGGAACACGTCCGCTGGTGTCATTAGTTTGGCTGCTTTAGATGGAAAGTGGCCTGTCTGAACATCCTGTTGCTAAGACTCCGGACATCTGAATTTTCTGATAAACAGTTCTTGTTCTCTGATGAACATTTACCAGACAACCAGCACAATGTTCCCGTACACAGCATTCCTTAACAGTTCAACTGGAGAACCAAACTAGATTCTGTACCATTCTGATAACCAATGTAACTGATGACCTATTGACCTTTAAAGGCCACTACACCATCAGCTAAGCACATGAGCTGCATGGGCAGCAAGTAGAGCGGGTGGTCCAGTAATCAGAGGGTTGTAGGTTTGATCCCGGTTACTGGCAGAGAATTCTGCTGTTGTGTCCTTGGGCAAGGCACTAAACCACATTGCCTCCTGGTGGTGGTCAGAGGGACTGGTGGCGTCTGTGCTCAGCAGTCCAGACTCTGTCAGTGCGCCCCAGGGCAGCTGTGGCTACATTGTAGCTCACCACCACCAGGGTGTGAATGTGTGAATGACTGATTGTGTTGTAAAGTGCCTTGGGGGGTTCTAGGACTCTAGAAGACGCTATATCAATACAGGCCATTTACCATTTGAAACCCGCTGTGTTTAGAGGACCGTCCCCAACATCAAATATGGTGTGAGACTTCTCTCCAGAACTAGTAAGCTTGGCTTTTTTTTCTCAAAGTTTTGTTTATAACATTAGTAATGGCTGTTTTCTGTAATCATGCTGGGACAGCTGTGGTTATTATAATTATCCTACCTCTAACCAGGATGCTATTGGACTTTTTAGCAGGGTTTCCCACATTGTTGGAGGCAGTGCAGGTGTAGGGGCCTCCATCATCAGCAGTAATCATAGGGATGGTCAGTGTGCCCTCATCAATGATGCTCCTCTTTGGAAGCTCCTCTCCCTCCTGTCTCGACCACCTGAGGGCTGGCGGAGGGTCTCCATTTGAAACTTTGCACATCAGAATGACCGTTTGTCCTGGGTTCACCACCACCGGTTCATCCGGGAGCAGTCTGATAGACGGGGGAGCTGCGGTGAGTGGAGAAAACGTTTTAAATGATCTAATTGATAAGGGCTAATAAAAATATTAAAGTCTGACAAAAGCTCATATTGGTACTAAACAGTAGTTTTCTGCTTTAATACATAAATAGTTTAATCCCGTCACCAGCTGGTTCATGGAAGCTCCATAAAACTATTTGAACAGATTATGTGGATTGGTTTATTATGCTTTTTTGCTCAGATTAAGGCTCACGGTTCATGCCCAGAGAGCAGCCTCAGGAGGTGTGTGTGTGTGTGTGTGTGTGTGTGTGTACCTGTGTTGTTGCTCAGACTGAAGACTGAACGCTTGTCTCTCATGTCACAGGAGTTCCTGACGGAGGCTATGCAGGTGTAGTCAGCGTAATCCCGCATACGCAGATTCTTTAGCTTCAAGATTTTAGTTTCACCCTGAAACAAACACTGTTTTTCAGATAGGTAGCTATACTATGTTAGAACGTTGTTAAGAGGCATGAAAAAATGTTTTAAGCTAATTTGTTTTCCAACTTTGTTATAGCAGCTTTAATCGTTTGTCATTAATTGGACAAAAACGTCCAGTTTAATAAATGTATAAGTCATAAATTAATCTAATCCCACCCAGTTTTATTTGTATAGCACATTTAAAAACAGCATGGCAGCAGACCAAAGTGCAGAATGGGGTGTTGCCTCCTCACCTGTGTGAAAAATGGCTTGTATATCTCCACCCCGGAGTCAGACCCCTCTGATAGAACCTCCCTGCCTCTGAGCCAGGTGTATTGGACCGGAGGGTTAGAATCTGCAGCACAGCGAAGAAACACCGTCCGCTCAAAGTAAAACTGCTCCTTCACCTCATCATCGCTCTGATGCACTGTAATCACCGGGTCATCCAAGTCTGAGGAAACAGGTGGGGGGTTGAGAGGGAGAAGAAAGAGATTAGATCATTTTCACCATCAACACTCTGATATGTTAGAATGGGTTCTGGAGTAACAAATATGTTGTTCCAGCACTGTAAGACAAGTGGATCAGCATGTTTTTAAAAGTGACTTGACCAGAAATAATGACCTGGAGATCAATGCTAATGAATGGGATCATCAGAAAGTACTGCTGGACAGTCCTGATCATGAAAGACCCCCAGAAATAGGTAATCCCACCCAACTATTAGCCAATCACCTGCCTCTGTGCAACATGGAACCCCAATCAGCCATAGCTACATCCCAACCCATCTTATTGTTCATTCTCACTAGTAAAGAGTCTGGGTGTCATCATTTTATTCTCATATCAATAACATAACGCTCATATCTACATGATATTTATCACTTCCACCATCCCACGCACCTCAAACTCCTTCTTGGTCACATCCTGCAGTGATTTCTATAATTCCCTTCTCTTTGGTCTTCCTCCAAAATCCATTCACACACTACGGGTAGTCCAGACCTCAGCTGCATGTGTCATCTCCAGAACCCCACAAACCTCATCACTCTTGCAGCGGTTTCCTGGTTCCATATTAAAACATTGCATTATTTTCACTCACTCCCACTCATTTGTTTTCTGCGCCACTTATTCCTCAGGAGGGTCTCAGGGAGCTGGTGTCACTCTAAAACTGCATTTTATGTCTAATTCTGATTACCTGTGCTTTTACTGTTTTAGACGTGTTTTATAGTGACACCTCTGAATTTGGTCTATTATAAGGCATCTATAAACAGAAAACGATTTACTATTATTATTGCTATCATTGTTGTTTGTGTTTTTTAACTTAATGCTAAATGTTATGACAGTATATAGACGTTTGATGGACTCTAGAGTTGAAAAAACAACCCCATCTATTCAGCAGATTGTGAATTATAGAAGGCAGAAGGAAAAGCCATTGTAAAACTCTACTTGCAGCTTGTTAATTCAATGAAAACAACAGCATCAGTTATTCTCAGTCTCGCTACATGGATGTTCTTACAGTAGACATCGACTCGTATGGAGCGGATGGCCGGAGACCCCAGCCCGTTCTCTGCCTTGCAGTAGTAGCGCCCCCCCTGGTGTCGGTGGATGTTCTCAATCCTTAAAGTCTCGCTGTGAAGCGAGGAGTTAACCTGAAGGTCTGAAGTACCACCAGCTGTCTTCGTCCAACGAATCTGCCCAGAACAAGACACAATTGTTAGTTCATGCAGTCCTCACAAAGATTTATCCCCCAAAAGCAAAACCAAGACCAGGGCAGCACCAAAAAACTAGAGACTAACTTTGTACCGCACCTCCTCTGTCAGGAGCTGGAAGCTGCCTCAAAGAAACAACCAATTAAATGTCATGTTATATTTTTTAAAAACTCTGAGATGGTTTTGCTTTTAGTCGGCACAGTTTCAGACACGATAACCACAGAACTTCAGCCTTTAAAACCAATTAAAGTATCAGTGGACAAATATGACCTCTCTACTTCTGTTTTAGGATCATCAGTCGGGTGAAGAACACCCAGCAGGCACTGAAGCACTTCTCCCTCTCATTTTTGGCTGTGGTTTAACTCAATGTTTAGTCAGCTAGCTACACTCTGCTAGCCTAGAAATCTAGACAGACCGTAGCAAAAGAAACTGAGACTGAGCGATACAACAAAGATGGCGGCGTGTTGTTTTAAACGACTTTGGCATCAACTTTGGATTATTTAGACTTGGACTTTTCTTTGACTCAAGAGCAGATAGAGGTACTTAAATCCGTTATTTAGAAAAAGGATATATTTACGTCTTCTTTGATGGTGTATGCTAGCCTAGTGAACTAGACCAAATTCTTGCTTTGCAGAGTTTGGTCTAGGCACGCTTCATTGGAACCCTCGCAGCCTGATCCGCTGCTGTGGCTGTCCAATCACAGCTCGCTATAGTTTTGGTTGGGCCAATCACAGCGCTCTATATTTTGGGCCAATCACAGAGCGGGGGTAGCCGATGACGTCAGCGCTGCGGCCGCAAACACAAATAACATGGCGGCAACGCAGGAAACACGCTTGTTTGAAACGGCTTTGTCATCAACATTGGATTATTTAGACTCCAACGTGCGCTATACTTAGCGGCTTCTTATTTTTATCAAACAAAGTAGTGCAATGTCCCAGTACACCTGATATTCGCATGTTTTTCATACAAAAACGACAGAAATCATTGATGTTAGACGCCATTGCTGCCTCCCGCTTTTCCGTTGCTGTGATCACGTCACGTTGTTCGTTACTCTGATTGGTCCTAGCGCTATCCAATTGCGTGCTGACATTTTGAAAGACAACCGTAGATCCCGCCTCATGACTGAGGGTCGTCAGTGGTTCGTGGCCAGACTATATATTCACATATATAGGATGGCTTGCCAGGCTAGGTGTATGGCGGACGGCCCCATTAACTAACATCCGTAGCGATGAGTTGGTTGTCCAATAGCATGCAGAGATAGTTTAAAAGACGCTCTGTCTATGGGTCATGGCCAGAATATGTGTATATTCACATAGAGAGGGGCTTGCAAGGCTAGCGATCTGAATGAGAACAATTTTTATCTATGAAGCTAGGGCTGTCAATCTTTCTGACCTGATTTCTAGGAGCAGGGGTTACTCTAATGTATTTTTCATTACTTCAGCAGCCTTGCGTTCTGCTCCTATATCCTCTACTGAGGAAGGCCAGCTCTTACTTTCATGTTTTGTGGACAAAGTTAAAAGTGTCAAAAATAATAGTTCTCTACCTAAACATGTTTGTTGGGGTTTTCCCCATGGGAACGGGAAGGGGTCCTGACTGTTGGTTGTGCACTTATGCCACAAATAGCAACTCACTCACTCATTTTCTGAAACAATCAGCAGGGTCACAGGGATCCGGTGCCTAACTCCAGCAGCCACTGGGCAAGAGGCCGGTGAGACCCTGGACGGGTCTCCAGTCCATCACAGGGACACATAGAAACAGCTTAGCTTGAAGCCTTATCTTCCATTGATGACGATGGTCCCTGCTTTAGTCTTCATACCATAGTCATAAGCTCACTGATCTCTGCTGCAGTAGTGTATATTGGTTTCTGTAATGGTGCCAGGAGGGATAATTTGTAGTTATAAACAACTAGCAGTAGTGCTTTCAGATGGGACATCATCACTTAGCCGTGATAAGGGATGCAGGCTGTAGGTTTCTAACTTGATCATGATTTTTAATCACTGAAGACAACTTGGTACCCATGTTCAGATGGTGGAGATGATCTACCACACTGGGTCTGAAGTTGTTTCATAGTCAAAATGGATGTTTCCATTTGACCCCACATATTTATATATTAGGACAGATGCACAGATAAAGATACAGACCTGTGGACGAGGGTGTCCAGTTACCAGACACTGTAGCTCCAAAGTCCCTCCCTCTCTGATGGTGTAAATCCTCTCACTGTATTGCTCCTCTTCCACATTACAGGCTTGGCCTAACTGTACAATTCGCACTGTGGGGGAAGCTGCAAACAACAACAGACAGAAAACATAAAAATAATCATTTAAGTCAGATATGTAAGAAATCTGACTATAATATATTATTATGTACCACTGTAGTTGCTCTTTCCTTTTACACTAGACATGTGTTTCTGTAACAGCTTTGTCTGTTGTACATAATTCAAATTACAACAAAAGAATATGTCCAATTAAAATGGTAAAAATGGTAAATGGTCTATATATATATATATACACAGCACCTTCTAGAGTTCTACAACCTCTCAAGTCGCTTTACAACACACCAGTCATTCACACATTCAAACACACATTCACACACTGGTAGTGACAGGCACCACCTGTCCTCCCAACCTGCAACCCTCCAGTTACGAGGCAGACACTTAGCTCCTCTGTCACCATCGCCCATAATAACACTTATATTAACTCTAATGTAACATATTTTACATCAGTGTATCAGTTAAGTTAAGTTAAGTTAAGTTAAGTTAAGTTCTATCTGGTTCTAGCTGTGGGCAGGAAAGATCATCTTGTTTTCCTCAAATCTGAAGAAGACTCTGACTGAAGATTTATTGTCTTGTGAAGAAGATGATCCAGGTTTTCCATCATGTTCTGAAGCATCCTCATTCGTTTCTTCAGCTGCTCTAGATCCGTCCCCAGAACAGAACAGAACTTTTTGTCCCCCTTGCTCAGCTTTTTACAGTCACTGGCTCTTTGGATGATGGATTTCTTGTCATAACAGAGGCAATGCTGGACTTTTCTAATAGTCATTTTTTAATGAGGGGTGGGCCTCAAAGTAAAATTCTGCTTAGGGCCTCAATTTGGCCAGGGGCGGCCCTGCACAGCCCAGTCCGGTACTAGGTTTGTAGAGTTTTTAGATACGAGATGGACAGCTGAGTTATGTCACACTGTTGGTGATAAGAGCGAACCCACGGTTGCTAAACGGCTTTCAGCACAGCATGACGTATGTGTAAACACAGCCGGCAGCAGCCCTGGGCGGAGTACTGATGGAAAACAGAGCCAGCAGATGGGGAGGAGCAGCCAACAGCTGGAGCTGCTCCAGGCTTCAGTAGGGACTCCATCGGGCAGTGATGCAATATTCTCAACATATCAGCTGTAGGGGAAAACATCTGTGTGCTAACAAGTTAGATTACCTGCTGAGCTTCAAGAAGGGATGATTCTGTTAAAATCCACCTGTTCTTGATTTCATTCTCAGTAAATCAACACTGAACATCGTCTGATACTCAGTTTTAATTAAGAAACAAACCACACCATGGTTTAGTTAATGCTCTAATCACACATCAGCTGAAGAAATCATCACAGATTATCTTTAGTGTTGAAGCAGCAATAAGGTTCACTACTTCAAAGGCCATGAAGCATTTCTTAGATTGTATGAAAGCAAACTGAACCTTGTCTGAGTGTAACACTGAATCTCATTAAAAATATTCCTGTTGTATATCAACACTGTTTTGATTTTCTTTGTTTCTTTAACTCGGGTAAAGTTCGGTTACTTCCTGGGAAAGTTTGTAAATGGTGACCTGCACTTGTATAGCGCTTTTCTGAGTTAGAGGACTCCAAAGTGCTTTACACTACAGTGATTCATCCATTCACAGACTGGTGGTGATGAGCTCCTGACAGAGGCGCCATCAGTCTCTCTGGTTAAGGAAATTTCTTGGAATCACAATGAATCCCACTTAGAAAGAATTGCTTTTTTGTGAGCCCTAATTTCCCCTGTGGTACGCTAAACTTGTGTGGGACTTATTTCTTATGTGCATTCTTTGGATAATTTTTGATTATTGAGGTACAGAATTTTTCTGAAGAACATTCTGGACAGAATTCCTCATTGTACTGGACTGTTGCAATAATAAACAAACCTTTTCACAGAGAAAGTAGGTGATAGGAGACATTCTGAAAAGCATCAATTATCTGTCCAAGAGGGTGTATATACAGTATAATAAAAACAGGAGTGGACCGAAAACAGAGCCTTGGGGAACCCCACAGAACAGATTGGTGGAATCTGACATGTTTCTGTTCACATAGACACTGAAACTTCTGTTAGAAAGGTACAATCTCAATCAGTATAGAACAGTTCCAGAGATCCCCACCGGGTCATGAAGTCTGTTAATTAAGGTGCTGTGATCAACAGTGTCAAAAGCTGCAGAAAGATCATACAATACTAAGACTGTATTCCCCATTTTTTGCAGCCATCGTGATGTCACTGGAAACTTTAAGCAAAGCTGTTTCTGTTGAATGCTTTTTATGGTACATTTATTATAATCTGCAATTAATGTTTGCAAGTTAACTATGGAACCTGTGATCATGATTAAAATTTGACAAATGACTGGCCGCCAACAATAGACAGATAGACGGACGGATGGACAGACAGATATCCAGTTTTTCACAATTACACAAAAAAATCATGTTAACAGCAATACAACAAGCTTTACTTGCTAAATATAAAACTAATGCACAGATGTTGCATCCTAATCCCCCCCTCCATAATTCCTTCATTCCTTCCTTGATCCTCTCTTTTCTGTTCATTTCCTCTGTTGTATAAATCACCCCCCCCATTAAAGTTTTAAAAATGTGATGTTACCTGAAGAGTGACTCAACTAACACGTCAGCACAAGCTAGATTAATGTAAGTGATGGTAAAAAGATATAATACACCCCCCATCTAATCCGCAACATATAAGATTACAGATAATCTGAGAGGGATCTGACGTCGCTCTGGAAAACTGTACAGGAACAATTTAGTGCCTTTTTATCATCGTCATACTAGAACAACAGCACGGACAACAAATTAAACACAAACACATTCTGATGATCTGATCCCACCGATCAACACTATCATCCAGGTATTTTGGGCAGAGGTGCTGAGTAACCATAACAACCGTATCAACAACGTATCGCTGGAGGTACAACCACATCAGTCGACAGACGTGAACCACAGTGATCTCAGTTTACTACATACTAGCCCTCCTGTGAGACTCTTCAAACTAAATAATTAATTCATTTTGGTGTGTTGGAGAGATTAAATGATTAATACGTGGAGATGCTTAAGTCTAGATCAAGATTTTTATTCCCAGTCCAAGTCATTTCGGATTAATTATCATCTTATACCTCAATCTGATACTTGTGTTAATTTGCTGTGTTTTCTTCCAGTCCAGACCCATCAGAACAGTAATATTTTAACTGCAGAGGATCACAGTCTAGGGAGACAGTTTATCTCCATGGATCACAGAACTTGTCTTGTATATCTGAGGTGCTCTAGGTGCTGTTCTGACCCGCTTTGATTTTGATTATTCTGGTGACCAAAACTCCAACATCAGGAAGAAAAGAGCCAATCAAGATGTGTTAATCCTGCTAATCTGACTTCTTCAGGCTGAAGATGAGGATTTATTCAGAGTGAAAGTGAAACTAACTAAGAAATTAAAATCATTCATGGGTCATTGCTCTCGTTAAATACGTCTCCAGCTTTTGTCTGATTCTTCCCTGGTTCATTTCTCTGGCCCAGCAGAGAGTCTGTGTTGTATTATGACCCACCTGACGTAAAGTCAGAGATGAGGTGGGGTCTGTGTGTGTCAATACTAGAGATCGTCAACGATCAATTAAAAGTGCATTGATCAGCACCCTGATCTGATATTTGAGTTTGGGTCAAGACATCTCTTCTTATTACTTAACATAGAAAAAATTACCATCAATTAATATAATAATAACTATAATAATAATAATAATGTGCCAAAGTAATTCTTTATTTTTGCCTAATTTAATAAGATAATCATCTTAATAACTGGTTTATACAGTCTTTCTCACACTTTCATCACCTCTGACAACATGACAGGTATTTTTTCAGAAAACCCAGATTATGCAGGGGGAGAACACGCTCAATGCAGAAGGAAAACATTCAGGTGTCAAACTTGCAACCTTCCTGCTGTAAGATAACAGCGCTACTGCCCCAACCTTGAAGCCTATTTTTTAAAATAAAAATAAAATATTTACAGCCTCTGGAGAAAAAATAGATTCAAATACAAATAGCACAAAAAAATCTACAGTTGCCGGTCAAGAGGCCATGCCACAGGTGTGCCCTAGACCAGGTGGACCGCTCAGGTTGTTTTAGTTCAGGTAAGATCTATTTTAGTCGTCCTGGCTTTATCAGTCACAACATTTCCTACCGTACAGAACAAAGTGATGCAATAAAACCTGAGAAATTAAATGTTTTTTTTTACTGATAGATGGAGCTGAGTCAGCTTTGGGTTTCAAATATGATAACCCTTCAATATCTCAGACATGACTAAATGATACCAGACCAGTAGGTGGTTGAGGGGAATTTTAACAAAAACATAATAATAATAATAATAATAATAATAATAATAATAATAAACAACTCATCATGGAAGATTGTCACAAATCCTTATTAAACAACTTTTAGCCTTAATGGGATAAGAGGCAGTTTTGGCTTGCTTTTAGCACCCCCTAGTGTCCATTTAGTAGAAGCAAAGGTGAAACTTATCTCCTCGCTGTGCGTTTGTCTTTTTAACACCTTAATCTAACTGCAGAAATGTTTCCTCAGCCTTCATTAGTGTCTACAGGAGCGGTTCATCACTAAATCAAACAAATCAGCTGTGTTCATGATCTAAAACATGCAGGAAACATGCTGGAAGCAGACTGCAGCACCAGGCATGTCAGCTCCTTTTACTAAGTCCAACAGGGACCGGACCAGCATGCTGAAGTTGCAAGTGCGGTATTCTGGCCACAGAGGGGTCTGAGTGACATTTCATTAATCATGTAAAGAGTCATTTTAGCACACACTGGCTCAAGAAAATGATTTTAAAATATGAAAAATTAGCATATTATGCCTTTAAAACGTCCAGATGGAGCATCAGATTTTGTACCTTCATCAGAATCCTGTCCTGCATGTCTACTGCCCTCTGGTGGATGACCTACAGGTGGTAAGGGTCAGTTTTATTTACTGTTGTGTTACATAACAGAACAAAATTAGACTGGTCATTATACAGTTTCTTAATAAATAGTTAAGTGAAAAAAAACAGTTTTCATTATTATTGGTTCATGTTAATAACAGTAATTATAGTTAATTATTGTTATTAACATTAACATAGTGTAATTTACATAGCACTGTCACTTCACATCAAGATTCTTCATGTCCAGTTTTATAAAACAATTAATAAAATATATAAACAGGTTATCTCGTGAGTTAAACACAGACAAAGATGAACACACTATAATATACAGAATAGTCCTTTCTTCATCAAAAAAACAGATGTTTCTGTCTACCTCCTCAGTTTCTCACGTGGTTCTGGAGGAGTTCTGGTCCACTCTATTTTCCAGAGCTGCTTCAGGTGTTCAGCTCTCTCATGGTTTGCGTTGAGGGCTGACCTCTAACATCTTAAATCATTTTATTTTCAGCCATTCTGTTGTAACTGTGTGTTTGGCATCATGGTTCTGTTGACTGACCCAGTTTGGTCCAAGCTTCAGCTGTCGGACAGATGGCCTCATGTTTGACTCTAGAATGTGTTTTAGGGATTGTAGGAGAGCGAGGCTCAATCCAAAGATTGCAAAGGTCCTGAGGCTGCAGAACAAACCCAGAACCCCAATCTCCAGTGCTACCCCCACCCCAAACAAATTATATTAATAAAAAGCTGGCGCGTTGTTAAGATGATCATAAGAAAACCAAATGTCAACAGCTTCACCTCTGATGTAATCAGAGCTATCACCAGAGTGAGATGTAATATTAACCCCTGCTGCTGCACATAGACTCCATGTGTCTCCAAACATCGTCCTGTCTATGTAGCATCCTCACTAGTCAGTGATTCACTCCGGTGTCCCTGTTCTGTTTATTTTAAACTAGAGTTTCTCAGTTTTCTGTCTCGTGTTTACTGTAGTTACATAAATGAAGTCATGTAATGCTCCGGCCTCACCCTTTCTCCGGCACACTTCTGCTTTTGTTCATAATAGTGGTGTGTAATCCATGTTAATCCATGTTAATCCAACTAAATGCTGAAATGAGGGTTTGATAAGATAAAACTACTTGTAGAGTCTAATTTATCTGCTATGAATGGCTGTGAATTGTAGGTGTGCTGCACACATTGGTTGGTTCAACAACAATATTTGTTTCTATGACAGCTCTGCACCAATAAGGCGGAAAAAACACGTGTACACTCATTACAAGCAGAGGTGGAAAGTAATGAATTACATGTAATTGAATTACTGTAATTGAGTAGTTTTTTTGTGTATTTTGTACTTTTTAAGTAGTTTTTAAAATCTGTAATTTTACTTTTACTTAAGTACTTTTTTTGGTAAGTATTGTAATTTGCTACATTTTTATTCTTATGTGTTACTGAGTAAAAAAAAAACAACATTCAGAAATACTGTGTCGGCTGACTGGCTGCTCCATGGTCAGCACTGGATGAGTGACACAGAGAAGAGACAGTCGAGACAAGAGCATAGACATATATAAATGTAGAAGCCTCATTATTTCATTCATTTTCATTTCATTTATTAATTTATAGAGCACCTTCCACAACCTTTAGGAGAAGCCCAAGGTGCTGGACACCACACTAAAAAGCTATTGCATTAAAAGACACAAAAATTAATAAATGAAAATGAAAATAAAATAAAAACATAGTAAAAACATAATTAAAACAGCATAAAAACAGATAGAATAAAACCAACAACAATAAAATCAAGACCCCAATGGAGAAAATGCCTGGACATAATAATGGGCCTTCAGACGGGACTTAAAAATCTGAAGGGAAGGCGCCAGCCTAACAGTCAGAGGTAGACCATTCCATAAGGATGGTGCAAGCACTGCAAACGCACGATCTCCCCTTGATTTGCACCTGGAACGAGGGACCACCAATAATTCCTGGTCAACAGAGCGTGGAGAGCGGGTGGGGACATGCCTATGTAGTAATGCTGATAAATAGGCAGGAGCAGTACAGTGAAGAGCCCTAAAAGCATGAATCAGCACTTTAAACTTTGCTCTGTACTGCATGGGAAGCCAGTGTAGTTTCGTCAAGACCGGTGTAATAAGGTCATGGCGTCTTGTTCCTGTCAAAAACCTAGCAGCTGAGTTTTGGACCAGCTGTAGGCGAAGCAATCGCACCCTGACTCAGACCGGCATAAAGTGCATTGCAGTAGTCGAGTCTGGACAGGACAAAGGCATGAATAACAGACTGTAAATGCTCCCTGGACAGCAGGGGCTTGATCTTAGCTAGGCGTCTCAAATGAAAAAAAACTGGAAGGTACTACCATGTTAATTTGAGCATCAAATTTCAGTGAGGAATCAATTTTTACACCAAGATTGGTAACAATATTTCTCTCATACTGTGCCAAAGGGCCAAGGTCCACAGTGGAGGCTGCACCCACTAGCGTACCTGGACTGAGTACTATTACCTCAGTCTTATCACTGTTCAGATGCAGGAAGTTGGACGCCATCCAGGACGTGACATCATTTAAACAATCCAGAAGAGGAGAAATGGATCCACTAGCCCCTCGGCGGATAGGGAGATATAACTGACAGTCGTCAGCATATAGGTGGAATCTCACCCCATGTCGACGGAGTAGATTCCCCAGAGGCAGGAGATACAATGCAAACAATAGGGGGGCCAGGACAGATCCCTGTGGCACACCCCATTGCAGGTCCACCCAGGGTGATGATGCCTCACCCATCCTCACANACACACACACACACACACACACACACACATAAATAGCATAGTCACTTTGACGACACATTATATAAATAGAGACAGGACTAGATAAGCCTACTCCGTTCCAAACACCTGTTGCTTTTGTTTTACGGACCCTTCCATTAGGAATAGTTGTCTTGTTTTATCCTATTTTATTTTTAATTCTAACGGTTTAAAATAAAAGAAAGAAAAAATAAAAGAAAGATAAAATAAGATTTAATACTAACCTGAATTTTTTTATTTTGTCAGTTTGATGTTTGGTCAGAATTAATGAAATTATTTTATTTTATGTATGTTTTCTAATTTAAATAAGTCACACATGGAAATAAAACATTCATTAATTTGTATTCAGATGAAATATTAAGTAATTTGTTTTTTCCATTATTAATATTGATGTGTAGGCTAAGTCATGTGTCGCCAGTCCACAGGTTACACTCACAGTGTTAGGTTACATACACCAGTTAGAATTAAATATATTAAAAATGTAAAATAAGAAAAAGGATAAAGCTGTTTTTCTCCTAGATTTGAAGAAGGAAGCCTCACTGTTGAGGAGTTTCACGCACTCCCAGGGAGTGAAGATTATTTACAGCAGGTGTGAGGATTTCTGGGCCACAGGACAGCCCTGGTGTGTGTGTGTGTGTGTGTGTGTGTGTGTGTGTGTGTGTGTGTGTGTGTGTGTGTGTGTGTGTGTGTGTGTGTGTGTGTGTGTGTTTAACTAATAGATTTCAGCCTCGTGGAGAGGAAGTTTTATTTGCCTGCAGAGACCAGGGCTCCCGCTCCGTCTGTAATTTGTGTGAATCTGCAGAAATAAAGTATCCTGAAGTTCAGAGAGTCTCTGCAGGTCTTTGCAGACACACATCAGCTGTTTCAGGACAGCAGCAGAACATCATTCTACAATATTCATTTAAAAACTGGCTTCAAATTCATCACACCTGCAGCCAAATTGTGGTGCCTATGTGCCCTTGGGCCAGGCATGGATACACACACACACACACACGCACACAAGTGAACTGGCACATGCGCACACGCGCGTTTAGCATGAACGCGCTAAATCTCTACAAGGTCACGGTGCTGATGAGGGACGCGCATCGCTGGAGCCGGTGGAGTCGCATCATGTGATGCTGGTTAAAACCAGCTCGTGCTACAGACGTGCACGCTCATACTGTGCACGTCCATCCCGTGCGCGTCCTTACCGTAAACGCCCTGGCCATGTACGCCCTGCAGGAAGCTGGTGATGAGCCACAGGAGTCCGAAGAGTAACCCCATCTTCTCCTCCTCCTCCGCCCGCGTCGCTGCTTCTCCGCCTCCCATTCCGCCTCTCACCCCCCAGGTTGTCGGTTCGATTCCCCGCCGCTTCCGCTGGCCCTTCTTCCACCTCCTCCGCTCCGGTCGAGGTCCTTCCACACGGAATCCGGTTAAGTCATCCACCCTCAACTCCTCCTCCGCCCCCCAGCCCTCCAGCCCCTGATGCCGGTCAGATGAGATGGGTCGGTCCGGTTCTGTTCATAACGCTGGGTACAAACGTCAGGATGTGACGAAAATCACGGTCAGAACCGACTAACGGATCAGGAGTCTCCGCCGCGTCTCTCTAGTCGTGACGTTGATGACGAAAAGATTCTGAAACAACCGGAATCCTCCGACCAGCCGGGCTTTAGGTCCCGGTACCGGTCGACCGGCTCTGGTCCTGAAGGTGTGACACCGAGCAGCGGGGGTGCTCCGGGATGCCAACGGGAGGCAGAGAGCCTCGGAGACTTAACGGAGGATTTTACCGGTCAGAGAGACGTCAGAGCAAAGTGACAGCACGACTTCCGGGATCTTCTTTTCAAAATAAAAACTCCCTGACCAAAAATATGAAATTATATTTGCTAGAAGTCAAAAACGACTCAGAAACCAACCAAGCAACAAATAACCCCTCACAGAGTTTAACAGGTACCAGATAGAGCATCAAAAACATTTTCTGTTCCAGCTCCCTCCTCCAGGTGTGGATGGTTAACAGCTGATTGGTCAAGGACTAAACTTCCTGTTGGGACAAGAACTTCACCTGATCAGTCTGAGTGTTTCTGTGAAGAAAGAATTCAGATTCAGCAGAAGGATTTTATACATTTCACTCATCACTGAGGAAGACGGGTTGCTAAAAAGTCATTTTCAAGAGTATTTAGAGAATAAAGTATTCTTCTGATCCCATAGTGAGGATAATCCAAAGACCCTCCTGTCAGTGATTCTGCTGAATTAATCTGTCCCTGCATGGCCAGAATAATTTTATGAATTAAGATTCTTATGCAGAGTGAATGATTCGGTATGTGTTTTATGCAGTTGACCAGAAATAAAGATAATGTGTCCAGCATCTGGTCCTGGTTCTCATGTCAGGACAGATGTGGTGATTTCTACACTGCTCATCCTTCCATCTCATCCATCCTGTATTATTTAGCCCAGCTGTGACTGATTACATATAGATAATGCTCACATGATCCATCAGAACAAACTCGGGAAACTGAGTTAAACTATAAATGAATCAACAGTGAAACTTGTTGAACATTTGTGTTTAAACATGAGGGATTAAACAGGAAGGAGCAGCCAGGTGAGTGCAGGACCTTCTGAGTGTTTCATTGGCTGCAGCTGTGCAGCTCTCCACCTGCAGAATGTGGCCTGGAGTTCTTAGAGTGGGTCAAATGGTCGTAGACTTATGGATGACTCAGCGCTGGAACGTTACTTTGATGACTCCATTGCAAATGTGAGTATGGAGGCAGAGTTCTGCAGGTCTGGAGATCTGGTTAGAAGAATGGTCTGATGTTTGGTCATGTGAGAATTTACATTACATTATTTTCCACAAACATCAACATCCTACAGAAAAATATCTAAACTTTTTTCATAACAGTTTTATTTTTTCTTCATTTTAAATAAACAAAATTTTCATTTTTTCAAAACTGACAACGCTCTTATTGTAGATATTTACAGAAGAGGACTATTTTCCCCTCACACTCATCATGTTATTTTCAGAATTCTAAGGAAAAAAAACTTTTTTTCATTGGTCCTAATCCTCTTTCGTAGATATTTTTCAAAAATTCTAAACTGTTGTTTTTCAAAAGTTCTAAACTAGTTTTATTCAGGTGGAATGAGGGACGGTCACTCATTTTTCTGATGTTGAAAAATCAGCGCAGGAACTATCTGACCTCTGCTACTATGAATATAAACTAATAACTATGAAGACAAATGGATCCCTTTGGGGGAAGTGATACATCTGCATCTGACCCATCCCTGAAGAGCAATCAGCTTCTTTCATCCATGGCCACCCATGGTCGTCTCTGTGTTGCTCTGCAGGACTCCAGCTTCCCGCTGGAAGAGGAACTTGCCCTCCAAGCCCCTCCTCAGCAGGTACCCAGCCCCGGCCCTCCCCACCTTCCGGAGACGTCTGGATCAGGTGGGAAGCTACGAGACATTCTGGACTTCAGCTTTCTACCTGACGAGCTCAACCCTCAGGATGATCAAAGCGGCAAAACAGGTGCCAAGTCTCTGAGAAACCTCACCATCCCAAACATCACGTTTAAATTAAACTTAGTTGTGAGTTTTGTAGATTATTTATTTTAATTTTATTAGAATTTGAAGATTTTCTTTGATTACGGTGAAAGTTAAACTGCTCAGGCTTATCTCTGAAAACTGCTAATTTAAAATCGTGTACAGAACATTTTCTTAACCTGTTCAGGCCTCAAACTCAATTTAAGAACATTTTCAGTAACTTTGAAACCATCCAGCAAAATCTCTACAGGAGAGACCCTTTGATGTCGTCAGGGCTCAGATTTTCCTAGTGGGTCTCGAGTCCATGAGGACTAAATCTGACTGAGCAGGTTCTCTACTTACAGAAGTCCTGTGATTTAAAAGTTATATAACAACTTTCACAAAGTGGCCAACCATTAAACATGCACGTGTTCTCACACAGAATGATTGATGAGCATAGGAGTGGTAAAAGTAGAGCAGGACTCTGGTTCCTGTATCTGGATGAATAAATGAGCCAGCTGGTGAAATCCCTCTGCGTTTTATTTCCAGCTGCAGCAGCAGAAAGTCAGGCTGCAACTCTGGATGTTTCACATGATAGCGGCATCGTGCCGGATCAGAACGCGCAGAATTCCTCTGCAGCCAGGCTCCAGAGGGATGGACCCTCCTTAGGGCTGGGAAGTGGGGCCTCCCCCTTCTGCCCCATGACCCCGATGACCCCAATGACTCCTATGACCCCTGTGACTGAGAGATCAGGAATCATCCCACAGTTACAGTAAGTGAAGATGATTCCAGAATCAACAACATGTTTGGTACTTCAGGTGAAGAATTTAAGCTCAGATCAGTCTGAATAACTAAAACAACTAAGAGTTAAGATAAAGAATTAAAATTAGCTCCATGTCAAAAAGAAATGTGGCAAAGGGCAATCAAGCCTCTGTTCTGATTGGTTAGAGACCTGTTCATTATGGAGTAATATCTTGATAGTGATGATGATGATGATGATGCTGATGATGATGATGGTGATGATAGTGATGATGATGATGGTGATGATAGTGATTATAGTGATGATGATGATGATGGTGATGATAGTGATTATAGTGATGATGATGATGATGGTGATGATAGTGATGATGATGATGGTGATGATAGTGATTATAGTGATGATGATGATGATGATGGTGATGATAGTGATGATGATGGTGATGATAGTGATTATAGTGATGATGATGATGATGATGGTGATGATGGTGATGATAGTGATTATAGTGATGATGATGATGATGATGGTGATGATAGTGATGATGATGATGGTGATGATAGTGATTATAGTGATGATGATGATGATGATGGTGATGATAGTGATGGTGATGATAGTGATGCTGATGCTGATGATGGTGATGATAGTGATGATGAGGATGGTGATGATAGTGATGATGATGATGGTGATGATAGTGGTGCTGATGCTGATGATGGTTATGATAGTGATGATAGTGATGATGATGGTGATTATAGTGATGGTGCTGATGGTGATAGTGATGGTGATGATAGTAATGATGCTGATGGTGATGATGCTGTTGCTGATGATGGTGATGACAGTGATGATGATAATGATGACGATGGTGCTGATGATGGTTATGATAGTGATGATGATGGTGATTATAGTGATGATGGTGATGGTGATAGTGATGGTGATGATACTGTTGCTGATGATGGTGATGACGGTGATTATGATGTCCCAAGCTGTGACGATAATGGTTGACCTGCTCCAGGAGTGCTCCAGTCTTAATCAGGCCAGTGACTTGGTCCTTGATCAAATCAACGACCCAGTCTGTGTAAGTGAATCTACTCCAAGCTGGGACCAAATGAAAAAACCCGACCCCTTTGCATCAGCACTTTTACTTTGTAGTGACCCAGTTCTGTGGATCTCTGTTATATTTGGAATCAGCCTGTTTCTCACGGCTTCATTTGTACACTTTTGTATCTCTGCTCTGTGACACGTTCTGGACTAACCTGTCTTTGGGAACAGGTCTGCAGACAAGATTAATGCAGGAATGCATCTGTAGTCACAGACCTTTTGCTGAAAAGAAAAAAAACTCTAAAATGTAGTACAGTTTTTTTCTTGAACATTTTTTTATACTTAGACCCAAAATCCCTGAAAGTTCATCATTTGTGTCAAATTGCTTTTCTAATTTAATCTAGTTTTCCTTCTGCTGGCAGAAACATCGTTTCCACTGTGAACCTGGGATGTCCTCTGGATCTGAAGTTCATTGCCTTGCAAGCCAGAAATGCAGAATACAATCCAAAGGTAGAAGAGTTTCCATCATCCCTCAATCGTTTGTTGTATGTCTTTCAATCTCTTCAACATCTTTTCTTGTTTCAGCGTTTTGCCGCTGTGATCATGAGGATCCGTGAGCCTCGAACGACAGCACTTATATTCAGCTCAGGGAAGATGGTCTGTACCGGAGCCAAGAGGTCAGCTTATCTGATTGATCAGACTCACTCTTATATTGGAACTACACTGGCCATACCAAATAAAGGTCACACACACACTCTAATATTTTGTTGGACCACCTTTAGGCTTTAATTACAGCGCACATTCACTGTGGCATTGTTTTGATAAGCTTCTCTAATGTCACAAGATTTATTTTCATCCAGTGTTGCATTCATTTTTCACCAAGATCTTGCATTGATGATGGTAGAGTCTGACCGCTGCACAAAGCCTTCTCCAGCACAGCTGATAATGGCTGCTCACGATCGTTCAGGAGTTTTTCTGAAAACATTTTTTCTATGAAGACAGTGGTTGCCCACTTTCCTTCCAGTTTTTAATAATGCAGTTCACTCATTTTTAGTAGTTTCTGCATTCTACTTATATATTTTCATTGTTTTCACTCATTTCATGCATGCCAATGATTTGACCCTTCATCTTTTCCATGACATCAGGATATGCATTTGAACGTGGTTGTTTAAGAAATTAGATGCAACTCCTGGCAACAGTTGGGTTCAAACGCTTGCTGAAAGATGAGCCTCTGTGCAGTAATTATCCAATAAGAGGCTTGTTACAGTGTAATTACTCACAGGAAGAAAACAAAAATGTGTAGGAGAGGTTGACTGCATGTGGTAACGTTGGGAGAGTGGAGCCCAAAAACAGTGCAACTGGTCTGTCACAGACAGATGTGATGTCATTGGAGCTTCCGTGGTTGATGCCAAGGGGATTCCCACAGAGAAACTCCGAGCAAAGTCAGAAAAAGAGACGCATTCACTGATGTAACATTACTTTTTTACTGATATAATATGATTTTAAAGCCAGACAATAAAAATGAATTTAGTTTAATTTACCTCTGCATAGACTAAAGGATTTGGGAACTAGCCTAAATGTTGCCATGTTTTACTATATTCAGGAGGTTACTATTGTATGGCCAAATATTTGTACATAAATCTAAAAAGTAATCTTAAACAAATGTTTAACTTTTAGGTTTCATATTGTAAGTTTAATCTAAATACTGTCTATAGAATAAAGTCTAAATCTAAATAAATGTGGAGGTTTTAAACTGATCAGTGTTCCTGTCTGGGTTCTCCTGTGTTCTATATGCACCGTTGGTTGGTGGGTAACATCATAAGTCATCTATATTCAGTTGTTTTATCTTCAGGTGGTTATGTGACCAGCTGGTTTTAACCCTTGATCCGGTCTTTATGCGTCTTTGATCACACGCAGTGAGGAGCAGTCACGTCTGGCGGCTCGGAAATACGCTCGAGTGGTGCAGAAGCTTGGCTTTCCAGCTCGCTTCCTCGATTTCAAGATCCAGAACATGGTGGCAAGCTGTGATGTCTGTTTTCCCATCAGACTCGAAGGTCTGGTTCTGACCCATCAGCAGTTCAGCAGGTACCATAACATAGTCCAGTTTTAGACAAGCGGACACAGTAAAACTGCAGCGCAGCTTATGGGGGGAAACTTTGGAATTCTCCTGGTATCTTAATGTAGTCCGCCCAATAACTGTACAAGAAATTATGAGCTGTTCAAGGTGAAAAGAAGTCCTTCTAAGTCCGACGAACATGGGGTTTAAAGCTAATTGCCAGACTTTGCTAGCCTGGCAAGCGATCCTATATATGTGAATATATAGTCTGGCCATGACCCATAGACGGAGCTCAGTCGTAGGGTGGAATCTATGGTTGTCTTTCAAACTGTCCCCGCATGCTATTAGACGACAAACGTGACGTGCCGCTACAGATGTCAGTCAACAGGGCAGTCCACCATACACTGTCAAAGATGCAAAAACATCCATTTTTAATTAAAGGACTTAAGTACCTCTATCTGCTCTTGACTCAAAGGAAAGCCCAAGTCTAGTCCAAAGTTGATGCCAAAGCTGTTTCAAATGAGCTGCAGCCATCTTTGTTTCACTCTGTCGCAACTTCCCGCCAACCCAACCGATGGAGAACTGTGATTGGCACAACACCAGACTGCTGGCCTGCTGAGGTTCCTATGGAGCGTGGCTAGACCGACCACTAGTGATGGAAGGAGAGAGCAGGAGACATACAGGCAGACTGTTGAACTGTTTCAGGACTCTGTCACTTTAAGAAAACACGCTGGAGCAGGAGCTGTTCCTCCAGCAGCAGCTCTCTCTTGCACGTGAGAGGTGGTCCTGTGCTAATTTTCTCGTTTTTGTGATGTTACAAACGGGGACTTTTTGAAACGGCTCATTTTAGGCAGATAATAACTTTAAATGAGAACTAGTGTCTGCCTTCGACCTTTGACCTCCAACACTAGAAAATATATCTCTTCATGTCTGGCTCAGTTTCTGGTAGCGTCTCATTTTTCTGTTCCATTTATGTAATTTTATGTATGTTTTCATGTGTTTGGAAACACTTGACAGAAATGTTGTTAATCACCCAGCAGGCTAAACGTGTTTCCACAGTTATGAGCCGGAGTTGTTTCCTGGATTGATCTACCGGATGGTGAAACCTCGGATAGTTCTGCTCATCTTTGTCTCTGGGAAGGTGGTTTTGACTGGTAATGAAAATTAAAAAAGGTTTTATTCCTGTTTTCAAATCTGATTCTATTATTTCTGATAAAAATGTTTTCATCCTACTGAGTTTGTTTTTCTTGAGAGAATAATTGTCTGTTTCTGCAGAACCTAAAGTTAAAGTTTGTTATCAATAATGAGGAAAAAAAGCATCTCTATTAAAGCGAATTTGACTTTTCTCAAAGCATTTTGTCTTTTTAACTGTACAAAGAGGACTCAAGCTGCAGTCTATAATATAATATAATATCGATTTCTAGAGTTTATAACAGACCCAATTCCAGCATTTTGACTTTTTAAACTACTGTCATTTCTGGTGTATTAAGTGTCCTTGTTTAGATGTATTAATGTTTAATTTGTTTAATTTCAGGAGCTAAAGAGCGAGCAGAGATCTATGAAGCCTTTGAGAACATTTATCCAATCCTGAAAGGCTTCAGGAAGCAATGAAGTGTGTGTGCGCGCGCGCGCGTGTGTGTGTGTGTGCTCGCACGCTGGAGGGGGTCGGTCACAAACTTCCTCAGCTGAAAATAAATTATTTTATCACTTACATTTTGTCAACACCAATGTTTTATTGGTTGAATATGTTTATAAATTAGGTTTTGCAAAATAAACTAATGTGAGCTTGATGGCTCTAAGGATAAATGTTGGTTTAGTCTTTTTTATATATATATATATATATATATATATATATATATATTTGAAGTGAACTGAAGAGTTGAGGTCAAATTATGGTTATTGCTGGCGTATACACTATATATCAATAAATATCAAGTTGCACCTCTAACAAGACTGCAGAGCCTGGGCTACAAGACCATATAAACATTTTTTACGTGCTCCAAACACAACTAAAACTACAATTGAATAAATCATGACAAATTGCTCTTGGAAAAAAAATATACTTTTTTCACGTTTTCTGTTTGGTATAAAGCAGGCAGGTAGTAACTTTATCCATATGAACTTTATTACAGCAGGAGGAACAAGCATACACACAGCATTCATCTTGTATCCCTCAGCAGAACTTTCCATGAACTCTACACTACACCTCTATATATATTAGCAGTGCTCTGCTGCCACCTAGTGTTCAGTTTGTAGTTTTGAATGTGTTATAAAAATAAACCGGATTGATCCTAAAGAGAGAGACACGCACTCAGTTTTTTTCAGGTTTCATTTTTAAGTCTGAGATGTGGTTTGGTCAAACCAGAACAGGAGAACAAAACTGAATTAAATAATTGAATGAATAATTTTAATGATTTATTAAAGAAATAAAATTATACGTATTTTAAAATTCATCTGGTTACTGTGCACTTACATTTTCATATTCACTACATTACTTATTATTTTGTCAAACCTGTCCATCACCAGTCACTACCAGAACATCAAAGCCCTTCACTTGTTGTTGTCAAAGTTGAAATAAAGTTTTAGGGAGAAAAAACCGGAAGTTGCGTGCGCATTCTTCTCCGATCAAAACAAAAACACTTGAGTTCTCGCTCATCCCCGTCTTCACTGGTGAGCTTTAAAACATGTTTATGGGGTAGTGGTGAGTTTAAAAGTCACTTGAGCTGCGTGATGGAGCTGCAGACGGTGTTTACATCTAACGGACGGTTCCCTTTAGCTGGTTGAGTTTAGCATCTTAGCCTAGCTTAGCGCTCCGTTTAATGGCGTCACCAGTGGGACCTCAGCCGCTCGGCCCCGACCCTGCTTCGCTACATGTCCGCTCTGTATCTGGGAATAAGCCGCCTTTCCCTCGCCAGTGTCCCCGTCCGGCTGCTTCTACCCCGGGCTGTGTGATGGTGGAGTCGGTGGACGACGCGGAGGGGTTATACGTGGCGGTGGAGCGGTGTCCTCTCTGCACCACCTCCCGTCGCAGGCTCACCTGTGCCAGGTGTATTCAGGCCGGAGATTTTGTATACTTCGATGGAAGGAACAATGAAAGGTAACAAAACCTCACTGTGAGGGACAGAACTGTGAAGATGAAGCCTGCACATAAACTGACTCACGCAGATTCACAGGTGTCCCTGAACTCATCAAGTCGAATAAAGTAAATCCAAACTAGTCACTCGACTTTTACTTTCAAGTGATCATGTTTAAGACGAAACCGCCCTTTTCCATAAAAACAAACGCTCGTGTTGTTAGTCAGCTGCAGGAGGTCTCAGGTACTCCAGAGTTCCCAGGTTTCATCAAAGATCACATCTGCTCGGACAGGAAGGGATGTGTTACCTCTGTTTGTCCACCAGAGGGCAGCCTGAGTTTACCAGAGGCCTGCAGGATATGAGCTCATTCTGTTACTATTGTGATCTAGCAGATCATAGTTGGGATTATTCGTTCTGACGACCCAAAGTAAAAATGATCCAGTTTGATCAAAACTCCTGTTATTAACTCACAGGATTCTCACCAGAATCATAATATGACCATTCTCCCATAGTCAACACATACTTTGCTCCCAATCCCTGGATTAAAGCTGGGATAGAATAAGAACCAAACAGTGGCTCCTTGTTGTTTTGACCCAAAATGAGTTGGCAGCTGTCCTTCATGACTAAAGTCGATGCTTCAAACACCTGACATGAAAACCAAACATGACTTCATCCTGCATGTTGTGGACATTGTCCTAATCTGGATTTTAAGGACAAAGCAGAAGGTTTTCTACGGTTCTGATGTCCGGTCCTCGGAGTCTCATCTGGTTGTTTTTGTCTAGATACTCAGAGAAGTTGGGACGGCTGAAGAAGATCAAAGAGGAGAAGGAGAAGCTGCAGCAAAGGTGAAGCCTCCATCAATCCAGATCAGATTAGAGTTCTGGTTCTAGTCACCGTCCAAGTATTTATCATAAATACTGACTGACGTCAACAACTCGGATGCAACATTTTGCAAATTGTGAAAAAAGTTGAGATTTGTTCTGGTGGTTTTTTCCAGTATTCTCCAGGCAATGGACAGGAGGCTGCAGGCTGATGAGATGGTGAGAACGTGTGAATTGTTGGATTACTGTTAGGATCTGCCAGGGAGAAGGAGTGTTAACGTGATTGTCGTCTCCTCTCTGTCAGAAATGGAAGATCATGCTGTGTAAGATAAAGATTGAGCAGCTGAAGGAGGCGGTTGTCTGGAGCAAACAGGAGGTGAAGAGCGGTGAGTGTTTCTGGAGGATTGGGTCACATCATTGACAGTTTGTCCCCTGATGCTGCGCCTCCTTTTGCAGATCAAGAGCTCCTGCTGTGTTCTCAGGAGGAGGCTCAGCGGCTGCAGCGCAGAGCGGTTCGACACCAGGAGAAAAGGGACAAAACAGAGCGCCATAACCGGCGTTTGGGGGAGCTGCTGGACAGGCGAACACAGGAGCACCAGAGCAAACTCAGCCAGCTGGCCGCCCTCCGGCGGGAGCACATCATGGAGCTCACCACGCATATTTTCCTTCTGCAGGAGGAGAAGCAGGGCAGCAGGTGAGTCAAGGGTCAGACTCAGCAGCCTCTACCAGACACAATGAGCTCAACCCAGAGCACGCTTGTTTGGGAGTGAGTGGAGGACAGTCAAGATCAGGGTCCTTCTGTTAATAACTAGTTCATTCATGAGGTGTCTCTCAAACTAGATGCTTAATAAAGGATGGATACGCCCTAAAGCACCAGGCTTTAGGTAGTGGTGCGTTGGATGAAGCTGTGAGGAATGTCCCCATACACAACTATAGGGCTTTAGGGCTGAAACAGGTGGGAAAGTCCTGCCCCCTTTGCAGTTCTCAGGAAAACCTTGGAGTAGAAACATGATTCAGAGGTTAAACAGGTCACAGGAAGTGTCCACTGAATGTGCAGCTGATGGTTGATGATGTCACTAACTTTTGTAACCAGCTGGAATTTTCAGATCTTTTACAAATAAACTGAAAAACTTCCAAACCTGTTAAACGTACAAACATCATAAATCTCGTAAAGTTGGATTTCAGAACCATTTCATCAATGTTTCCTGTAGGTTGTTAAACTCAACAAATGTTCCCAAATCTGCTTCACAACTGGGCTCCAGAGCAAGTGTTGGGTATTGAAATGAGCTCTGTGTTTGTCCATCAGAGATCCAGCTGATGTGATGGCGGAGTGTGACCCTGTACTTACCTCCAGCACAGTGACCGAGCTGGCCGAGGCCCGGAGGACCACCTACCTGTCAGGACGCTGGATCTGGGACGACCAGAATGGGGAGACCAGCATCAGCATCACGGGAGCTCCCGTTGCTCTGCCCAGCAACGGAGACTGCTCAGCCTACTACAGCTGGGTGGAGGAGAAGAGCACCAATCCTGGTCCAGGTGAGGCGAGGACCGGTACTGGTGGCTGTCATGTTAACCCGTTTTGTATTTTGTGTTGAATCTACATAACAGTACATCTAAAAAAAAAATCAAAAATGTAAAAAAGTTCAATATTTCTTTTCAGTCAAGTCAGAAAGTGAAATGTTTAATTTTTATGGCTCAAAGATCAGAAAACCCAAAAATTTGTTTCACGGAAAATTCCCCCAGATCAATAGAAGATATTTCAAACATAAATATCAGGATTGTGCTAGGTTTCCTGTGATTATCAGTTTGTTGTCATGACAACACCCCTTCAATGGATAAAACTTCTTTCTAAAAGCAAGCTTTAGTTTTGGTGACGTTTAGTTTCAGAAAAGAATTGTGACACATGTGAATAAAGCACCCCACACACACACACATGCGCATGCGCGCACACACACACATTACGGTGTCATCTGCAAATCTCATGATTCTTGCCCTGTAGGGGGGCTGTAGGATGTATAATAGTGGGATGAGAACGCAGCCCTGAGGAGTGCCAGTGTACAGAGAGCTGTTCACCTTGATGTGCTATAATCTGTTCCCCTGAAGATTTAAATTCCAGCCCATAATACCAGGTCACAAGTATTGCTAATAATTCTAACCTAAAACATGGTTTTAGAGCAGCAGGTGTGCATGTGAACCAAGATGTTTTTTCCTGTAAACACACTAAAGGATCTGGTGTGTCCTCCACGTGTTACTGTTGGTGCTACTAGCTTTATGGCGTAGCCCCTCCTCTCTTCAGCACTACTACTTTTAAAAACAGTGTTTTGTTTTTTTTACAAGTATTTTCTTCAGGGGTTTATTTCTGAACAGCTTTTTGTTTGGGTAGATTTTCACCTGCAGGTCAGGATGTAAGGTAATTCTGTGGCTTCAGACGATGAGCAGGTGTATCCTCTGGAACGCTCTGTGAAGCAGGTTATGAATTTGGTGTTTGTTGCCATGGCGCCCCTGACCTCTTCAACAGGATCTTATGGTGTGTTGTTGCAGAGCTGGACCACATCAACCCAGCTCACACCATCAGCGCTGCTCTCTGCTACGCCACGCAGCTCATCACGACGCTGTCTCACATTCTGGACGTCAACCTGCCCAAGAAGCTCTGTAACAGGTGAGACACGTCATGGCTGCTGCAGTCCCAGAGCGGGGATCACGTGTGTGCGTAACCTTCGTTATTCTGGGTCTTCCTCAGTGAGTTCTGTGGAGAGAACCTGAGTCGGTACCGCTTCACCAGATCTCTGAGCAAACTGAACAGCAACATCCTCCATCTGTGCTTCTCTCAGGTCAGACACCAAGATCTAATGTTTGTTCAGCAACAGGATCCAGTCTGGATGTGTCCTCAGAGCTTCTCTGGTCCAACTCAGTCTGATACATGTTTAGTAATAACAACAGAAGGGACTGATAAAACCCGGTTCTGAACCCTGGACCTGTTTCTGTCTACAGCATGTGGACAGTGAGAATCTCCACCCTCATCACACTCTCAGGAACATCATGTTTCTGATTGCCCCCGACAACAGCAGTCTGGGCAGGTGAGATCGGTTAAACAGGCTGTAGAGGTACCTGATCCAGGACCAGTCAGTAGGATAGAGTTTAGGTTCATAAAGCTTTAGACCAGCAGATGAGACTGACCCATAGGTTCTGTTTGTAGGACCGGCCCGTTTGAGGTCAGCGCTGACCTGGAGGAGTCAATAGAGTTTGTGGAGCCAGAAGTGTCGGGGCCATTGGAGGAGAGCGGGGAGGAGTCGGTGACGGATGAGGAGACAGACCTGGGAATGGACTGGGAGACGGTACCCAGTCCCCGGTTCTGTGACATCCCCTCCCAGGTAGGAGAACACGTTAGCCTGATGTGATGGACCAAACAGGCTCAGATCCAGATGTTTCACTAAAACCTGCCTCCTCCTCCTACAGCCTATGGATCTTTCCCAGAGTGCACTGCAGGTCTCCCAGCCGTCTGGTAACCCTGGAGGAATGATCTCCTCTGCTGCTGCCTCCGTCACCTCCTGGTTTAGAGCTTACACCGGCCAGCGCTGATCCGGTCCAGCTGTCACAGACTCTTGGCAGGTCTGGAGCTGATGGGCCGGGTCAGAACAGGATCCTGTTGGTGGGGTCACCTCTGATCGGCACAAACTCAGAACCAAATCCTCCTCTTTGGGCATGTGAGCTGTTTATTCTGATGTTGACTTAAATAAAAGGATTTTATTGTTGCGTAACAAACGTAGAAAACCAGTCAACTCCTGTTCTGTGGGTCCGGGTCCAGCCGGGTCTGGGTCACGGCCAGGTACGGTGTCATAGATGTGAGCGGGGTTATAAAGGGATGGTTTATGTTTGAGGTGGGGCTGGTTCTGTTCATGGAGAACAGCGGCCGTTCCTTCAGCAAATAAAGTGACTTTACATCTGCATAAGACAGAAACTCGACCCAGTTCTGGTTAACATGTTTATGTTACACATGGATTGGTACCGGAGCATAGACCCGGGTGTCCAGAACCATCCAGAGATCATGATGTAAACTTTTATAAAATGTTTACCGGAACTATTAGAAAAGTTAAATAAATAAATCAGACTGATGTTTCAGGGTCTGTTCACTGTAACCCAAACCCGGGAGTGGTTCTTTACAAGGACCTGGAAGGTGGAGTTGTTTGTTTTGTTCGAAACAATCAGATTAAACAACATGAATCAGAACCTGGACCGATTCTAACACGACTCAAACAGAACCACCTGGGATCAGCTGGGACGTTTCTGGACCCTGATGGAGAACCGACCCAGCAGCTCGTCTGGATCTTTTTGTTGCCATAATAGTTTTTAAATAAAGTGAAGGCTTTTTATAGTTTGAACGTGTATTTATTTTAGCTTGGTGTTGGTTTGGCGCAGGAACAGAAATAATCAGGTTGTTCCTGTAGGTTAGAGCAGAACATCTGGTTCTGCTGGTGTTTGTGCTCTCGCTGACTTTAACTTAGGAACTTGTTTTTATGCACACAGAGAGAGTGGTGGTTGTGAGGAAGCAGAGTGAAGGGTTTCTGCTGCAGCAGGATGGGTGAACTGGTCTCTGGTGAAAGCTGCACATGATGCTGGATCAGGCTGATCTGAGCAGCTTTGTGTTCATGTGAGCTGAGAATTAGCATGTTAGCTCTGCTCGGTATGCAGCACTAACCCTCAGCAGAGACCTGCTTCCTCCTCTTCATCTTCATCACAGTTGGTCTGATGTAAAACATGAAAACGTGTTCATCAGAAGAGAAGCTCTTGAACCAAAGTGGTTCTGTGTTGAAATGGAGATGAGAATCATCTAACAGTTGTGATCCTTCACCTCAGCTTCCTGCTATTTTCAGCTGAAATAAAATCTGTGGAAATTTACTCAAACCAGAGAACAAGAGCTAAAATCTTTTAACAGAACGGTGTGATTTATGTGGTTTAGAAGCAGGTGACAGGTGTTGTATCTATGTCCCACCAGCAGGAGGTGCTACAGTCTTCCTGAAGCACAGCTTTCCTGATTCCTCTGAGCAGAAAACCTGATGAGCAGAAATCAGAACATTTCCTTTGACTCCTGAGAATTTGATTATTGAGGACAACAATCCTGATGGGTTTTAAAGTTCCTCAGAGTCACCTGAAGAGCTGACAAAACTGCTGTGATGTCACCAGGTGGAAGAGCAGAACGCTAAACTAAGACAGAGAGACATAACGTGTCCATGTGGCAGCTGTGTGCACAACACCTCCAACTCTGTGGAAATCCGAAGGGCTGGTGGGACACCAAGTAGGAAATAAAAGGGGAACGGACAATGGAAAAAAAAATAAAAACAAGGGATCCTTCGCAATTTATTTAACACTTTTGTAAACAAATGCATTCTTTACTGAAACAGAATAAATGTGTTAAAAACAGAAACGATGCTTGTTACATGTTTAAGATTCAAGTCGTGAACTTCCACAGACGAAAATGGAAATTCGGATTAAACTACGGCACTTCCAGTTTATTATTTAAATTAAATGGAATCAAACTGTCCTCCTCCTCTGTTTTCCACTTGATCCTGTCTTTGAGTCTCTTTGGGTGTTTAATAAAGTCCCTAAAGCTGATCCAGGTTCAGCTGTGATTCTGGTCCACTCACACTGATGACACCTCCTACCCTCCCCTTCCCTTCTCCTGTATTGTCATATTCTCATTTGTAAGTCATGTTAAACAAAAGTATCTTCCAGACCCTCCCAACCCCATACACACACGGGTCTATTCAAGCAGAAGTTAACTTACTTTTTATTTTTAAATGTTAAAAGATCAGACGGCTGAGAGGTTATTTTATTTTAATAACATCGGAGGAGGAGACAAGCTCATGAGGCAGTCCGATTTCTCTGAGATTTGCTGATTTTCTGTGATAGAAAAATCTCATGAGCCTGTCTTCCATCAACAGAACCAATGGAAAACATCTGAGAAAGATCCTTCCTAAGCTGATTCTTCAGATATCAACCAGTGACGTTACTCGTTTATGTTTTTATCTAATAAACTAGAGACAGAGTTCGAGTTTCATGTTGATTTTTTTTTTTGATTACAGGAAATAATGAAGGTGATAACGAGTTGCATCCATAAATGAAACAGTGTCCGTGTGTGTTTACATCCCACCTGCAGTGCTGTTTGTAGCTGAAACAGACAAAAACAGTTCAATCATCACTTAGTCCTAAAAACTCTCACTGGAGTGCAAAAGGATCTGATCATGAGGAAGCCAAACAACTGAGTCTAAAAACACAATCAGCCACCAGAGTAATTAAATAAAAATAAATCTGTAAATCACTAAAAAAGACAAACAGTACATGAACAATGCCGTGTGTGTTCTGAGAAGGCCACTTTGTATTGATCCTGTAAAGGCCGGTTCTACCAGAGCTACCAAACAATCCAGCACCTACTGGGCAGTGCCACCAACCAAACATTCCTACTAGTTGGTAGAAAGTTCAAATTACTTTGCATAACTAGCTAATTATGCTCCAACCATCCATCTGTCTCCATTAGCTTAGTGGTAACATCTGTGCTACTTAGCCACGACCTTTAACCTCATCTCACTGAGCTGTGACCAGTTAGACCCGATTAGGAGCTAATGTTTGAATTTTCAGTTGAACGCAAACTGAATTCATACAATCAATTTATAAATAACATGAATAAAGTATCTGCTGTTGGAAAGTGAAGCCATGAAATCTCTGGCTAATAGCCCTGCCCACTCACCTGGCTAATAGCCCCACCTACTTAATTGGCTAATAGCCTCACCCACTCACCTGGCTATAAGGCACACCCACTCACCTGGCTAATAGCCCCACCTACTTAATTGGCTAATAGCCTCACCCACTAACCTGGCTATAAGCCCCACCCACTCACCTGGCTATATCCCCCTTCTCACTCTCAGAAACTAAACTGAGACAAGCTCCATATGTCCACGTCCACTGAGGGCCTATTTTTTGAGAACATTGGTCACATTTAGGATTCCAGGGACTTGAGGCTAACTCAGGAAAACCAAGAACGCTCCAGAATGTTCTGAGACATGAATGTTGTTTGCAGCGTGTCTCCGATAGTCCCAGCCCAGTGACACACGAGATTTAGAGACAAAGTGAATAAACGGATCGTCTGGTTACTGATCTGCTCACGACAACAACCAATGAGCTTTACTGGAAGAGAGTGATGAACCTAAATCTGTAAACCTGCACAAATTTAACATTCAAACTGTGGTTGGTGATGTCCATCTTTGGTAGCAGCCTTAACTGAAAGACAGCACCGGTCGGCCAATCAAAACTCAATCCAGATCCAGCAGGATGACTAAACTAAACTGATGAAAATGAGCTCATAAACCAAAGTCACCATCTAACACCTGATATACTACACCTCCTCAAACAGGAAAGCAGCCTTAGTTACACATACTGGTTTTCCCTGTATCAATAAATAATTGTGTAAAGTTACACTAATCAAGTTTCCACAAATATAAGATCATTCCAGAAACAAGCCATCAAGGTGATTTTGTGCATTTTAGAGAAGGAAGCCTTTTTAAATCTATATATACAAATGATTGACAACCCTACTCTGAATCTTGTCCCGTTGTTTTGGTTCCAGACAGGAAGTTGTGTGTTTATTTGTACAAGTGTCCACTGTGTTTGTGAGACAACGAGTTAGCTGTTGAGTTTGGCTGCTTGCTCCTTCTCAGCTTTCTCTTTGGCCTTTTCCTTCCCCATCAGCTTCTCCTCCTTCTGCAGCATCACCATGATGTCGGCCACCTGGGAGGTGGAGATGTCGATGTCCTCCTTGTCGATCAGTTCCACCACCTGAAGAACGTGGGACAAAAAGACCACGGCTGAAGAAGACAGAGCTTTAGCGACCGCTAACCCTACAGGGTCTTATGGTTGTTTTAATGTACGAATAAGAGGGGAGATTTTAGAGATATCACTTTCGTACCTTGATGACATCATCAATGTCTATCTTCCCATCCTTGTTGTCGTCCAGGGCCTCGGTGATTCGGAACAGCTTGTCCTCTGGAATGTTCTGGAT
The DNA here is from genome assembly GCA_006937985.1 of Aphyosemion australe. Classification (NCBI taxonomy): domain Eukaryota; kingdom Metazoa; phylum Chordata; class Actinopteri; order Cyprinodontiformes; family Nothobranchiidae; genus Aphyosemion; species Aphyosemion australe. Next base: position 1,091,050 of record SSNS01000153.1, on the reverse strand, counting down.
CTGCCGCATGACGCTGATGAGCTCATTGATGCTGATTAAGTTCTCCCTGAAGGTGTAGAAAAGACTGTAAACAGGAAACAGTTACCGGCTTGATGGGGTGTAAAATGTGGTGCAGACTGAGGTCACCGGGCAGTATCCATGGTTACCACATCACACCAGCCTGAGCCTCATTTCTAATGACAACAACTTCTGGAACCTGTTTAGTTCAAGCCCAAATGCAACACAGAGCCATTCTTTATAACCTGGTGTTCTGTTTTAACCATCTTAAGGTCAAACCTAAGAAGGAATGCATTCGTCCTGATGTTGTGTTGAAGGTTTTAGGAATTCTTAATTCTCAGTCTAAATGTTAGACATCAGGCAGTGAGGGTTACCTCTGAGGAGACGAGTGCTGTGATCAGAACACAGCAGCTCTCTGGTGTGGGAAGATTTTCTACTTGTGGTGAACCATCAGGGCACCTTCTAAACCAAGTACTGGTACCAGTCTGGTACCGGGCCACACAGAGGTCTAGAATCTTTTATTAGCCTTTAGCATTTAGCCTGCAGGTCGGTTTAGTTCTAATGTTACTATGATCATTTATAATATGGTTAAAATGAACAGAAGGAATGATAATAAGTACATTTGTATTAGATTTGTGATAATTGATGGTGTTTAGTCAGACGTCTGATGGGTTTTTAATGACACCTGGTGGTCTGATGTCTACCTGAGGATGTCCTAAAACGCAGCAATGCTAGTGTCGGGTTTATTCAGAATGCTGAGGAGAGTTCACCACTCATCTCCACAGAGCAGCACGATGCAATGTTAGTCATCAACAAGCCAGGAAACGGCTCTTATAGCTCAGCTTACCTTGTGGCATCGTTATATTTAGAAAATAATAACCTGTGAATATTTAAACGAACAAAGGATCAGATCTGGTGTAAATAAAACCTTTGAGTTTATCTGTCTAACACACCCACCACTGTTTTACAATCAGTGTATGATTGGATGATGAATTTGACTAAATGCATTTTATAAAAAGGTAAACGATGGGAAGTCATTTATAAAAATATTTTAAAGTTGGCAACAAAAACCTGGTGAGTAGCACTAAACTAGTGTTGCCAGCAGGAGGCGCTGTACACAGTTAGACAAGGCTGCACTGACCAGAAAAAGCCAAACTTGGCAACATTCTCCTTATTTCCTCCATTAGACCAGTGGCGGAGCCAGAACGGGTAGCTCCGCCCCTGCATTAGACGTGTCCATTTGTGGATCTCCTCAGTTAAAAAAATTATATGAAAATAATTTAATACAGAACTGTAAAAAAAAAACAGTTTCTGCAACTTTCTCCTGATTTTAACAGATAATCAAAAACAAAGCCAAGTGTTTGATCACACGTCATCTTTAGATCTTTCTCACTTTTAAAAATAATTTTAGTCTCAGCTCTAATTATGTAGAACAGACTGGAGGTGGAGAACAGCTGGAGACCTGATAGGTCTGGTTTATTAAAGCGAGCTCTTACCCAACAGGAGGAGTGGCTCCACTGTCCACCTGTCCGTCCAGGATGACCTTATCCTTCTCCAGCTCCAGAATGATCTTGTCAATGCGACCGATTATTCGGGTCACCCTCTTAGACAGGCGCTGGCTGGCCTTGGACTCCTCTACAGTTTTCTCTTGCCCAGTCTTAGAAAACTCCTTCTTTATCTCCTCCAAATCCTGGAGAGAAAATACGCTCAGACAAGTCAGCCACGGCTCACCGAGGCCTTTCTATACCAAAAACACCAATAGCTCAGAAAACATCTGGAGCTTTAGCTAAAAAGCTTAACTGAAGCTAAGGTTTGAATGGCGTCTGTTTCCAGACAGATGGAGGCACCTCGTTGTATTCCTGGACATCGTCCTTCAGCTCTTCCAGCTCTTCTTTCTCCAGAGTCAGCAGTTTCTTCTGTTCCTTCAGCTTTGAGCAGGCATCACTCAGCAGGTCAATCTCTTCTTTGGTGATCTCCTCATCCTGTCAGACACAAACTCATCAAACTTTCCGCCTTTTACTAAAAAAAATTTTTTAAAACACAGAATTCTTAAAGCTGAACAGGTTAAAATTACTTTTAGATGGCAGGTAAACAGCAGTTTGTTATATCAACATGACAAATGACCATTATAACTGTTTTAATTATAAAATAAATTGTTTTTCCCAAACTTTCCTAGAAAAGTGACAAAAAACAGCTGTTTAGACTGTGTTGTGACCTGCGATGGAGTTAGAGACATTTATGTTGTGAACCTGCGCCTGATGGAAACATTTAACGATGCCGACCCACTTTAACCCACGGGACTCAGGGTCAGCGTCACTGTAACGTTGATTTTGTGGGTCAAACGCTAAAAGGGAACATCCTGATTGTTTAAAGTGGGGTTCTGGGGTTAATCTCACCTGTAGCTGTATGAACAACCTCAGTTTAGAGAAACTGAGAATAGTTCTGAGCAGATTGACAAGCTAATGGCTAGTCATAGTGGATTACTGTCGTTACAGAACAACGTCAATCTCAAAAATGTAATTTCTGTTTACATAAAACTATTGTGTAAACATTTATCCCCATGACCATTATTTACATTTAGATTCTACAGTAAATTAAAACCTGTAGCAGATCTGGTTCAGTCATTCAGAGAGCTCTCTACAACAGCTAAGATTTTAATTATTTATCTTTTTTTTTTACAGAAACTCAGTCCAGACAATCTCAAGAGGAGGGGTTTAGACAAGACAAGCTAGAAGGATGTGTGACAAACAGAATTAGCATTTCGTTGACAAAGTTGGAAAAAAATGGTGAATGGAATTTTCTATAAATGATGTTCTGTTGCTCTGATCAGTGTCTACGCTCTTGAGGTCAGCTTTAGGCTCGACCGTTACCTCCTGGCAGATTAGATCTCTGTTACCTGCTTTACAAACAGAATCTGCTGCTAGCTTTGTTTTGGTTTTAGGTTTCTGACATTAAAACCTTTAGCTCCCACAAGGTCATCTCCAGATGAATCCCACAGCTGGTAGTGTTAAATAAGACAGGATCTGAGTTTGTTTTTATTACTGTTGGTGATGAAATGTTGTGTTTTTACACCAGCATACATCCAGACACTTTTGTATAGCCCCATCAGGTCATTTGTGGTCCTTCAGCATGGACCAGGAAGGATTGCATTTATACTATTACACAAGTGTGCTTGTCTGCCCACCTGAACGTAGAACTGTCAGATGACCCAGTGGATGCTAGTAAGGTCTAATAAGGCCAAAAAAATGCTAACATTATGTAGCCTAGTGAACTAGACCAATTCTTGCTTTGCAGAGTATAGGATGGCTTGCCAGGCTAAACATTATGTACAATTGCTGTAAAACCAAAATGTGAATCTGTGCACAGAAAAAACAACAACAAATCCTACAGGGATCGACTGCTGTGGGGGGTCAGGGGAGGTGGGGAGGGGCAACAACGAACCTAACCTGGTAACGAAGCGGCTGCCACTGTTCAGACTGGGTCAAACAATAAAGTAGAAAAAAGGCAACAGGTGAGTAACAAAGCAGCCAAAGTCTCATAATAATAAGTAAAAAGTCTGATTTATATAAAAAGTATTGAGGTTTGACAAAGACCAGGTGTCAAATGGTTCTAATCTCAAGAGTAGAAAAACCCGACAGATTCACCGTGATTCTGAAACTGGAACAAAGACAAGATGAAGAAACCTGATATGGACCAGGATCAGGTGAGCTGATGACCTCATCAGCATAATCTTCTCCATAAAAGCAGGAGTTCAGTCAGTCTGCTGCTCTGGAGCATACAGGTGTGTTCACACAATGAGAGACGTCAGGAACAACCTCAAGGGTCAAAGGTCACTTAGACTCCATCGTTCTACAGGAAAAATGATTACTCACAAGTGGAAAACCTTTCAGAAAGCTGATGATCTTCCCAGGAGTGGACATCTGAGCAGGTTCACCTTGGGGTCAAAGGTCAATGATACAAACACCTAAGAGCTCCATCTCAGACTCTAAAGGCCTCAGTTAGCAGGTTAAAGGTTAAATGTCATGGCAGCTTCACTCAGATTAGTTTCATCTGAACCACAAGACCTCTGGGACAGTATCCCAACACGGAGATAATTAACCATCATTTACTGCAGGATGTGTGGAGAAAACCAGCCAGGAGGATACTAGCACCAGCAGCTGCTCCCAGTACGGTGGGGGAGGCATGATGGTTTGGGCTGTAAGACTCACCGAGTCCACCAGGAGCTCCTCTGGACACCAAAGTATTCTAAAGTCTAAACAAGATGTCTCTGTCCAACAGCTGAAGCTTGGACCAAACCAGGTCACAAACTGGACCGTGATGCTGACAACAGAACAGCTGAAAAAGAACAGAACCAAGGGAGCATCTGTGGTCCAGTCAAAGTCCAGTAGGTAACCAGATTGAGCCACTGTGGAGAAAATCTGTTTGTGGGTAAAACTGCTTGTTTTTCTACACTTGAGATTAGATTTATGTAAGATAAACAGAGAGTAGGTTCAATAAAATAAAATAAAAATCATTAATTATCTTACTTAAATGTTGGGTTAGTTATACGGTGGTCTGCATCATTCACAGTGACAGAGAAGACATTACCTTGGTTCCCTCTAAGACTGGAGCCGTGTCTCTCAGCGTCTCTGGGTGAGCGGGTTTATTCAACTCTTCCTCGCTGAGTTTCACTGCAGCTGCTTCCAGCTCCAGCTGGCCTTCCTGCAGCAGAACACACCAAACACCAAAGAGCTAAAAATACAATAATAACCCAAAAGATGCTGAAATAAAAGGTCTTCAAGTCACTTTTCTGTCATCAAATTATTGATGTATTTAAGAAAAATAGAATAGAATAGAATTTGCAGATCAAATCAGACCCATTCCCTGTAAATCATGTCAAACCCAACAGCAGTTCTCAAATTTAGACTTTATGTGAGAGTTGACCTTTCTAAGAACATAAACAGTGTTTTAATAACTCTTCTGAATTTAAATCTCAGATATCTGGTGAACATCCGTGTCTCCAAAGGACCAGAATTACCCGGGCAGCCTTTTCTGCAGCATCAGCCAGCCTCTCCATCTCCCGGTCCTTCGTGTCTTGCCGTATTGCCGCCTCCTCCTGCAGCATCGTCTCTACTTTGGTCTTGTTGTCCACTTTGGACAGCTCAATCTCTGCCACCTTTAACTGGGCCTCTTTGGTCTGAAGACAAGAGGAAAGGTTTACATGATTAAATATTACAGGTAGCACCTCCATATTTGTCTGTCAGCGGTCTGCAGAACAGTCATATCCATCAGCCAGTCATTGTAAATCGTGTTTTCTTGTTCCACACGTCGCTGTCAACATACCACCATTTCAGGAAGGGTTTGCAGAGTCGTTTTCAGCTGATCAGCCGGAGACAGCGTGTCGGGGAGGTACATGGCTCGAGACAGAAGCAACAGAGATGTTGGGATCTGCTGGTTCAGATGTAGCTCCAACCACTGAAAGGTAAACATAAACCCTCTACTGAAGTGTATTTGTGCACATCAGCCAGGAGTTAAAGCTGTGTGTGTGTGTGTTCTCGTTACCTGGCTGAGCTGCTCTCTTAGTCGATCCTCTGTGACTCCAAGAGATCTCATCCCTCTCACGCGACACGCTGCCTGGACCTCGTTTACATTCAGACTCTCCACTCCCTCCTCGGCTATTAGCTAAACCAGCAAACCACAGGAGACAGCGAGTGAAACATCAGCTGTTGTTTCTATAAATGATTTTATCCACGTTCATCTGCTGGAACTTAAAACTACAGGTACCTTATCATCTGCACGAATGGCCCTGAGCTTCATGATGAGCTGAAAGCGGAGAAAGTTATTGGTCCCGATGGACTGGAGCTCCAGAAGACGGCAGAGAGCCACCAGCTGAGGCCGAGAGAGGTTGTCCAGAGTCAGCTCGTCCTCAAACAGTTTGGAGAATTTAATGATCTGCTCGTTACTCGGTCGTTCCCCGGAGTTCCTGATCTATAGGAATAAAGATGTAATGACTTTATTTCGGTTACTTCAGACAGATTTAAAACAAAACTGTTAGCAATAAGAAACATTTACTCTTTTATTATTATTCTTTTATTTAACCAGGTGAAAACTCCTGGTCCAGGAGGGCAGCACGAGAACAATACTGTAGCTTCATGTACCTAAAGTTCTCCTTCTAGTGAGTCTTACTAATACATTTGTGTTAGTAAACAAAACAAAGAACAGTCTGACGGCTAACTCCCCTTTTGTCCCGAATGTGAATGGGTGTGTGAGTGCAAATACAAGCCATTTACCATAACAACCTCAGGGGTATTATATGTTTGTTTCTGTGAGAAGATCTGGTGACAGCTGATGGTTTATCAAATCAAACGGGTGTCATGTGGAATAATTTAACCAACCACCCAGTAGACAAACCACAATCCAAATAAGAAGGAGGAAGTCCAGCTTGGACCCCAGTTCCAGGCTAACAGCAGTAAAGGTTTTAGCGAGCAGCTGTTTCTGACAGCATCACCGGTACAAAGAGGTGGTCATTTCTGCTTCATGATTATATCAGCATTGATCTAAATAATAAAACCATGAATGTCTTCAAATGAGAAGTGGTCAGAAGAACTCAGAAACACAAGCTGAACCAGCGCAGTGCTAACAGAGCAATAACTGTTAATGTTTACTGGGTTTAGTCTAGGATTGGGAGACCGGGTTGAACTTCAGGCTCTGATTCGTGTAGAGTGGTCCTGATTGGTAGCCTGGCAAGCCATCCTATATATGTGAATACACATAAACTCTGCAAAGCAAGAATTTGGTCTAGTTCACTAGGCTACCTGATTGGAGCTTCAGACCTGCATGACTCAGCTGTTAAGGCCGTGGGGTAGAAGGAGGGGCGAGGGTAATGCTGACTCACCATCTGGAAGAAAGTGGAGAACTCCTCTGTCACGTCGCCTTTAGCAGCCTTGTTCCTCAAAGCGATCTCCTCAATGGTGTCCTGCAAGAACTTGGCCATCTCCAGTTTGACCCTCAGCTCCTTTTTCAACCTCTCCTCCTAAAAGTAAATAATTACAATTATAAGTTAAAACCATAGCTAAGCAGAATTAAAGCCACTGTGGTAAACCACGGTGGCTGTTAGTCTGAGAGAAGATAAAGCTCTGGTTACCTTCTTTGTCTGTGTCTCAAAGGTGGACGGCAGCATGTTGGGGAACAGCTTCAACGCCACAGGAAGAAGAAACTCCATGAAAGGAACAATGATGAACACCAGGAAAGGCAGCAGCCTGAAGACGTCTGCACATGTTCTTAGAAACTAAAGAGAAAAAACAAATAAAGCTCAAAGGTTTGACACCGATCTTACTCCTACAGAGCAGGCGGGACATTAAACTGTTGTTACTGTTCAGTTGTAACAGGCTGTGGTTTATCTGGGCCTCCAGCAGAAAGTTAACAGGTTAATGTTTGCCTTTTTCATTCTGAATTTCCTCACAAATATCTAAATCCCTTCTGCTTCATCTGCATGGAGCTGGAAACCAACGGGATTACTTTTGCATCTAAAGGATCAAAACTTTATCCAACAAGAAGCAACGGACCAATCCATTGTGCAGCGATCGACTGCTCGCCCTGGCTGGGACAAAATGGACAGGAACGGTCAAAAAGGGAGAAAGCCAAAACACAAGTCTTTCCTTTTTGCTCTTGCTTTCCACCTGCAGGTGGGCCAGCGGAGTGAAGGATTTAAGGCGTCGCAAGTGAAAAGGGCTTTGTCCACAGGTCCATTGACATGTATATCATCTCCTGAACCTCAGAGCTCAGGGGGTGGGGGTGGTTCAGGGGTGGTTAAGCTGAAGGAGTATTGTAAATGAATATGAAAGGAAATAGAGGAAAAGCCAATCCAGGTTAGTGAATGGGATGTAGATGAGTTTGAAACAGGCTTTCTGCTGTAATTCACATGCAAACTGGATCAAACTGGGATTTGTGTGTGTGTGTGTGTGTTGGAGGGGGTCACCAGTGATGACCTGCAGCTTTTACAGATGCCACGATCAATTCTGATTCCGATCTCATAAACACAAATATGCTGTGTTGGCTATAAGTGTTGCTGGTGGTGTTTAAAGGCATTTCAGCAGAAAGCTCAGTGATCCGCTGTGTTAGAGGTCAAAGGTCTCATTTACATTTGTCATACGTGGTGGTGCTCCCCATCGTTCACATACCTTCAGTGACACAAAGCAGCTATGTGACACATCTGACAGCGATACAGAGCTACACACCCTCGTTTCCTGGTTTTGGCTCGCTAACAAAAACAAATATTCTCCAGCTTTGACGTTTCAGATCTTCATCTCCCCTCGTCCTCACCTGTCTCCTCTCCCGACGGGACAGAGGATGTCCATTCAGGATTCTCCACAGCATTCGCCCAGCGATGGTGGTATCAATCCACAGCAATCTGAAGCCATGATAGTAGTGCTTGATTTCATCCACAACTCGCTGTCGGAGTGTTCTTCTGACAGGTTCTGCATCCAGCGTCGGGCTGTAAACCGGCCCCCCCTCTTCCAGCTTCTTTTTGTCCTTTATTGAGCGCAGCAGCTTCTCCACCTTCGAGTCATCCCACGCGCTGCCCGAGGTGTGTATCCACCTGATTCCAGGGAATCCCTGCAGCGGCGCCACCATCCACAGGGCTCCTGTGGTTTTAGCAGGGTACGGTGACCTGGAGCACCTCGCTGAAGCTAAAGCACTGTAGAGCTGCTGTGGGTCTACGTTGTGACGGGATTCATCTGATAAGGAGAGCGAAGGACTGACTGAGGACACCTGGGCCAAGCTACCAAGTCTGAGCCCATCCAGCCTAGACATAAAGAGATTGACAGATTATTAAACGCACATCTCAGATACATCGATTCCTGTACAGCTCTGACCTGACAAACCAATGTTGGAAGACTCTGAATAATCTTTAATTAATAAAATACATTATTTTCTCTGATTAACTTGAAAATTATGGTTTTCGAAGTAAAAATGTCAAGCGGGACGACCAGTTAGTGCGAGTGTGAGTTAGAGACGAATTTACTCATTAGAAAATGTATTTTTGATGTTATTTTATCCATTTAACAGTAAAGTTGGTCTGCATACCAGGGAAGTAGTCTTCATTTATTATCAGAAATTAAAGACAGATTTATTAAGTACTTACGTTTGACAGGTGAGTCTGAGGGTTGTACAGGTGAAACAGTTACCGTCCGGCAGTTTCCCTTAAAAAAGGAGAAACAATTCTCTTAATTAAAGAAAAACATCAGTAGCTGTTACACACACACACACACACACGCACGCACACTGTGTTTCAAAGTCACATCATGAGTCTACTGAGGGTCATCATATCCATGTTAGTTCAACATAAGTCAGAAAATGCATGCTAGAGCTAGTTTTCTCTTTCAAGATCAAAGGTGAATGATTAACCACGTATTACAGATTATCACCTACAACAACTTTCTCTATAAAGGCCAAGGCAAAAAGTAAACAAAACAAAAATACTTTTTTGTTCATTTCTGTCATGTGAGAATATTCCAACCCAGAGGCCTACAGCGGGGCTCAGGTGGAGCTTGGTCACACTCTTACGCTGCCTCTCATGTGGCTGGAGTCAATCCAGCAAAGTCTGGTGGAACACCACAACCAGAGGACTTTACTGGAACAGAGACAGGGAGCCACCAGTGACTGTATAAGAGCCACAGACAAACACTGTGTGTGTGTGCATGCATGTGTGAGCCAGCAGCCTGTAAATCACTAAAACTACAACCGTGTCACATGTGCCAGTGCCAGAACTATACAGGTTATTAGCAAAACTCAGTCATCACTTGTTGAAAGATAATAACAAAAAAAAATCTCAATAAATATTCATACAAAAAAAATCATCATCTATTCAAACAGATTACTTTCAGATAAAGTCCCAGACATTCTATGTTTTATAATAGATTCTAAATAATCACAAATCCATTCATGTTTCCCACAGCAGGAATCGTGGCCTCTGCTTTGGAGTTTGATCGTCTCATTCCACATCCGTATAAAACAGATTACAGAGAGATTGAGTGAACTCGATACCAAATACACCATGCTTTAAGCTACGTGAATTATCAGCATAAAGTTGCTCCATGGTATAGCTCCAGGTTGAGTGGATTGAGATGGTTCCTAATATTAATCAGAAAACAATAATAAAATCACAAAAATATTTCCTTCTGAGGCCGTTGTCTTTCTCTTTACTTTTCATTAACCCTGATTTTCATGCACAATGTCAAACATATAATCTCAATCTAGCCCAGTATCAGATCAGCGCTTTTCTAATATTAGTTAATATTTCAAAGAATTGCTTAAATGGCAATAAATCATAGACTGTTCTATTCCAAAGCAACATTTGCATGGATTGTCTGACCTTGATGTCTAAGCCGGGTCTAAATGATAGCAGTCAGAACGTAAAACCACACAAAGTGTTGTTAGTGATGTGTCATAACATTGTGAAGACAAAACACAAAGAGAGAGCCTAGGATCATCTGGATTTATCACAGCTAAGAACACTTATATAATATAATATAATATAATATAATATATTGCAGCTCTACAAAACAGACACCCTTAGTCATTTTTTAGAAAACGTCTGATTTTAGAGTCTTGGTTTTGCTATTTGCAGGAGTTGGCTAAAGTTTTACTCCAAGCCAGTTAAGAGTAAAGATGTTATGCACCATCTCTGCAGAACCACCTGATCATGCACCACCTGACAAGTAAACATTCTACATGGCTGCTGCTGGTTCTGTGATTAGTGGCACTATGATAGAGTAAGTTAATAAGTATGAGCATTAATTGAGTGGAAAATTAGTTTTCTGAGACCTGTTTCTACACTGGAAAAATCCCAACACAAAGCAGTATTAAAAAACAACATTTCTCCAGGATTGTATAAAAATGAGAACTTAAATAGACATTCTGATCATAAGCAGACAGGTTTTTTTTCTTCCATTGAGTGCTAGCAGTTATCAGCTAATTTAACACATCTGAGACAAGGACTCTGGAAGATATTCTGCTTAAACAAGCACAAGATGTTGAGCAAAGGTTTGTATGAAATGGGCTTCATCATGGAGTTTAAAAAGCCATTAATGGATAAATAAATAATCGATCAATAATCAGATCGTAGCCTTATTTGTGTTTACAGTCCTGTTTAGTTTGCTGAAACGTATAAATATGTTGCATAAGCTAATACAACCAAATCAACAAATAATTGTCTCAGTACAGTAACATACCTGTCTAAAACGGAAGCAGGGGGACTGTTAGGTCAGAGCTAATGTCCTCAGACAACCTCAATCTTTGATCAGTCAGTCATTTATTCATACAACTTTAACGCCGAGCAGGTCATCAGAATGCCTAGCAGTTCCCAGAATATCATGCGGGGACAAAAGGTGTCCCTAAAAGAATACTTACATATTAATAATATAACGTCTAAGCCAAATCATCCCCCAAATCATCAATGAAATGCTAAAGACAGCATTAGCTTGAAACAAACCACCATAAGAAACTTACCTTTGCTTTTCCTGAATTCGTTCTTTAACGATCTGGACGTTTTCATTAAAGGTGCTCTGGATCTCGTAAATAGGATTAACGCCATGCTGCTTAAAGTCTAAAGTCGCAACCTTTAAACGGTAAATTACAAGCTAGCTTAGCTAGTCGGTAAGCAGCTAGCGGCAGTTTGGTCCAAACGTCAAAACTAAAGCGCCACTATTATAGTAGAAAATATAAACATAAACTCCTTAACGATTTAAACAAGTTACGACGCACGTTTAACTGTTAAGTGGAAATTTTAGCTTCATGTCATGTCCTTCCTAGAGTCCTCCAGAGGATACTAGACTTTGCTGGTGGGTCTACACCATTTACACACCGGCGGACGAAGCGGCGCATCGAGTGGTAGGCGGAGTTTGCACTCCGTTTTACTTTGCGTTAACCTCAGTGATTTCCTGCATTTTCCTGTATTTTCTGTCTCAAATTAACATTTGTACAGTTGTTGTTGTTATCACAATAAACACTGGCACGTTCACTGACCACCATTTCGCCTTCCTTTCAACAGAGAAGGCGCTCACCATTACCCCTAGCCGGGTTAAAAGCCGGCTAACTGGAATGGAGTGAATGCATGTTTTTCCTTCACGCGCTTCACAGAAACAGGCCGGGCTCTTGAATGACGTCAAACTCTGAAGCTCTTTTCCGGTCCAGTACGTTAGCAAAATAAAAGCCGATTTTTGTGACAGTGCAAGAAATCTGATCTCTTCAAATTCACAGACGTGTCTGATTTTCAAATTATACGATATTCTTTAAAATGAGTGAAGTTGACAAAATAAATAAAAGCAATCAATGTTAGACTTGTTAGTCATTTAATCAAGATTAAATGTTCCTGTCATTGTTCAAGTTGCGTGTTTTTTTTCTTTGCTATTTTGAAACATTGATATTTAAAATAATATTTTTTAATTGCTGCACCGAAATTTCAGATTTTAGACATTGATTAGACATTGATTGTTCTAAGGTTCTGAGATTAAATTGAATAAACATAAAAGTGGTTATGAATATTAAATGAGAATAAAAACAATTGAAGTTATGTAAAAACAGCAAGGGACACCTACAAGGGTCATCAACTCTCTGTGGTTCATATATTTTTTTCCTTTTTTTTTTGAAAGGACCGGTTGGATCCTCGCGGTGCTGCTGCCGTCCAATCGGAAGTGAGTATTTTTCGCGCTGGTTGGCCCCGCAGTTTGAGTTTCCCGCAAGTGTTTGACTCGAATGAATTAATTTATTTTACAATATGAATACGGACATTTTTCCCTTTAACCGCAACTAACAAGATTCAACAGGTAAATACAGAGAAAATGTTTTTCATTATATTCACGATGTCACTTCATCACCGGAGAGGAGTCTTAGCAAGTACCTTTGGTTCAGAGCGACCTTCCATTTTAGCAAGCTAGCTGGCTGTGCTAACGTTAAAATGCAGTTTGACTTGTTTCCTATAGAACGCTAGTTAGCTTCGGCTAGTACCGTTAGCTTCTTAGAACAAGCTGGTGTGGCGCCTACAATGTAAACATATTTATGAATCAACGACTGCTCAACTGGAACAAGTTGTTTTATAAGTCTGTCTAACCAAAGTTTGTCGTTTTTGTTTCGTTTTATGTGTTGATTTGATTTGCTATTGAGTTAACTAGCATTTGGGTGGCGGCTTTGTCTATTTGCTGGAGTTCTATTTAATGGCTGACTGGGATGACGAGATGGACGTGGTTGTCCATGGTTCACGTCCATGAAATTCCATCATCGTGGCTTTTGCTTCAGGGCATAGTCGGAGCCTTAGCATGGCATAATAGTAAAAGTTTTTCATTGCTAGCCGGCAGATCAGAATTACACATAGCTAACAGCGTGTATTACCATCAGTGTTGGTCAACTTGAGTGTTATGTTACAATTAAGGTTAGCGGCACACTGAAATTCTTAACTGGAACATTACAATGGATTTCAACAATTATTCAGACTCTGGTTGCAGAGTTTAGGACTCCATTTCCTTGGCTTTTCGTTAGCCGGCGTTGCGGTTGTTACACGGCACCATTCGCTGGGCAGTTGCTGGTTGAGACTGAGCCTGCAGGCTACCTTAACACTTCTGCGATGTCTCCGGCTAGCACATAGCTAGTTTTCAGCCAGAAGTAAGCTAGCCCTAAAGTGTTTCGGTAATGGCCGCCTTGCATCTTTGTCATGCATTTGAGTTATTTTGCATTCGCATTTGTAATCGAAATGGGTTTAGTTGAAATCGATGTTTTGGGGAGAATATTTTGTGGCATTTGGGTTTTAGTGTTGTTGCAGTTTGATTTATGTTGGTGCCTCAGGTTGCTGGTTGATCAAGTAGCTGCTCTTATTTAGAAAAGCATCCAAACGACGCGGTCCATGACAAGTGCAATCTGTGTCGCCTCCAGCCTCACAGTTCACGCTCCCTCAGAGCATGGGAGTGCCATTTTGTTAATTCTGAAACATTAAACTCGATGCATTCATAACCCAGAAAATCTTAAAAACAGACTTGTAGGGATAAAGCACCCTACACATATTACTGCACATCGTTTCTTTGAATGGCTAGTAAGAGTATTTTTGCATCCCTTGTTTTGCAGTTTGGTGAGTCTGAAGGGGTTCGATGGGATGGACGGAATTGGTAGCTCATTGCCTTTAATGCCTGAACCAGCCAATCCTATCAGCATGAAGCAGCCACCTGAGTCTTTGAGTGTGAGAAAAGGCCATGGGGACATGGGCAGTGATCCAGCTCTGCTAATGGACAAAGCTGCAGCTCAGCTGGCTGCCACCTTACAGGATGGCGTCCTTCAGAAGATGGCTGGCCACAGTCACAACAACCACAATCACGAGAGGCTGAAAAGTCTGACTTCCCTGGTGCTGAACGGTGACCAGGATGTGCTGCCTAAGCTGTGTACTCCAGAGCCACCCATGCTAAAAGGTGCTGAAGCCCCAGCCGGGAATGCCACCCATCAGAGCAACTGCACGCCTCTCACTGAGCCGGAGTTAAAGGTGACAATCCCCCAAGTAGTCAAGCAGCTATCATATGAACCATCATATGCTAAAGGGACCAGCCTGGTCACAGCCACTGAAGGTGCTTCATCTGGACACAATGAAAGACAGGACATGAAGAACAGAAGGGGGAGAGCTCACAAACCCAAAGCTCTCCTAAACTGCAGCTCATCTGTCATTGCCATGGATTCTCTTGACCACACAGACACTGTTGATGACACTGGAGCAGCCAATGAGGTTTTACTTTGATTTTCTTTAAGCAAACATATTTATTTTAAACCCTGTTGCATACATCATTCTTCCTTAAGATGCCTTTTTATTTAGCAAATAAACTAAACAAAGTTGAAATGAATTTGGCGTCCATGCTGACATAACTTCTCATTGGATAACAGACATCAGGGGTCAGAACAGTGGCCCTTGAGGGCCTCTATCTAGCATGTTTTAGTTGTTTTCCTGCTTCAACACACCTGAGTTAAGTCAGTGGATAATTCAACTGTAGAATCAAGTGTGTTGGAGCAGGGAAACAACTAAAACACGCTGGAGGACACTCGGGGACCGGAGTTTGAGACCCCTTGCTTTAAATCATAGATGTAATGTTGTATTTATATATTTTTTTCTATTTTAAATTGTGTTTAGTTAAAAAACTTTGATTTGTGGGTTTTAGGCTGCTGTGATTCAGTGATTAGCCCATGTTTTTCTCTCCTCCAGCATACGCTCATGTTGGAACTGATGGAGCAATCGAAAGAAGAGTCTCCTCTGCAGGCTAGTTTTTCTGTCGGGGATCTTATTTGGGCAAAAGTATCAGGATACCCTTGGTGGCCGTGCATGGTGACCACAGACCCAGAGTTCAGCATTCACATGAAACAAAAACAGAAGGGTGAGCTTCTCTTGCTGACACCTGGAACGTTCACGGTTCAAAAAAAATTCTATATTCCCACAGCAATGTTAATTTATTTCATGCTTCTTTATTTTAGAAACCAACGGCAGGTTGGGGCCCTTTTACCATATACAGTATTTTGGAGATTCCCCAGAGAGAGGCTACATCTTTGAGAAGAACATGGTGTCCTTTACTGGGGAGGACCAGTACCTTGAGCTGAGCCAGAGCAGCAAAGCAGCAGCTTCCTGTGCAGCCCGTAGAAAGGTACGGTAACACAGCCGATCCCATGGTTCTCATGCCTGTTGGTCACGTAGAGCCATTGTTGGACGGACTTGGCCTTTAATCCTCACGACGTTCAAACACTGTTCATTCTCAGTGTTTTAAACTAGTCATCAAAATGTTCCTTTTAGATGAAAACCGAGCATCTTTGGGAATATTGGGGTATTACAGTAGTCATTTGTGTTTGTTGCATTATGAGATAAAGGAAATCTCCATGTGTTAGGAAACGCTTCATGTTGTTTTCTTGCTGTATTAATACTAAAGATGCATGTTTGTGTGTAAAATTGTCTACTAGCAACATTTTCCATGATTGTTTTGACTGTTTTGTTTTTGTCATTAAGCGAACTCCCACCATTCCGCGTAAGCTCAAGGCTCAGTGGAACATGGGCATCATCCAGGCCAAAGAGGCCCTCATCATGACTCCTGAGAAGCGCATAGAGAACTTTGGGTTTTTTTATGATGACGACGGACCTCATCTGAACCCTCGCATCTTGGAGAAGCTGAAGCCAGATCAGAGTAACATGACGCTGCTGGCGTCCAGGCACAATCCAGATCTTCTGTCCCTGCTGGTTAGTTCCGTGTGAATCATCAGCTGCTTCTTCGAGGGGTTCAGTTCCCTTTCTGTCTGAAAACACTTCTCCATTTAAATCAATAAATCTTTATTTCGTGACAGAAGCTCACAACATCTGCACCAGGTGTGAAAGCTGAACCAGTCGTACCTCGGAAGAAAGACAGGCCCAAAGATGTTCAGCCTGCTACCAAGTCAGGAAGGAGGAAAAAAATATCTCCAGCCAACAGAACTCACGACCCAAGGAGGAAAACCAAAATGAAGCTGGTTTCCTTTAAAGGAAAGGGTTCTGAAGGAGCCTCGCTTCAAGTGCCAGGTTGGTTAAGAGTGTTCCAGTCGCCTCCAGAGCTGTTTTCCATTTAAATATATATTTCAGCTGCTGAGTTTTTTCATCTTATGTCACAAATATAAAGAATCAGAGTAAATTATGCGGTGTTTGAGTTATCCACATTTACAGCCTCATCATTGAGGGTCCAACCCTGGTCCTGTAGGGACACGGTCATATTTTAGAGGCTTTCCTGCTTCAACACACCTGATTCTAATCAGTACGTAATCGACAGGCTTCTGCAGAGCTTAGTGAGCTCCTGAATGTGTAATTCAATCAATCAGGTGTGTTAGAGCAGAGAAACATCCAAAACATGTTGGATAGGAGCCCTGAAAGGCCAGGAGTGGACAGCCCTGATAGTTAAACGTAAAAACAAACTCTGGTTTCCCTTTCAGTGAGAAGAGAGCGAAAGAAGCAGTCGAAAACATTGCTAACTGACGATGTGACGAACAAGGACCAACAGCCCAAAAAGAGACGTAAAACTGACAAAAACAGTGAAAAACAGGTAAATGAATGTTTCTTGTAACGTCCCAGTTTCGCAGCTTTTTTATGCAAAGACTGATACAATTATAACAGCTGGTTTTAATGTTGTAACTCCACGTGGGTGCATTTTCCTTCGCTCTGAGTGATGTTTTATTTTCCAGGCGTCGGTTTTAGAAGACACGAGCAACAAGAAGAGGAGAAAGAAGAAAACTGATATTAAAGAAGGAAAAGAACCCAGAAAAAGGACGGCGAAGTCTAAAGGTCTCCTTAACGGTAAACCACATTTTACTCTGTTTCTTCTTCTGGAAATTCACATAAACTCAGTTTCTGCTGCTGTTTCTAATCACCCTGATTAGATACTGAATGGTAACTATTGATTTTGACTACACACAGACGAGCTTAATGCTGACAAAACGAAACGTCGCAGGAAAAGGAAACAAGATGGAGAGAACCAGAACACGGCCTCTAAAGCTAAAAGGAGGCGGTCCTCCCCCTGTCCCAATCCCGAGGTGAGTCTGTTAGCAGCTCCAGAGTTTTAGGACTTTCCAACTGGTTATAAAGAACTGGGAACCCTTCAGCCTTACACACAGACACACACACACACATGATTGGAGAAGGCAACTTTTACCAGAATGTTAAAAAACAAACATTTTCTAGAAATGCTAAAAAGTGGTGGATGTGGTTCTGAACTTAGATCTTAAATCTTAGTTAGATCCTGCTATGGTGACAGAATCAAGTGATTTCTGGAATTTACCTCAGGTTATTTCTACAGAGTCGTGTGTGTGTGTTTGTGTGTGTGTGTGTGTGGACTCATCACCTCTTTGTAGCTCATTTTTCAAACAGGAAGTTTGGGTGGCGTAAGATTCTGATAATAGAGTAGACTTTATTGATCCCACAGTGGGGAAATTCACTTGTCACAGCAGCACCATCACTCAAAGGGTAATTAGAAGAAAGATAAAAACAAGGATACATGTATATACACATAGGCAGTAATCTAGTATTGTAATCTTAGATCACTAAAAAACCACAAATAAAAGATGAGAACAAACTTGGTACCAGCACTATGCTAGCCTGGCAAGCCATCCTATATATGTGAATATATAGTCTGGCCACGAACCACTGACGGCTCTCAGTCGTGAGGCGGGATCTACGGTTGTCTTTCAAAATGTCAGCACGCAATTGGATAGCGCTAGGACCAATCAGAGTGACGAACAACATGACGTAATCACGGCGACGGAAAAGCGGGAGGCTTTAATAGCGTCTAGCTTCAATGATTTCTGTCGTTTTTGTATGAAAAACACGCGAATATCAGGTGTACTGGGACATTGCACTACTTTGTTTGATAAAAATAAGAAGCCGCTAAGTATATCAGACAGACTTACGCACGTTGGAGTCTAAATAATCCAATGTTGATGACAAAGCCGTTTCAAACGAACGTGTTTTCCGAGTTGCCGCCATGTTGCTTGGGTTCGCGGCGTTCGCGGCCGCAGCGCTGACGTCATCGGCTACTCCCGCTCTGTGATTGGCCCATGATATAGAGCGCTGTGATTGGCCCAACCAAAACTATAGCGAGTTGTGATTGGATAGACACAGCAGTGGTTTGGGCTGCGAGGGTTCCAATGAAGCGTGCCTAGACCAAACTCTGCAAAGCAAGAATTGGTCTAGTTCACTAGGCTANNGATGTCTCAGTCTACCTCTGGAGGAGCTGTCCATGACCTCCACAGTGGAGTGCAGTGGGTGGGAGGGGTTTCTTAAGATGGAGGTCATCTTCCCCAGCATCCTCCTTTCACACGTCTCCTCGACAGAATCCAGTGGGCAGCCCAGAACCGAGCTAGCTTTGGTAGCTAGCTTGTTCAGTCTCTTTCTGTCTCGGTCAGAGCTGCCTACACCCCAGCAGACCACAGCAGAATGAATAACAGAGCCAACAACAGAGTGATAAAAGGATTTTAGCAGCTGGGAATTAACTCCGAAGGACCTCAGCCTCCTCATGAGATGGAGGTGGCTTTGGCCCTTCTTATACAGAGCATCTGTGTTGTGGGACCAGTTCAGTTTACTGTTGAGGTGAACACCCAGGTACTTAAAGGTGTCCACCACCTCAATGTCTGCTCCCTGGATGTTTACTGGTGAGTGAGGAGGTGTGTTTCTCTGGAAGTCAGTCACCATTTCATTTGTCCCTTGTAGGAGGTGACTTGCTCTTTAACGTTGACTACAATATTGCTAAAAGACTCATCTTCATCAACTTTGAAAGAATTACTCATAATTTAATGATGTGAACATAAACCAGACATGCTGCAGGGCACCCAGTTTATAGGAGCCGTCACAGATGCTCTGAAAATTCTGTTGAGATGGCTTTAGGATTCAGGAAACTGAAGAATTAAGATTTTAAATACACTTTTAGAAGTTTTCTAATTGAAGGAACTGGTATTTGTGTTTTCCCTAAAGGACATTTCA
Organism: Aphyosemion australe; assembly: GCA_006937985.1. Taxonomy (NCBI): domain Eukaryota; kingdom Metazoa; phylum Chordata; class Actinopteri; order Cyprinodontiformes; family Nothobranchiidae; genus Aphyosemion; species Aphyosemion australe. The sequence goes on along the minus strand of SSNS01000153.1, from coordinate 1,071,567 downwards.
TCTTTACTTTTCAGGGTTCTGGGAGTGAAGAGCGTCCGGATTCTCCGAGTGACAGCTTAGATGGGATCAAGAAGAGCGAACGGAAGAAAGAGTTTGTCTGTCAGGTAGTTTTGCCGTTTCAGGTTGTCTTCAGATTTCTGGGGTCGTTCTCTGATCTCACACACACTGGCGTGTCTGTGTGTTTCCTACAGCTGTGTGAGAAAGCCGGTGAGGACTTGGTGCCGTGTGAAGGCCAGTGTTATGGGATGTTTCACCTCCACTGCTTGGATCAGTCTCTAACACTTGATGACAAGCTCCTCTGCTCGGAGTGCAGCTCAGGTTTGGAGAAGACGGAGCCATGAGTCTGATTGTAGATGCAACAGGAAAACACTCCAGATGTGTTTTTTTTTCCCCCCCAGGAGCACATTCGTGTTTCATCTGCAAACAGCTGGAGGGTGAGGTTCGTCGCTGCCACGTCCCTCACTGTGGGAAGTTTTACCACGAGTCCTGTGTCCGCCTCAACCCCCTCACCATGTTTGACAATAAGGGCTTCCGCTGTCCTCTCCACGCCTGCCTTAGCTGCCACTACGGCCCCCAGACCAGGCCCAAGTCTACCAAGGGTGAGAACCTAGTTTCAGTTTGGACTTCTGTGACGTCCTGTGGGTTAAAAGGATGGATCATGACTTTAATGTAGACTGTTTAAGTCTTAAAACAGAACTAATAAAGACCAGTTGTTGGATGCATTGGCCCTCTTCTATCTGCTGTAGATTTTACTGACGTACCCTGGTCTGGTGTGTTCTGACTCTCTGCAGGCCGGTTGATGCGTTGCCTTCGATGCCCTGTAGCGTACCATGTGGGTGACCTGTGTGTAGCTGCTGGGAGTGAGATGATCACAAACACGGCTATCATCTGCACCAACCACTTTAATGCCAAGAAGGGCTACAGTCACCACAGCCACGTCAACGTCAGCTGGTGCTTCGTCTGCTCCAAAGGTTCGTCACCTCAGGGGGGCGGCGGGTCATCACTCGTGGTCCTTTTAGGGTGTGGGTTTGAGTAAAGACACATTTTTAAAGTAAAAATAAGCTGCTTGAATCATCGGTATAAAAAACACAAGTTAGAGAGCAGTCAGACCCAAAAGGTCTAGTATTTTGTAGCTGACTTTATACAGTAACCTGAATAAGATCTGCTCTGAGGGAACAGCAGAGGGAACTGACACACTACACAAGTTTGTTTTACGTCTTAAATGTTGAGTTTATCTTGAATGTGTCTTGCAGGAGGACAGCTGCTGTGCTGTGAGTCTTGTCCTGCAGCTTTTCACCCTGACTGCCTGAACATCGCTATGCCTGATGGGAGCTGGTTTTGTAATGACTGCCAAGCTGGGAAGAAGCCCAAGTACAGAGACATCATATGGGTTAAACTGGGGACATATCGGTGAGACAAATGTATATCTGTTGTCTTCAGATGCTTAATGTCCCGAGGTAAATAACAAAATCACACTTTTATCTTGCTGCTCTGAACTTTTTCTCTTTAGATGGTGGCCAGCGGAGATCCACCACCCCAAAAACATTCCCACTAATATCCAGCACCTCCGACATGAGATCGGAGAGTTCCCGGTCTTCTTCTTTGGCTCTAAGGATTACTTCTGGACTCACCAGGGCAGAGTCTTTCCCTACATGGAAGGTGACCGGGGCAGCAAACACCAGGGAACTTTGATCGGCAAAGTCTTCAAAACTGGTAAACATCTACATTTACAGATTCCTGCTTCCAGCCCACAAACGCTGCAGCAAAAGTTTTAATTCCCAACTCCCCCATGGTACAAAGCTTCCTGAACAGGCTTTGTTCAGGGAAATGGAGTTTACGTCATTCAGGATTGATGAGCTAACAGCTAGTCTGAGTGAAGCCAAACTCAAGTGTTGCTGCTTATCTTAACCCTAACAAAATATTTTTACAAAGAAAAACGATTCTGTTTTGATTCTCAAGAATCAACACAAGAATAATCCAACTAGACATTTCAGGCTTTTCTTTGTGCTTTTGTGTCAGTAGCTATTTTTTATGATTTTTTTTTTCTTTTTCTGAAACAGTAAAACACAGAAATTATTAACCCATTATGACCAAATATTTAAAAAATATTAATTTAATTCCTAACAACAAGATGACCCAGAAACATTTATATCGATCTAAATCCAACAAATTTCTAGCGTTAGCAGGCGTCGCTACCGCTAGCTTGCAGATTCTGTCTCTAAGCGGTCATTACGTGTGTTCTCATGCGTCCGCTTGATCATGTTGCTGACAAAACCTAAGGAAAAGCAATTCTCTAGATGAATAAAAATCTTTAAGGTGAATGAAAGTTTACACTGATTTGAATAAAACGACGTGCTTTATAACCATCTCCTTGTCGCTCTCAGCTCTGTTGGAGGCTGAAGCTCGGTTTAAAGAAATGAAGATGAAACGAGAAGCCAAGGAAGCTCAAGAAAACAGCCGAAAACCACCTCCATACAAGTTTATCAAGGTGTGAAATAAGTTATTTGAAATAAAATCGCCAAAATAAACACTTTAAATGCTTTTTGTTTAAAGTTCTGCTTCCTTCACGTGTTTCAGGTGAACAGGCCCTTCGGCAGGGTTCAGGTCTACACCGCAGACGTGTCGGAGATTCCTAAGTGCAACTGCAAACCAGCGGACGAGCGGCCGTGTGGATTCGAGTCTGAGTGTCTGAACCGCATGCTGCAGTACGAATGCCACCCTCAGGTGTGTCCCAGCGGGGAGCGCTGCTGTAACCAGGACTTCACCAAACGCCTCTACCCAGAAACCAAGATTATTAAGACTCCTGGGAAGGGCTGGGGTCTCATCTCCCTGAGGGACATCAAGAAGGTGAGATGGAGATGATCATCTGGCCCAATAAAGGGCCTGAATCAGAGCCATGGCGCTCCAGGTCTCTCTAGGGTTACGTACCAGTTTAAGTTTTACACAATAAATTCTTTTACTTCCTGTGATCTGGTCTGAAGGTCACTGGAAGGTTTTGAAAACGCTTGAATTATAACAAACTGGTTTTAGCACAATGATGCTTAACCTTTTATTATTAGTTCCTTTTAAGGTGAAAATGTTAAAAATAAACCAGGTGTGACTGAAGCTGATATGGAGCCACTTCCTGATAAACATCAACACGCTTTAATGTATCTGCAGCAGCTTGGCTCAGGGCGGAGGTGTTAGCGCCGCCTCATGGCTGCTGTCTGGTCACCTCCATCCATCTTTTCCTCAACAGGGAGAGTTTGTGAACGAGTACATTGGAGAGCTGATTGATGAGGAAGAGTGCAGAGCAAGAATCAAGTCTGCTCATGAAAACAACATCACCGACTTCTACATGCTCACTATTGATAAGGTGAGTTTTCTAGGCTGCTGTGGTCCCGTCTATGCTGTGAACACCTGAGGAGGTTGTTGCTCCGCAGCATATCAGGGTGCTGTTTTCAGCTGCAGTACCTTTTCTACTGGGAGCTACAGAAACAAACTGGTATTGCATTGGGAGTGTTACACAGCAGCTGTAACATTACAGTAGTCAATACTACAAAGAGCAGCTAAATCCTGTTATTCTCTTATCGTGGTAATAAAAGTAGCAGCAAGCTACACTGTTATTATATCCTCTTATGACCATTGGATGACTCAGCATTTCTTGTTTGTTGTTTCAGGATCGAATCATTGACGCCGGTCCCAAAGGAAACTACTCCCGCTTCATGAACCACAGCTGTCAGCCCAACTGTGAGACGCAGAAGTGGACGGTGAACGGAGACACTCGAGTTGGCTTGTTTGCAGTCTGTGACATACCAGCAGGTGAGACACTAGCAGGTTCCTACGCTCGGAACACGTGCAGAGGTGGTTCAAGCCCAAAAGCTATCACTAAAAACCAAAATCTGTGTTTTATATTATGTACACACACCTTTGTGTTGCTGCTGTGTTTCTTTGTATTTAACGTGCTCATTTTTATTGGGTGTGTGTTGAAGTTTAAACTCGTCCATGTTAACAGTTGTGTTTGATGTTTGTGTTGCAGGGACCGAGCTCACCTTTAACTACAACCTGGACTGCCTTGGTAACGAGAAGACCATCTGTCGCTGTGACGCTCCCAACTGCAGCGGTTTCCTTGGAGACCGACCGAAGGTTAGAGATGATGATGTGTGTTTTATACTCTGATGGGATTAGCAGGTCCAGGTTATAGTTTCACCTACGCTCCAGGTAGGGGAATCAAACTGTTCTGGTTCGGTTGGGCCGGTTTAACCACCGTTGGTTCTGTTTCACAGAACGGTCAAACAGCTGAGCCAAAGGCAAAGAGGCTAAAGAGGAAGTGTAAGAGGAAGAGAAGTGAAGGGAAGAAGAAGTCTGAGGACGAGTGTTTCCGCTGTGGAGATGGAGGCCAGCTGGTGCTCTGTGGCAAGAAGACATGCACCAAAGCCTATCACCTGACCTGCCTGAACCTCACCAAAAGACCTTTTGGTGAGATGAACACCACATGCTGATCTTTAGCATTTTGCTACATTATGAATGTTATCTGGACTTTTTTGAAGAAAACTGTAGACTGAGCATCCCTGAACAGCGTGTTTATCAGCTGGTGGAAAATGTTTATTTGTTGGTGCTTCAGCCAAGGACGCCATGGCAGCAGCACTTAGGACCAGCTACACAAGAGCAGCACATTTACCAACCTAGCATTAGCTGCTTCCTGCTAACAGATGCTAGTGATGCAGTTATGTTAGCATCTTTAGCTTTACTTCCTCTAGAGAGCACATGAAAGTTAGAATGACCCTAAAGGTGATGGGTTGCTAGTTAAATTCCTTTAGTTAGTTTGTTTACATGATAAAACTGGTTAAACAACTTCTGTTCTCACTTTTCACCAAACTGGGGCATGACACCCTTTAAAGGTCCTTCACAATAAGAGCCCCCCACACACACTTGTGTTTTATTTTATTTTTTGACTAATTTAATCCCATAAGTCAAATGTAGTGATAAAGTCAAACCTTTTCTGTGGTGAGGAGGTGGTAGACCAGAGATACTCTGTCGGTTCTAAACCTGTTGGTATGTGTGGTCCTGCAGGCCGCTGGGACTGCCCCTGGCACCACTGTGACGTCTGTGGGAAAAACTCGGTGGCATTCTGCCAGCTCTGCCCGAACTCCTTCTGTAAGGTGCACCAGGAGGGGGTCCTGCGTCCCTGGCCCCCCACAGGACAGCTGTGCTGTATGGAGCATGAGGATCCAGAGGGAAGTGCCCACCAGGCCCAGGTCTTTAGCTCTGAGACGAAGGCCACAGCTGCCATGACAGGTACCGTCACCAGCCGCCCCAAAGCCTCCAGGAAACCGGTGGCAACCAAAGGCTCCAAGAAGAAAGCCGCCGCAGTCTGAAGGCACCTTTCAGAGAGCCAAACTGGACTTCACACTTTAGTCACACCTGGGCCCTTTACATCATCATCATCACTAGGGAACGCTGTTGATCTCGTATACTCAACTCCACCTTTAGCTTTAACACTTCCAGTTTTTTTTTTTTTTTTTTCAAGTCTGCATTGATCCGAAACATCTGAGGGAACCTTTTCTGGATTCTGACTCCTAACAAACGACATTTTGGCTTAGTTATTTTTAGATTCTAGAACAAGAGACACCAGAGTTCCTCAGCTGCCTCGTCCCGTCAGCTCTTATCGACACGGATCATCTGCTACTCCAGAGTTTAATCCCAAGGCCTCAACTGTGTGTATGGGAGCAGCAGTGTGATCAGAAGGGTTTTGTCATGTATTCTATATAAAGAGACACTATGGGATGGCCCCAGATGACCCCCCACCTGTAGCCATAGATCACCTGTAAATGTAGACTTTATTTTACAACCCAATTTTTTGTTTTAGCGCACCTTTGTATTTGAAGGCTTTTTGTTTGTATTGAATCTAATCCTAAATAAACGGAGCAACAAACCATTTCCACAAGTTGGATGAACAGCTGGTCAGACACTAAAACACTACTGGTGAGGTTAATGATGAAGTCGGGGCGATTCCCAGCCAGAGTCCATTCTCCGGTGAACTTTGCGTCTGAATCCTGACATTAGGAGATCGTTCATCTGATGTCCTCTGAGGTCTGAGAATTTCCTCGTGGACAACCAGAGACCTGTCGGACTCACCTGGTCATCTTAGATTCACTTTGAGAGAGGATCTGTGACCTCTGACCCCCGTCAAAGAACCCAACAGGAGTTTCCAGCTGAGAAATGAAGGAACAGGTTTTTTTAGCGAGCTCTGGAGAGATGAGTCAGGTTATCACTTTAAAAAAAAAAATCTTATTTTATTTAAATTGTTTATCAGAACATTTTAACCAGACGGTGCTTCAGACTTAGTCTGTTAATACCTACCTCCCCCTGTAAGCCTCAGTCACCAGGAGCCTGTCATGGGGGGTGGGGGGTAGTCGGAGACACTAGTGGACCCGGTCTGGAGACAGTTTCTGCTGTGGACGGACTGTCTCTGTCCAGACAAAACACCAACAGTTTATTTCCTTATTTGATCTGATCTGGTGTTTTGCTCCTGACCCCGTGAGCCCGGTGTGAACACGCAAGCAGCACGTCTGATGTAGAATTTTCTGTGTAACGTTCTTTAATTCTAACCCTGTTGAGTGAATGTAGTCCAGCCTTTGTAAGCACTGTAACCCCGTAGAGCTGAGGTGTCGCGTAGCGGTTTCCTTCTGTAACTACTGTCATAGCAAACAGAGACTAATGTGTACATACTGTATAAGTGCTAATAGTGATTCAGGTTTTGTAAATAATACAATTACTTGACCTTCGTTTTTATTTTTTGTTCATGCAGTGCTGAAACATGCGCAGGATCTCACATCAGTTGAATCATGCAATAAAGTGGTTAAATATCTCCTGCCTGTAGTTTTGTGATGATTCTTTTTGTTTGAAATTTATTTGCTGCTTTACTGATTTAATTATGGAAGTCATGTTTGAAAGTTGTGGCCAGAAGTTTAGATAACGACTCAAATATGAATCATCACAAAGTTTCAGCTTCAGTTTTCATCCCAGAGCCAAAAAAATGAATGGGAGTCTATGAACAGATAAGTTATTTTGTAATCACATTTGATATGTGCCATAAATTCCACATATGGTGTCAGTGAATTTTAAAAACGCATTTTGATGCCAAGAAAGCGCTTAGTTTTGAACGGCAGAAAATGTTATTTTAGGTTTTGTTTGAAAAGGCGTAGAGGACCATAGATATCATATATATCACTAGATGCCTCACGCGCTGTTCGTCGATTGGACGGAAGTCCTTACGCAGCGGCCATCTTACCTCGGACAGCTCGTAACATTGGTGTCAATGGTGAATGTATTAAATAACTCTAACTTGCTCAATTTTCAACCAAATTTCAAACGGTTTGATTTGTTATAAACGCTGTAAAATATGACGGATTTGGCCCGTTAATTTAAAAATGTGAAAGTATGTCCTATCAAGCCTATGTGTCATAAGGTTTGTAATAAGGCAACCCGCTTGTAAATCCGTTAATATTTCATCGAGTTATGAGTGTTTTTGTTTAAGTTGTTCGATCACCTTCCATCTGCTACCATTGAGAACGGAACGTAAGCTGTTCGAGGTAATGGCCGCCGTGTATGGACGCTGTCGACTCCCAGTTAAGGCATCTAGTGATATATATATCTATGTAGAGGACTACAAATGTTCGTCTCACCAAACTGACGTAATCAAACCAGACACGGAGACGAGATTAGCGAGAAAAAAAGGTTAGCTAGCTTCGAATCCTCCTTCCACAATGATAGGACCATAGATATGACCTCTCCTTATCCGGTGCACCTGCTGCAAAGAGACAGGTTACTAACCACGTGCGTGCAACACATGGACAGCACGTGCGTGTGTACGTCATAGAATGTTGACGTCATACAATTAGAACGTTGCTAGGCTATAAAAACAAGGCAACGACCCAAAGTCTTTCTTTCGTACTTGAGCTTCTTGAGGAGCACTTGGACGAGCTTGGAGAGTTTTTGGAGAGAGAGAGCAGAAATCGCTAAAGGAGTTTGTGGCTAGCTGAAGAAGACCGGAGAGACCCAGAGACCCAACAACTCAACCAACTGGAGAGATGTCCGCCGAGGAGCGCCGCCTGCTGGGAGGACCTGGTCGTCCGGATCCGGAAGGTCTCAGTAAGCTAACATCCATCCAGTTTATTATTTAATGAAAACAAACGACTGAAACATTATTATAATGTTGAATTTGTGTATTCGAGAGACAAGTTCTGTTTTAAAATCTTATTATTTCATGTTTCTTAAAGAACAAACAACTGAAACATTATAATGTTGAATTCGTGTATTTGAGAGACAAGTTCTGTTTTAAAATCTTATTATTTCATGTTTCTTAAAGAACAAACAACTGAAACATTATTATAATGTTGAATTTGTGTATTTGAGAGACAAGAGCTGTTTTAAAATCACATCTGGTGGTGAAACATGGTTTTAGTGGACAAGTGAGGCTCGGACTTTTGGGGAAAAATGAGGACTTTTAGCAGTGTTGTGATTTTGTAATCGAAATTGAATATAGTTTTTATTCTGGCGTGTATTGTATGTCCTGACTATAGAGAGGTCGTGTTATCAAGATAGTGTGTTTGTGTTCAGGAGTTTTGGATTATGATAATTAGACAAACTATTGTTTGAGGAGGCTGTAAAAACTCCAACCTGTCCGGACAGCGAGTCCAGGGGTTTCCAAATAAGTAAAACAACACCTCTATCTCTGTGCATGGGGCATTTTGTGCAGCTGAAAAGACGGGACTTCTGGACCCCAGATCGGTGTCGGTACCGGGTCAGGGAGGTCCGCGCTAGCCTCCAGAGACCCGTGGTGGGGTTTAAAAAATTAAATGTTGATTTCTAGAAATCAGATCAGAACCGCCGCCCGGACCTCCAGGAGAGGATGCGCAGCTCAGCGGGCCAGTCGAGCTGGTTTCTGGGTCGGATCCAGCTCACAGAAGCCTGCAGGATCTCCAGAACCGGATGATAGATGCGCTCCCTCTCCCTCTCTCTAAAGTGCTAAACTACGTTACGTGAACGGATATTAAACGAGTCTGAGACCGCTGACAAACGCTCATTAGTTTATTATTGTCAAGTATTAACATTATATTAACTGACGATACTATGTTTAATTGTCTGCTACATGATAGTTATCTGTACAATATTGTGATTAGCACACGAGTTTAAGCTAACATCGTTAATTCACCAAGAGACCTTCTGCTTCCCCGCTGCTTCTCCTCACATTACAGCTCAATCTCTCTCCTTTGGCTGATCGTTTCTCCCTCTGGCTTGTCTCTGCTCTCTGAGGTTTACAGCAGACTCATAACTATATGGTTTTTGTCCATCATAAGTATAATTATAAACATTTGAAGTTTCCTCTGTGTCAGAGCCGCATTATTATCCATATTTGTCTCTGGATTAAGCTAACAGGACTCCCTTTGCTTACGTCACTTGGTTTGGCAGAAGAAAACATTTTTCTCACAAAAATTACTCTAAAAGCCTAAATAATTTATGTACTCTTGAGGATTGACCAAGTTCTCAGTGAGATCTGGGGAGTTTCCAGGCCATGGACCCAAAATTTCAATGTTTTGGTCCCCGAGCCACTGAGTTATCACTTTTGCCTTATGGCATAGTGCTCCATTGTGCTGGAAAATGCATTGTTCTTCACCAAACTGTTGTTGAAAAGTTGAATATGACTTTGCCCCAGTCCTCAGCAGTACATTCGCAAAGTCATATTCTCCGATGAAGCCCCTTTCCGATTGTTTGGGGCATCTGGAAAAAGGCTTGTATGGAAAAGAAAAGGTGAGCGCTACCATCAGTCCTGTCATGCCAACAGTAAAGCATACTGAGACCATTCATGTGTGGGGTTGCTTCTCATCCATGGGAGTGGGTTCACTCACAATTTTGCCCAAAATCACAGCCATGATTAAAGAATGGTACCAAAACAACCTCCGACAGCAACTTCTTCCAACAATCCAACAACAGTTTGGTGAAGAACAATGCATTTTCCAGCACGATGGAGCACCGTGCCATAAGGCAAAAGTGATAACTCAGTGGCTCGGGGACTATAACGTTGAAATTTTGGGTCCGTGGCCTGGTAACTCCCCAGATCTTAATCCCATTGAGAACTTGGTCAATCCTCAAGAGGCGGGTGGACAAACAAAAACCCACTAATTCTGACAAAGTCCATCCATCCATTTTCTCCCGCTTATCCGGAGTCGGGTCGCAGGGGCAGCAGCTTAAGGAGGGAAGCCCAGACCTCCCTCTCCCCAGCCACTTGGGTCAGCTCCTCCGGGGGAATCCCAAGGCGTTCCCAGGCAGCCGAGAGACATAATCTCTCCAGCATGTCCTGGGTCTTCCTTTGGGTCTCCTCCCGGTTGGACGTGCCCGGAAAACCTCACCAGGGAGGCGTCCAGGAGGCATCCTAATCAGATGCCCGAGCCACCTCAACTGGCTCCTCTCGATGTGGAGGAGCAGCGGGTCTAGTCCGAGCCCCTCCCGGATGACCGAGCTCCTCACCCTATCTCTAAGGGAGAGCCCAGCCACCCTGCGAAGAAAACTCATTTCGGCCGCTTGTATCCGAGATCTCGTTCTTTCGGTCACTACCCAAAGCTCGTGACCGTAGGTGAGGGTAGGAACGTAGATCGACCGGTAAATTGAGAGCTTCGCCTTTCGACTCAGCTCTCTCTTCACCACGACAGATCGGTACAACGCCCCCATCACTGCAGATGCAGCACCAATCCGCCTGTCGATCTCACGCTCCACCCTTCCCTCACTCGTGAACAAGACCCCGAGATACTTAAACTCCTCCACTTGGGGCAGGACCTCGTCCCTGACCTGGAGAAGGCATTCTACCCTTTTCCGACTCAAGACCATGGTCTCGGATTTAGAGGAGCTGATTCTCATCCCAGCTGCTTCACACCCGGCTGCGAACTGCTCCAGCGAAAGCCGGAGATCACGTTCTTTCGGTCACTACCCAAAGCTCGTGACCGTAGGTGAGGGTAGGAACGTAGATCGACCGGTAAATTGAGAGCTTCGCCTTTCGACTCAGCTCTCTCTTCACCACGACAGATCGGTACAACGCCCCCATCACTGCAGATGCAGCACCAATCCGCCTGTCGATCTCACGCTCCACCCTTCCCTCACTCGTGAACAAGACCCCGAGATACTTAAACTCCTCCACTTGGGGCAGGACCTCGTCCCTGACCTGGAGAAGGCATTCTACCCTTTTCCGACTCAAGACCATGGTCTCGGATTTAGAGGAGCTGATTCTCATCCCAGCTGCTTCACACCCGGCTGCGAACTGCTCCAGCGAAAGCCGGAGATCACGTTCTGACGAAGCCAACAGGACCACATCATCTGCAAAAAGCAGAGACCTGATCCTTAGGCCACCAAAACGGATCCCCTCACCACCTTGGCTGCACCTAGAAATTCTGTCCATAAAAGTTATGAACAGAATCGGTGACAAAGGGCAGCCTTGGCGGAGTCCAACTCTCACCGGAAACGAGCCCGACTTACTGCCGGCAATGCGGACCAAGCTCTGACACTGGTCGTACAGGGACCTAACAGCCCGTATCAAGGGGCCTGGTACCCCATACTCCCAGAGTACCCCCCACAGGGCCCCCCGAGGGACGCGGTCGAACGCCTTCTCCAAATCCACAAAACACATGTAGATTGGTTGGGCGAACTCCCACGCACCCTCCAGGACCCCCCCAAGGGTATAGAGCTGGTCCAGTGTTCCACGGCCAGGACGAAAACCACATTGCTCCTCCTGAATCCGAGGTTCGACTATCCGACGGACCCTCCTCTCCAGAACCCCTGAATAGACCTTACCAGGGAGGCTCAGGAGTGTGATCCCCCTGTAGTTGGAACACACCCTGTGGTCCCCCTTTTTAAATAGGGGGACCACCACCCCGGTCTGCCAATCCAGTGGAACTGCCCCCGATGTCCACGCGATATTGCAGAGCCGCGTCAACCAACACAGCCCCACAGCATCCAGAGCCTTAAGGAAATCCGGGCGGATCTCATCCACCCCCGGAGCCTTGCCACCGAGGAGTTTTTTGACCACCTCAGTGACCTCAGCTCCAGAGATTGGAGAGCCCAACCCAAAATCCCCAGACTCTGCTTCCATCCTGGAAGACGTGCCGGTGGGATTGAGGAGGTCTTCGAAGTACTCGGCCCACCGATTCACAACGTCCCGAGTCGAGGTCAGCAGCACACCCTCCCCACTGTAAACAGTGTTGGTAGTGCACTGCTTTCCCCTCCTGAGACGCCGGATGGTGGACCAGAATCTCCTCGAAGCCGTACGGAAGTCTTGTTCCATGGTCTCACCGAACTCCTCCCATGCCCGGACAAAGTCCAAGAAGTGATTATGAAAGAATGGGTTGCTATCAGTCAGGATTTGGCCCAGAAGTTGATTGAGAGCATGCCCAGTCGAATTGCAGAGGTCCTGAAAAAGGACCAACACTGCAAATACTGACTCTTTGCATAAATGTCATGTAACTGTTGATTAAAGCCTTTGAAACATATGAAGAGCTTGTAATTATATTTCAGTACATCACAGAAACAACTGAAACAAAGATCTAGAAGCAGTTTAGCAGCAAACTTTGTGGAAACTAATATTTGTGTCAGTCTCAAAACTTTTGCCCACAACTGTATTGTTTCTCTAAACATTGGTTCATGAGAGTCTCTAACTTGCAATTTGTTCTTTAATGAAAACCGTTAACTTTGGTTTCAGAAAATCCATTTTGTTCAATTTTACATACAAATTGTTCAAACTATAAATGCTTCAGACAAAATAAAACACGTTTTTCGTCACCATAGAAACGGATTTAGATATGAAACGTCATGACGTAGAATGTACAGTTAGCTTTAGCCTGTTAGCATGATTGTTTTCATAAATCTGAGTGAACCAGATGGTATTTGGTTGTTTTTAACGGTCATGTTCATCTAGATGACATGATTGTTTAACCTGGAACCTTAAAAGGACTTTCAACTGTTTGATCCAGTCTGATGTGTTCTCTGTGAGTTAGTACTCAGGTTTATGAATACATTTCTGTCAGTTTGAATGTTTTTTAGTTTAGACCAGTTTTATCAGTCCTGTTTATTTTTTAAATGCCTTTATTTGAGCAGTGTTGTATCTACAAGGTATAAAACATTAAATCTGTTTAGAAATACATCAGATATAAACACGAACAACCATAATTAATAGAAATGCGTTCAGATAAATTAAAAATCAAAACTTCTATAGTAAAAGCTGAAGAACTTGGTTTTAATCTGTCGTTAAACCTAAGAACCAGATGTGTTTCTGTTAAGTTTATCTTGTGCACACATGCAGATGCAGACAGACACACACTCTTGTATTGTAAACAGCTCACTGTAGCTTTTTCAAAAATGTTGTTATATTAAAACAGTTGATTTAATGTATCTTATTTCACAGTCTCCGACCTCTACTTGGAGCTTCCCGCAGCTGCAGGTGTCCCTGAGGTCATCTGGATCAACGATGAAGATGAAGGTAATGAGTTCCCAGCCCTTCGCATTCCTTTTGGTGATGATGATGATGATGACCTGGTGATGGCGTTTGGTGGTCGTGGTCAGGCTCCTCCATTAGATGTAGAGCTTGTTTATGAGGGTCTGAGTAGTGGTGAGGAGGAGTCAGAGGACTCGGAGTCGGAGGAGACTGACAATAGCTCAGATTGGTCAGCTTCAGATGGTTCTCAGGCTTCTAGTGTGGACTCTGGTTATGATAGCTTAGTTGTGGTGGATAGTGACGAAGACCAGCTTCTTCCACAAGACTTCTTGCTGCCAGTGGCTCCTCCAGCCCAGCGGGAGGAGCTTCCAGAAGATCCCAGGCCTGCCCACGGGAGCGCTGAAGAGGACCAGGAGGCAGAAGAACCAACTCCTTCTACCTCGGGCCCCGGATCCAGCCAGAAGAGGACTGGAGAGCGCTACTCGTACATCCCACCGAAGAGACCAAGATGGGACGACTCCGACTCGGACTCGGACTCCGACTAGAGACGTCTTCTTCCAGCACAGCATCAATGAAGATCCTTTCTTTTTTCTTGAACTGGTTGACTGGAAACGTTTGTCTCAGGTAGCTTGTTGCACCAGAGCTTTTTTAATTACCAGGTCACCAGATGTTTGCTTTAGTCATTAAGTGGTTTATTAAGTCCAGCTGGACTGGTGATGTCTGAGGTTGCGTCTTGCTCCAGGGCATCTTCATCCGTTGGCTGAGTTTAGTGTTTAAGTATTTAAGATGTGCGTTTTTAGATCTGGTAGGACTGGAGATGCTTATGTGGACGCTTTCACCTGGGCTTTTCTGTTTCTGGTTGCTAGATCTTACTGTTTTTATTCGGGTTTAAGAGGATTTCCTTTTCATCTAGCGTAGCAGGCAGAGTCTGGTTTAGCATCATAACGTATGAAATAGTACGTAATATTCGAACGTTCACTAAAATATGTAAACCTGGAACACGAGGCCATCGTAGCAAAAACAAGATCAACCTGCTATGGATGGTAAACAAGAGAAACCGAGGAGGGCAGGAAGACAAACGAGAAAAGTCGAGGAGGGCAGGAAGACGACCGAGAAAAAACGAGGAGGGCAGGAAGATGAACGAGAAAAGCCGAGGAGGGCAGGAAGATGAACGAGAAAAGCCGAGGAGGGCAGGAAGATGAACGAGAAAAACCGAGGAGGGCAGGAAGATGAACGAGAAAAGCCAAAGAGGGCAGGAAGACGAACGAGAAAAACCGAGGAGGGCAGGAAGATGAACGAGAAAAGCCAAAGAGGGCAGGAAGACGACCGAGAAAAAACGAGGAGGGCAGGAAGATGAACGAGAAAAGCCGAGGAGGGCAGGAAGACGACCGAGAAAAACCGAGGAGGGCAGGAAGATGGAGGCAAAACTACAGAAGAGCAGCAGCAAAACTACAACTACAGTGAGGCTTGTGTTTATAGGTGTGATAGAGCAGATAGAGCAGGTCTTAGTGAGAAATAAGATGTTTAACTAGTGATGTTGGCATAAGCTGAGATCTTTGATCTGTGAAGGACATTGTCATCATCATGTGTTTTCTGTTCTAACTGTTCTGTCACAAGAAAGCTGTTCTAAATAATCTGTAGAAAAGTTTGTTTCCAGGTTTAGGAGGAACTCTCCCTGTCCAGGCCTGCTTTCTCCTCCGTTTGTGTCTCTTCATGTCCTGCTGGACCCAGGAAGTAGCAGAACACCAGAGCTCTGACACAAATGGAGGAGACAAACATTTTGGTGTTTAAATGTGCGTGCGTTTAAAAATAGATTTTAAAAACAGTAGGTTTAAGAAAATAATAAAAGTCAAAGGAGGGGGCGCTATAATCTATAAATATCTATAAAATATTAAAATTAATTAGAAATACTGAAAATATATATATTTTTAATTCTAACGGTTTCTTTTTCCCTGCATCAAGGTATCATTTATGTTCCACAGACATAAATCTTGTGTTGATGCAGGTTTTTGCTTTACCGTTGCACATCGCCTTAAAGCAAAAGGCTCTGGTAACGGAACTCTCAGTAATGAGACGGGGTTCGATTCCCTGCAGGGCCTTGCTGCTGATGCCGACAGAAACTAAAGCTTTTTTATTTTAAACCTAAAACCGCCTCAGTTTAGACTCCATCCTGATTGAACTCACCTGCATGAGCAGAAACGAAGACGATCAAATCAAACTCAAATTAAAGTACTTTTACTCTTGAAACATAACTTTTTAGTAAACGTAGTGGAGTAGAAAGTACAGATAACTGCTTTAAAATGTAGTGGAGCAAAAGTAAAAAGTAGGCCTCAAGAAAAGGACTTCAGTAAAGTACAGAGACAGAAAAGCTGTATCTAAGTACAGTAACAAAGTACTTTGTTACATTCCATCACTGATTACAACATACTTTATCCAACGCTCAGGAACAGAATAAAGTCATCAGAGAGCTGGAGCTGGCGCGAGTCTTTAAAACAGCATCATTATTGGTGTGAAATGATGGATAAACTCTGGGTCAATTCAAACTGCTGCTGCTCTTCAGACTTTTAACTCTTTATTTTTGTTCTATTACTACTTTCTGATGTTTTGTTTTTAGCCCTTTGAGATTGTAAACTGGTATAGCAACGTATGCTGATCAAATGTAACTAAATATATTTATTTGATATTATTAATAACTTAATTTAAGAGAAAAATCCCTTTAAGTCTACCGTGGATTTAGTTTCGCGCTGTGGCCGCCAGAGGGTGATATTTTTGTAGTTCTGTAGCTAACTGCTATAGAAATTTTGGCTCTTCTTCAAATATTATATGAAAATCAGACTTTTGGTTTTTAATTATAACTTTTAAGATTCATTTTTTTAGTTAGACCTATCTGTTTGTGGAAATTTGTTTTGTTTAATTTTGAAATAAACATTTTTCTTGTTAATGAGGTTTTATTAATTTGAAATGGCTATAAAAAATTCACACCAAGGAAAAGATTGGGTCTCGGGAGGTCCAATAAGGGTTTTTTGTTTTGTTTTTGTTTGTCAATTCAGATTGTTTTGAATCCTTCATTGGCAATTGTTAAAAAAAATGTAGCCCACTGGAAATAAATGCAAATAAAAGGTAAAAAAAATAAAAACAATAAAATAAAAAGTAAACGTAAAATTAAGTATTGTGTTATACTGAAACAGATAAGTAAACAATTTACAATTACATTATTATTATTCTCTTTTTCTATGATACTAAATAAAATGCTAATTGACATACTAGCTTGGGCAAAAAGCAATTTTTGACTTGCTGAAAAACCTTTTGCTCTACTAATCATCTGTAATCTTTCTTTAAAGGGCATATATACATTTAATAAATCCCCTTGAGCAAAAACACTCCAGCATTGGTCTCCATAATGAAGAATTTATCATGTGGAGAGGGCGCTTTAAGTTACCAGATAATTGGGGTATATGAATAATTAGTTCCACCAGTTGTCACTTGATGCCACGCTGGGAGAAAAGCACAAGCAGACACTCACAGAATGAATGGTTCACCAAAGCTGCTCTATCTGGCTGATGCACCTGCAGTCCTTGGACTTCTGCAAAAGAATGGAGCTTATATATGACGTCGCACCTATCTGGACAAATTATTTGTGGAAAGACTCTCTGCTGCAACCTCTCTGGGACAGCTTGAGGCTAAACTACAGAGACTATGTAAGATCTCCACTTTCCCCCGTTGCAGTGACAGTCCTATTTTATCTTCTGTGTCCCTTTTCTTGTTTGTGATGTCATGGGGAATAGGTGGCCAGGGGTCCAACAATTCAAGATCCAGCCAAGCTATCAGCCATTAGCCTCTAACATGCTGCATTGTGCAGGAGTCACCTTGTACAACCATGTGTTTCTTGTGCTCCCAGCATCGGTACCCCAGTGGCTATGGAGGCCACCTGTGGACCTACCAGACCAGGCTCCCACCCTGCTGGAGCTCATTATCGGAGTGATAGGAAACATCTTACTCTTTGACTTCCAGTACTTCATTTGGCATCTGCTCCATCACAAGATCCGCTGGCTGTACGTCACCTTCCACGCCATCCACCACAAGTACCACTCTCCCTTTGCTCTTGCCACCCAGTGCCTGGGTGGCTGGGAACTGGTCACAGTGGGGCTTTGGACGACCATAAATCCCCTGATCCTGGGATCTCATTTACTCACCACATGGGCTTTCATGGTCGTACATGTGTATGTTTCAGTGGAGGATCACTGTGGCTATGACATTCCCTGGTCTACATCACGTCTAATACCATTTGGCATCTATGGAGGACCCAGTAAATACGACGTGCACCACCAGAAACCCAACTCCAACTTTGCACATCACTTCAGTCACTGGAGTAAAGTTTATTTACTTTAGATTTATTTAATTGCTCTTATGGTCCATCTTAAACCCTGAATTTTATTTTTCTATACATTTCCCTATATTTATTTTTACTTAGCCTGTATCTTCTTTGTATATTTTGAGGTCATGTAACCTGAACAGTAATCTGAGACCACGATGGCAATGTTTTATGCATGAATGGGACAAAATAAATATTTATTTGACCACTATACCAGTAAAGCATTGTTTATTTAACTTTTGTTGGGGGTGTTTCTCAAAAAATCCTGAATAATTAATTAATAGTTAACATTAATACTCACAGGAGGACACAAATAAAATTTTGTCATTTTTTCAGCTTAATTGAGATAAGGAAACTGGTCCCTTCTAAATGGTTTAACAGAAATAGTGTAGTTCCAGCTTGTCGCCACTGAGAGGCATTAATTCCCCTCCTCGTTATGTTTTGGCAGGTTTAAATGACCATTAAAACAAAATCCATTGTCAATATTGACCCCTAGGCTGACAAATTACTCAAGTGGGAGTTACAGACATGAAAACGGGTCAAGGGTGAAAAAGGTGAGAAACCACCCCCCCACCCCCGGCGAGACTCTACATTCGGTAAAGTACCCGCTAACAAACGCAAGCGCACACACACACTCCCCAGCAAGTAAATCTTCTGCAAATGAAAGTATATTGGGGCATTTTAGATTTAAAAGCATCAACCTGGTGATCTTTATGGAATAAAATAATCAAGCAGAGTTACATGCTACACATTAAGCATTAGAAGAAATAAGACCAACCTCTATACTCTAACAGGGGGATCAGACCTGGTGCTTGAAGGCCACAGTGGCTGCATGTTTTCTACGTGTCCCTGCTCAGACACGCCTGATTCTATATCAAGTTGGGATTCTTATTTTAACACAGAGTAGCAGAGCCTTTGTTTACCTTCTGCTAACAAGTTGCTGCTCCTCCTGAGACGAGGACAAGGCTGAGACGTGTTTAACCACATGTCCCAGCTTTGTCCTCAGCTCTGAGGAAGGAGACAGAGACAGAGAGAGGATCTGGGGTGATGGGGGTTGGTCTGGAGGCCCCACAGAAACATTTTAGTGAAGTAGATGTCATTTCCTGCATTCTAGTGCTTTTTAACAGGTTGTTTTATTATATTTAAATGATTGTTTTTAAATCAACAACTTAAACAAGTAAAGCTTTAAAAAATAAACCAGTTATCAATGAAATCAGATCAACATCAACATGAAATGACAGGTTTGGCCTGGTTTGTTATTTTGTTAGAACCCAATGGTCTCGTTCAGAAATGTGATGGAGAATGAACCAAGCTCTGCTGCTGCTGAAGATACTAAAACCATAAAGAATCCTAAACTTCTAATAAAAATGTTGGATGTTTGTTTTGTATTTGCTGATGGTAATAATAATAATAATATAATAATAATAATAATAATAACACCAGCAGGAGGCTGTGGGCTGAATCAGGATTTAATTCTAGCTACCTGGCTGATGGATCTCCTTGACTAACCAGCTAACTAACCCTCCCACCTCCTGTCCTTTGGGGACATTTTGACTTTTATTATCTCCTCATGTCCATTGTGTCTCTGAGGAGCAGATAAAACAAACAACAAAAGGTAAACAAAAACTTTATCCCAGATTTCTTTAAGTTGAATATAACATCATTTGAAGTCATCCTGGTTCATGAAACAAAGTTTAGCAAGAACTTCTACAGGCTGACACATCAAAACAATATTGGTATTATGTCAACTGACTGTTCTCTTGTTGAGCGCTCTCCTCTCCTCCGCGCCGCCCCCCCGCAGCTCAGTAGAGGCTCCAAAAGCCCCAGACTGAAACCGAAATGACCCGACGGAGTTTAAGTTCGCCCGACATCATTACAGAGACATTTTAGCGCTTCTTTACCACCATGGAGGAATAACAATGATTCCACTGTGTTTGGTTTGAGGCGCGTCATCTCCTCATATTGTGCGGCCGCCAGTCTCTCTCTCCCTCCTGCTGTCCAACGCGACTCAACACGCTCAGATTATTAATCGACCCGACCCGTCGGGCTCACTTGGTTCGGGCTCGAATCGTACGAGCGGGGAAGGGCCCTTCACCTGAGGTCTACAGGTGACCTCCAGACTAGATGCGCTCGTGCGGGTCGCGCGTCACCGGTTCTGACAAACTTATTTATTTATTCTACAGTTTGTGGTGTTTGGTTCATGTTAAAATCCTCTGGAATATTCCCCACGTGGTTAATAGTGAAACTGGTCAAACCGTAAAACCCTGCCTTGCTGAATAAGTGCATCATCATCATTCCCCCCCCCCCCCCCCCCCAAAATATTTTCTCATCGGATCTGCACGAATCACGTAGGTGACCCATTTTGGATTCAAAACGGCGAATTTCGCCGAAAGGTGAGGGATTTTCATGTCTGGAGTTAAGCTCACCACACAATCAATAATAGAAGCAGCGATAACATTATTAGGCCCACACAATACTGCCTCTGTCTTATTGTTGTTCTCAGCCATGCATACCTTACATTCTGCCTAACAATCTAAGAACTTTTTATTAGAGTGATCATCAGACTTGTCCAGTGGCAAATACAGCTGGCATTCATCAGCATATAAATGGAATGAAATACCATACTTGCATAGGATGTCATCAAACAATGAGAACAATAAAGGTCTCAATATTGAACCTTGTGGAACCCCCATGGCAGATATTTATATTGGAGCCCACCAGAAGGGGAGGAGACTTATGCTCCCTAGATGCTTGGGTAAGAGCAGAGCCGCATCACAGCTTTATAGATCTGGAGCATCTTGCTGCAAACACTGAAGGATGTCATCTGTTCTCTTCTTGTCTCCAGCTTCACTGTTGTCTCTTGTCCAGTCTGCTGGACAGGTGGACACCAAGGTATTAAATAGTGGAGAAACCATCACAGCTTCCTGTTGTGTTAGACTTGAACAAATCTGTCTTCTGCAAAGATATCTCAGGTTAATTTTCAGCTCTGCCTTGTCCATTATTGTGACTGAGTGGTGTAATCCCGCCCCTCAGTGACCTCTGGAGACAGACAAGCTTATGCACCTGGACAGGTGTCGAGGACTGAGGGTCAGACACAGAGCTGGTTTTAGAGTTTTATTTGTCTGCAGAACAAACCTCCAAAAGTTAATTTTGCATAACAGTAGTAGAGCAGTGTCCGCGTACAAAACACCTGCTTAGTTTCTGTGTAAAAATATGTTCTCGTACATCAAACCTGTGCCCCCCTCCCCCGCTCATAGTGCAAATGCTTCAAATCAGTGAGGCACATGATGGATACGACGGAGTTCAGTTACACTTCCTGTTTCCTAGGAAGCTAAAAGACAGAATCAGCCGGACTCTGTTTTCAGATGAATGACATAAGTGCAGCTGACGTCTTAATACTTTATGACACCGTCAGCTTATTTATGGTCCCAGGCAACAATCGCTCCTCACTAGTGAACGTCTCAGAGAGCTTCAGGTGGCAACTTGACATGTTTCTATCCAGAGAAAATAAATAAAAACTAGCAGAAAACAAACAGATACAAAAATAAATACGGACTCTGTTTTAATCCAGCTGTTTGAGGCTTTCTGGAGGAAAGTGAAGATGCTCAGAGGGTCCGCCGTTCTTTTCCGACAGACGCAGTGCAGCTTGTTCTGGAAGAGTTCTGGTGTCATCAGGAAGCCAGCACGCCGCGGCGGATGATGTCAGAGCCGTACTGGCGCCCCAGCGTCTGGTCGCCCCGCAGCTCGTAAGAGTGGCACTGTTTGAGGCAGGGCTCCAGCTCGCCGTCGCCCGCTCTGGAGTTGGGGCTGAACCCGTCGTTCTCTGCGCCGGTCCGGAGTCGTGTTCTGGGGTAGGACGGCTCGGACGTGTTGGTGAGCGGTCTGAAAAGTTCCTCCTCCTTTGATGTGGCGCTCAGCGGCTTCTCGCTCCTCTTGGGAATCCTGAACTTGCCCCAGCCCTTCAGGTGCCGGGCCACGGGTCTGCTGGCCGTGTCGGGGGCTTTCCGGAGCCAGCTGTTGGTTCTGGACTCAGCGGAGGCATTTGGAACCACGCTGGTTCTGCTGACTTTAGTGTTCGAGGTCACGTCCAAACAAACTGAACTTCTTTTGGTCATTCCGTTGTTAATGAAGTGTTTGTCTAGATCCGAGTTCCTGATGTCGATCAGCCTGATGGACACGGTCTTCTCCAGATGTTTGGAGACCAGCTTGTTCTTCACCTGACAGGAGAAGCTTTCTGAGACATCGTTCTTCCTCTTCTTCTCTCTCTCCTCCTGCTCCTCCTTCTGTCTCACCACAACTTTGTGTTCTGGTGCCGGGACATCCTGCCTCGAAGTCATCCTGCTCTCGAGCCTGTGTAGCTTGATGGCAACAGTTTCCTGAAGGACTCTTGGCTTCTGAACCTTCTGAAGGGAGGTTTGCTGGTTGGCGACAGACTTTTGGACTTTTCCATCACCTGCAAGTTCTGTAGGGTCAGACAGTTTGATTCTGGAGCCTCTGCTGTCCTTCATCTCCAGCAGCTTACTCTGATTGTCCTTCTTAAGCATGTCTAATGAGTCTGAAGGGCTTTTAATGTCATTCTTCCGTTTTTCCTGCTTCAGCAGCCCTCGTTTGGTTTTCAGTCCTGAGTGTCCCACAGAGGAGCCGGACTGGGAGTCCTGAGAGGATAACCATCCAAGAGAGAGCAAGTTCTCCAGATCCTTGGATGAGGGATCACCTGAAACACAGACAGGATGTTCTAAACCAGAGTGAACAGAACCAGAGGTGATGACCCATTAGAGACCGGTCCGGTGGCTGAGACAAGACTCGACTCACCAATCAGCAGCTCACGGTCCAGCAGCTGGACTTGGTGCTGGAATATCTGCTCGTGGACTTTACACAGAGACCGCTTCATCTTCTCCCTCCGGGTCACCATGTAGGTCAGGTTCCGGACCTAAGGAGCAACAGCAGGAAAACGCTGATTCGGATTCTGACCATGTTTACCTGGTAAAGATCAGCCTCCTGAGGAGCAGACAGGGAAACATCTAACACTTCTATAAACCCGCTGAAGTCTCTGTGGATCTGAGGCGTCTGAGTCTTAAGCAGCAAGAAACAAAATTCTGTAATATTTACAGTAAAAATTGGTGCTGTGACGGTTTTCTGTCTAAACGTGGCCTGACTCCTCATCCAGGAGGAACCTACCCTCTCCAGGTCTTGGCGGAGGTGGGTGAAGAGCTGAAGGCGTCTCAGCAGCACCTCGTGCTCGCGGCGTGCCAGGCTCTCCTCCTCATCCTTCTTGGGCATGAGAAAGGGTTGGTTAAAGTTGACTTTACGTTTCAGTTTCCAGTACTGGTAAAGAAAGTCCACCAGCTCCAGAGACAGCTTAAGGTTCCTGGCCACCTCCTCCACCCCTGCAAACTGGTAGAACTTCTCCTCCATCTCCTGGACCTTCAGCTTGCGGAGGTTGACCCTCTTCTCCTGCTGGCGGCTGCTGAGCTCCTCCTCTCTGGACATCCTTCCTCTATTGTCCCTGGTCTCGTCCTTCTCAACTCCTGGATCTCCGTTCCTGGGCTCGGGACTTTCCAGCCCCGAGTGTTTGGGACAGAACGACTTGAACTTCACCTCGTCTTCCTCCGTGAGGATGGTGTTCATCTCCAGGCTGGCATGGAGGCCACACGTCACGTGGAACGCAGTCCGACAGTTTTTAGCAGAACACTGAAGAAGAAAAGCATCAAAGTCCAGATTTTAAAACATTAAATGGTCATAATTTCCCTCCATTACTGCGTCACAAGTTTCTGTAAGACTGATCTGGGTTCAGTCCGAAACCATCAGCTGGACTCCACAGTCACATGACAAAGGTCCGGATCAGTGAGATCAGATGCACTAAAACCAGATCCTCACAATCTGAGCCCAAAAGAACCAAACCCTTGTGACAGTGGAACCTAGTGTTGGTGTCGATGTTTCCAGACTGTCGTGTGAAACGCTTTTGGCTCGGACCTGGATGCAGGCGCCGGTCTTCTCTTTGCACAAGCAGCAGATCAGAGCCCATCTGTTGGTGGGAATGTGGGAGATGTTGGTGATTGGCTCCATTTTCTCCGGACTCCCGATGCTCACCTGCAGCAGAACCAACAGAACGGGTCAGTCAAATCCGGATCGTAGCGCACACGAGTCAGAGCAGGAATGCGATCAGAGACAGAACCTCTGGGATCCACAAGGCACAGCTGACGTGGACCCACTTGGTTCCACTTCTAGTCGGCTTCATGGCGCCGCCCTTCTTCGGACACAGCTGACACTTTGGGAGGATCCCGAGAGCACAGATCCGACACAGCCAGCTGCCTTTTGGGACTTTCTGGATCCCGTAGCACGCCTGAACACACGAGACACATAAACCATGCAACTCCACCCTAACATCACCCTCACACAGTCCTAACCTTCTGCTCACCTGGTGGACACAGATGTTACACTTGTCACAGAAGACCATTTCGTTGTTGTCCTCTCCATCGGGGGACCGGCAGACGTCACACACCACGTCCTCGTCGTACTCGATGCCCAGCCCCTCCTCCGTCTCCATCGTGTGTGTCATGTTGTCATGACAGCAGCGCTCAAACTCCTCCATCACTCGCTCCATTGTGAGCTCATCTAGCAGCGGCATGGCTGGAGAAGGACAGAGATGAAAATACAGGACATTAAGGACTTTTTCTTATCGGCTAATTTAAACCACCAATCCCAGTCTCACCCATCTCTGTGAACTCCTCGTTTATGATCTGCAGCCAGGCCACGTCTTCTTCGTTCAGGTCGTAGCGGCACGTTCCTTCTGCCAGTGTCCGGATGTCCACGTAGCCCAGTGCCTCGCTACCAGATGTCCGGATCAACTTCTTTGGTCTGGTGAACATCACCTCCTTCCCCTTTTCTGACAAAACTCTGTAGGACAAAGAGGAATTTAACAGCAAACACATTTTACCAGAGAGGGATCCGACTGTGGGTCTTTAGTCCAGCATGGCCTACCTGGCAACAGGCTGTGGGATGGACTGGGGGCTGACTGGGACCTGGACGCCCTTCTCCCACTCTTGTCTCCATGGGTCGGCGAGGACATAGTAGTCCTCTGAGTTCAGCTGATACGAGTCGTGCACTTTCATGGCCGTGATCAGGTCTGTTCTAAAAACCTGCAGCACAAAAATATGTTATGTTACATATAATTATTAGGGGTGGGGCTCGATTTAAAAAATGTATCTAATTAATCGGAGGCTCTTGATTAATCGCATTTAAATCATTCAAGACAATTTGTCCCCAAGCATTTTTTTTTTATTAAAAATAATGTTAGTGAGGCACAGATGACACACCCACACTCTAATGAGTCTATTTCTGTAACCACAAGGTCTATTTGATTACTTTGGTCTCATTATAAAGGTAACCATTGTGGGATTTGTTGGGATGTGTAAATATTAGTATATGTGTTATTGATGAAGTGTAAATGGACATGGAACATTGTAAATGTTGTGTACTGAACTGAACACTAGGTGGCAGCAGAGCATTGCTAATACATATAGAGGTGTAGTGTAGAGTTCAGGAGAAGTTCTGCTGATGGTTACAGGATAAATGCTGTGTGTGTGCGCTTGTCCCTCCTGCTGTAATAAAGTTCATATGGATAAAGTTACTGCCTGCCTGCTTTCTACCAACTAGAAAACATAACGCTAAAAGTTGATTTTTTTTTCTTCTTTTTTTCATAAAAAGCTATTTTTCATATATTATATCATATTAATTATGTAAACTGCTAAAAGCAGGCTGATTCAGTAAGAGCTGAGTGTTCTGTAGAACCCGAACCCACCAGCTGTAGTTCAGATAAGTAGAGAAAGGTTTGGTCCTTCTGTAGGACTTAGATAACAGATGAGAGGAAAAACAGCTGAATTAAATAAAAAGCTGTTACACAGATGTTTATATATTTATTAGGTTTGTGTTTGGGAGAACGTGATTAGTAAAATTCCAGAGCAGACATACCTCTGAGGGTTTCTGCCCGGTCCCCCTCCTGTGTTGGGAAGAGTGCTGGGACCAGCAGGTGGAGTTACCTGGTGGAGAAACATGAAGGTTCTCTGAAAAGCTCTACAGAGGAAACATGTCACTAAAACTGGAAAACCTAACAACGTTTATAGCAACGGGCTTTTTCCTAATCTTCTACTGTTGCACGCCCACTAACAGGAAGAGAGAGAGGTTTTCCAGCCATACTCATCTATATTTGGAACGAGTCTGAATGAGTCAGCAGAGGCAACATTTAGCTTACTTTCGTTGTCGGAGTCATCACTGCTGCTGGGGTGTCTGCTCCTCTTCATTGTGTGTCTGCAAAGCTTAGACATGAGGACTCTTCACAAAACAGAAACAAAGATGTAGAATATGAAAGAAATAAAATGCAACATTCAGCAATAACAAAAATACATTTACAACTCAGACACAAATTGAGATGATCTTGTTTTGTCAAATAGTTTACACTAGAGATGGATCATTATGGGTTTTTCTATTGCTGATGCTGATATGTAGAAGTCATGGTCAACCGATGGCCGATTCTTTGTGCCTATTTTCATGGCTGATATCTGGACTTTTTACCTCATTTACACGCTAAAATGTCACTAATAACAACAGTGAAAGCGCAACGTTCCTGAACCTGAATCAGTTTTTGAACAGTGTGCACTGCTCAGTATTAAAATCAAATATTTAATCAAAGTTGATCAAACAAATTAATAAACAGACAAGTATTAAATATACAAAACAGGTGAATAAATGAAAATGTTAATTGACAATAATGTTTTAAAGCAAGTGTTATTCAGGAACGTAAATATATGTTTAAATATAACTCACCGGGCTGCCAGCTTATGTGCCTGACTTTAAATTGGCTCTGCTAAAGAGGTATACAAGCCGATGTGTAATAAATGATAAAAATTGGCCCAATATAGCGATCTATTTCAAGTTTACATTCAACAAACCACACCTAAACACAAACAACACCTACCTCAAAGGCCGCAAACAGTAGCCAATTACCTACAGCCTGAACTTAATTAAATAAGAGATGTGTAATCCAAGCCAGATTTGTGTTTAAGAATCATTAAATAACAAAATAAAAAATCTTATTCAAATTAATTTAAAATGGACACGTTTTTAATTTAAAATAAAAAAAATAATAGAAATGTTGTTTATTAAAATATGATGGTGACAACACCACAAGAACCACTTTTTTATGATATTTTATAGCCGGAAATTGTAATTTTAAACTCCCGCGTCACTTCCGGTGTTATGCCACATTCCGTTTCCCGTTTGCACATAAACCAAAGCTATTTACAACACACGGTAAAACACTAAAGTCACCTTAAATCTGTGCATACGGGTTCCCATGACGCTTTTTTATTTTGTCCTTTGCCTCGTAAGACCTGGGCGGCTTCCGTAGACTTCTGAAGCGGATGTACAACGTAATGCGGACGTACATTCACGAGTGTTGACGTTTAGTAGTTTTGCGTTAAGGAACACAAAATAATAACATACCCCACGTTGGATTAATAATGTCTGATATGTCACATAAAAGATAACAAGAACCTAATGAAAACGGTTCATTAAATTTAGAGCTTTATGATCGTGTAGCGAATCGGCTATTACAAATCTCACCAGTTAACCCAACTACCAGTAGATTCTAAACACCGGTGTTCGTGACGCCCGTGTTGGTGCAGCAAAAAGTGTTTTTAACAAATGAACTACACCTGAATCTAGAAAGCAGCTGCGTGTTCTGTTAGAGGGTAATGAAATAATCCTAAAGACCCTAAGTTGTTCTGAATTTGAAAGATCCCACGGTGATTTTTAGCTCTCGAACGCTGATAGCCGTTACCCAAGTCCCCGCTGCTGCTGTGCCTCGTCCAGGCCAACCCACACCCGGCGCCTTAAGGGAGAAATCATTAGACAACTACTTTCGCTTGCAGTATCACGAGACACAGTACGAGTCAGTATAACCCAGTTCACATCACACAACTTCACTCCATGGAAAAAACAAAGCAAAACAAATATGCCTGGGGTTAGCAACTTCGGAGCTAGTTGTTAGCCACTGCTGCCGCTGTGTCCCCTATTAAAACAGTCACAACTACCGCAATCAGTCAAAAGTTATGGGTCAGATATTCGTGCAGAAATCTCACATAAGTTCAATATAACTCCCTGGATACGAAATATTAATTAATATGAGACCAAAAGCTGTTATCAGTGTGGCTAACCAGCAGAAGAGAGTGGGATGTTTACAACACGGTCTGAGGTAAACCTTTGGCGCCATTTTAAATGACGACGTCGCGTTTTCCTAGCGGACCGCTCGTGCGACCATAACGGAAACTTGCCCACATTTCCCGATCAGAAGATTTGTTTTTATGTGTGCATGTTGATCAAAACACTTGAAACAAGTTGTGCAGTACGTACGAGCACGTCAGACCGATGCAAGCCGGTGCTTGAGTTCGCTGTGTGAGGCGCAGTTTAGCTGAGTTCCGCTTGACCCGTATTCCAAACACAGAGCGGCGGTCTGGGAGGAGGTTACTGAGGGACTGCAGTTGCGCAGGTGCTCCGCTAGAGGGCAGCACACGCTCCCACAACCAGTTCGGACATGGGTAGATTTTATTATAGCTGTGGTTATAAATGTCCAAAGCTTTTCACCGTCTCATGAAAAACCTGGGTTTATTTAGTAAGCACCAACAGATGAACATTAATTAATCATAATTCTTTTATTAGTGTGAATGACTCAGCTTTCCCAACACCCGCTCCTTTTGGGGCAAACTATTAAAGAGACAGATCATAATAAAATACTAATTGTAGTTTAAAGTTTAATGCTTTATTTATTTATAACATGGACCTAAAACAGCAACGTTTTTTCTTTACACAGCATTTTACTTTCATTTAAAGTTTTGTACAAATTTAACTTGTAAAAGAAATAGAAATAAGATGCAAATCTTTGCACCATTGGTTTATAAAAGTTGAACACTTTTAAATTCAAATCAAGTTTATTAACTTTTAAATATATTAATTTTAACTCTCTGATTGAGGAAATCTACTTCCTGCACTAAAATTTATTCTGTTCAACTTGTTATCCTTATTTGGATAGTTGTTATTTTTTTAATTAGTTGATAACTTTTTAATGATGGCATACTTTTTAATTACAAATTGTTTTAAAAAAATTATGTTTTTAATTATTATTTATAAGTTTTTGGCCATTTTTCAGAGGAAATTAAATGTACACCAAACAGAAGGTCTGTATAATACATTCAGCTTAACAAAATAAATCAATTATTATGAGAAATTGTTAAACTTGTCCACTGCTTTCATCTCCTGTCTGAGCATCCCACCAGCAGGTCATTATTACTTTATTTTTAAAAAATTCTTTGTGATGAAAATTCTGCATTTTGCTCTGAAATGTTCCTGAACATAATTCAATTCATCTCTGATGGACCGGAGACCTGTCTAGGGTGTCCCCCGCCTCTCACCCGGTGAGGAATAAGTGGTTACAAAATGAATGAGAGAGTTTCCAGATGTTTTAGAGTTAATAAAAATAAAGTTTAACAAATAAAGAATAAAAAAAAAATCTGCTGCATCAATAACATCCACCACCAGGGGGCGTATTTGGTGTTTAATAAAATAATTATATATGAAATGTCAGGAAAATCATCCATTTATTCATTTATCACCAATAAGAAAACACAAACCAGACTCAGGGCTGGTTCAGTAATCATGTTTCAGCTCCACATCTGGATCAGACACAGTAAAACTCTCACTCCGCTGTTATTTTTACTGCAGCCACCAGATGAATGGGAACAGACTTAAAGAGGATCAACAACAGCAAACAAATTCATTTGACACTTTACATAGTAAAAAACAAAAGACATGCATGGTGACAACCTATCACACATTTCTCCTTAAACTAAAGACTGATGCAAATATTCCAATATTTTGTTTTTATTTCAAGAAGGCCAAAAACAGTTATTGAGTCAGGATTAGATTTACTAATCAACACAACACAGAGTGAAGCCAGCAGAGTGAGGATAAGTGGTCCGTATATTCTCCAGCGTTTCCACTGGATGCATAAGCGGCGCGTTATCCAGGAGCTCCCTTCCCACTGGGAACGTTTCAGATGCAAAACTGGAGCGAAAGTGTTCCGTGCAGCAGGTTTTTGCAGGACCACGCTCGGCTACGGAGGTTTCACAGGAAATGACGTATGTTTAGCTGCACAAGACTTTTTGCTTGAAGGTTTCCAGATGTCTTACACTGCTTTTGTGTTTGACTTCCTGTCTGGCTTGATTAGAACAGTGGCGTTTGACGCGTTCTGGAAGCATAGCGTGTAAAAATTAGACTCCAAGCATAAGAAACGCGTCCCTACGCTTCTGGGACACTTCCAAAACGTTTCTCGTCTGGTGGAAACACACCCATCCACTATAACAACGGCGTAATATGTTTCACGGTCGTTACATGATGCTTATGCGTCTGGTGGAAAGGCCCGGTAAGTCTATGATAGCATAACTAAAGGGATGAGCCAGGGTAACTGGAATATTCATCACAACTGAAAGTTAGAAGTCTTTGACGGGGTGACAGTGTCTCTGCCTCAGATGGAAACTGGAATCTGGTTCCACCAGAGAGGAGAAAGAGAAATGAAAAGCTCTACTTTTAGAAACTCCAGGAACCAAACCTGCTGTCTGAGAGCCAGGTGTTGTGGTGGAAACATCTGGAACAAGAAGATGTCTAATAGAATAAGAAGTTAGAAGTAAGTTCTGGATCTAACGGGAAGCTGATGAAGTGATGCTGAATCTGCAGACATCTGATCTCATCAGAACTCTGGCAGCAGCGTTCTGGCTCAGCTGGAAGAGAACCTTTAGAACATCCTGATCATAGAGAATTGTTTGATATCATAACTTATGATTAATTACGGATCAGAACCCAGCAGCTCCTCTAATCCACAGGGTTTTAAATTGGTTTTCTTTTTAAACATAATCAGTAAACCCAAACAAAGCAGAACAGAACTCTAACAGAACTTTGTTCCTCAGACAGAACCTCTGGGTGTTTCTGAACTCATCTGATGGCCAGGATGGTGTCATAGGACTTTCCGGTTCTGTGGACCTGCACGTTGTGGAAGCCGGTTCTGTTGAGCAGGTGGGTGTACTCTGATGGAGAGCGCTCCCGACCCTCGGCCTGGACCAGCATGTTCAGGGAGAACATCTGAGCTGAGACCGGGCCGCGCTTGTTTTCAAACAGCATGGCCTCCACCAGCAGGACGCCTCCACCTACCAGGACCAGGAAGTGAGCACCGACCTCTGACCCAGCATAAATAAAGCGAGCTGATGTAAACTCACCGGGTTTACAGGCGTCGTAGATCCTCTTCAGCAGGGTCAGACACGTCTCCTCGGACCAGTCGTGGATGATTCTGGCTAAAACGTACAGATCAGCAGCAGGAATGTCTCCTCTGAAGAAATCTCCTGCAGCGTGGAGCATGGAGATGGCATGAATCAGCTGTTTAAGATTCCACGTCTGAAAAACTTTCCTATGAAACGTTGGGATGATGGAGGAACTTTAAGGCCAATGTGAAAACGGGTGATGTCATTGTGTTTGGATCAGAAACTAAACTAAACGGGATGACTCCAGAACAGATTTTTATTCTCAAATCGGATTTCTCAGCACAGCTGCTCTTCACAGTGTTCTGGGACCAACCATCACATCTGGACTGTACCGGTCCAAACTCCAGGTTTGGTCTCGGTTCTGGCAGCAGAAGGACCAGGAGGAGCGAAGATGGATGAAAAATTAAACAGGCCAGTGATCAGCCAATCAGAGGGTCAGAAATCCTTTTGGATGATTTGGTTTATTACCATAGCAGAGAGCTAATTCACGTTAGCATTAGCAGTTCCTCCAACTGGATTTGATTCTGAAGAACGTAACCAGTTAGTTCTGGTTCTGGTCTAGGATACCGACTCCAGATGGTTTCAAACCCAACAGCTGAGACGTTTCTGCTCCTGGTTCTGAGACAGAAACTGATCTAATATGTCTGTTGGAACCAAACTGCATTTACTAAATAAATACATAAATAACACCAACTATCATAAAGTGTGTTAAAACGTGGACGTTGGTTCTGAGGCTCACCAGACTGAAACTTCACAGCTTTGTTCTCCTGACAGAAATGCTTCTGAGCTGCTTCCACAACCTGCGGCAGGTCAAACACGATGACGGAGGATGAGGGGTACGCCTCCACCACCTCACGGGCCAGAGCTCCGGTGCATCCTGGGAGTTTTGCAGTAAACAGATTGTTAGCACAGTGGTGTCCTATCCTGGTCCTCAAGGTCCAGCATCCTGCAGGTCTTAGATGTGTCTGCTCCATCACACCTGATCAGAATCAGGGGTCACTTACAGAGTTCCATCAGGTGTGTTTGAAGCAGAGAAACATCTAGAATCTGCAGGATGGCGGCCCAGCAGGACCAGAACTGTGTCAGCAGCTTCTCACCTCCAAGATCAACGATGGTTTGAAAGCTTGAGAGGTTAAACGCAGTCACAATGTCATGTCCATCAATGACCCAAGAGGAGTTCATCAGACCCATGAACTTCAGCATCTCCTCCTCAGACCTGTGAGGAAACATCTGGATCAGACAGGATTTAACCCAGTCAAGCTTTTTATAGAGAAATGGATCCTAGACCTGTAGATGGTCTGGAAAACATCTCCAGGCAGAGGACCAAAGGTCTTCTCATACTGGCTCTTCCCCTCCCTGCAGGACACAGAGCATTTTTATGGGGTTTGTTTTAAACTCTGGAGGCGGGTCAGCATCGGGTTGCCTGGTTGGGTCCACTGACCTGATGGCGTCCCCCAGGTGGCTCCATAGAGGGTAGATGGTCTGGGACTGGTAGATGATCATGTCATGTAGAGACTTGCTGCTGCCTTTAGCCAGGTACAGGTTAGCCACATCCGAGCTGCTGTACAAAGCTGTTTCAACAAACAGAACCAGCACTTTCAGACCCAAATCACAGAGCTGAGGTTCTAGATCTCACCCTGAAGATGATGCTTCTGGTTCCCACATAGAAGAATTCAGCCCCAAACCCAAGAAGTTTAATAAAGTGTAAATAAAATCAGAAAGCACCAGTGTCCCATTAGCAGTTTCCATGATCAAGGATGCATGCTCAAACACGTGATCCCATCTAGAGCTATACGAGGGGGGAGGGGGGCACCATATTTCAGCAAGAACAGGAAGATCCAGAAACGCTGAACAGCTGGAATCCTGCATCAGACAGGAAGTGGGCACCATCCCTCTGGAAACATCCTAGATTTCTACAGACTGTTAATGAAGGCGTACAGGACCGTGCCCCCGTGATGGGATCAGCCGTTTTTTAGTAAAAAAAAGAACCAGCTTAGTTATTTCTTTCTGTACAGTAGGAATGATGTGAGACTAAATGTTTTTATATAAAAAAAATCTGGAGGAAACCTCCTCAGAATGAAGGCTGTAGGTTTGATGGGCCTTCAGTCTGTCAGGTCGGTATTTAGTCTGATCCAGCAGACCTCCTTACCGGTCCCATCCATCACCTCCACCTCCAGAATCTCAATGCCCACCAGGGCGTCCAGCAGCCGCTCCATCCCGTCCACACTGGTTCCCAGTTCTTGGGCCACCCGCTGGGCGCTGAGGGCCTCCTGGGACCTCAGCAGGAGGTCAAACACTCCCAGCTCACTGGCAGAGAAGATCACCTGAAGACCAGCAGACATCAGCAACATAAGTGTATGAGTGTGTGTGTTTGTGTGTGTGTGTGTGCTGCAGCCCCGTCTGAACTTTGACCTCTTACCTTTGACACCCTGAAGCCGTTGATGTACTCCAGCAGTCTGAACGGATAGTCCAGCTCACTCTGGGACAGATGTTCTGACATCATCACCTCACCTGGTGGACCCACGCACGGCCTGTCCAACCGGAAGTGTGTGACAACACGTCTGATTCTGTAGAATTTACCGGATGGTGGAGCCGAATGCAGCCGTCAGGTCACGGTTAGGGGAGTTGGGGGCGTGGCCGAACCGGAACCCGTCCGAGGTTTCGGTCGAACAGCTGATCGACAATAAATAATAAATCTTCACGGGAGGAGTCTGGTCCCCAAGCCGGTAAACGACCGAAAGAACCGGTTTGGGTCCACACACACCGGCAGTGTCGATCGGTCCAGTTCCAGGTTCAACCGCAGCAGCAGAGGGGGGCGCTGTTGAGCTACTGGTGACAGAGACAGATCTCCTTTGCGCTCAGGTGAAATCACATCCTCATGTTTGTTTGTGGGTTTCTGAAGCATAACTGTGTGTAAAAATAAAAATAATGGGTCTTATTTTAAAACTGAGTTTGTTCCATGTGACTGCATACGGGTCAGTGGGTCCTCTCTGCAGAAATAATTGATTTCTATCTCTCCCATAAACTGAAAAACTGGAGGCCTGAAGTGTAACAACATCTTGTGCATTATTCACAAATAAAACATTAAATCTGTGTAAATAGCGTTGATGAGTTGGACTTGTGCTCAACAATCACTGGCCATCATCAGACAGGAAGTGGCTTTAAATTCAACTCATCTCAAGCTTTATATAAAAAACTAAATGTTGACCAAGTGCTGAACTACAGAAGCCTATTCTTGCCACAAATGGCTGAGTTACGCTACAGGTGGGCTCTGCACATCACATTAGGGTGGTCCGTGCAGAGCCAAACTCTCTTCAGCCCTGTGGTTCTTTTCGGGCTGAACCAACTATACACACCTACCCATGGACAGATTGGCTGGCTGAAGTGATGTCACTCTCACGCCTACCTAAGTAGTGGGAGCCTGATTGGACTGGCGGTGTGCTTGTGATGTGATTTCACAGAATAGCACCTGACCAAACCCAAATACAGTACTTCATTCATTATA
Organism: Aphyosemion australe; assembly: GCA_006937985.1. Classification (NCBI taxonomy): domain Eukaryota; kingdom Metazoa; phylum Chordata; class Actinopteri; order Cyprinodontiformes; family Nothobranchiidae; genus Aphyosemion; species Aphyosemion australe. The sequence goes on along the minus strand of SSNS01000153.1, from coordinate 1,036,867 downwards.
CGTTTGAGATGTCCACCCAGAAGAATCTACCTTGGAGCAACAAGGAGGTGAAGCCCTTTCCATCCTTCTCTACGCAGAGCCCGCCCACTTTCACATCCCTGAGAAGGAATGTAAACATAAGCAGGCTGTGCAGTGGCTGGCTGCGCCACACCAAGTCGCGTAGTAAATCATGAGTTTAAAATCACTGATACACACCCATAAATGACACACCATGTTTTATTTTACATGGCAGGAATGGGCTTCCATACACTCCAATACATCAGCAGTAACATGATTTAGAATCTCATCCTTCTGTTCAGAAGTGCCTCCAAAAGTGAAACTGTGAAATCCTGTATACAGGAACGGTCATGTTGGAAACCAGTTGGAGATGGAAGTCCCACCTGGCTAGAATAGTGATCTGGGGGGAAGCACACTCCCCCAAAAATCTGCCTGACATACAGTTCATGCAGAGCCCTTTAATGTGCCCCAGTGAAAACATTTCTGGACACGCCCCTGAGAGGAAATGAACTCCGCTAGTTCAGGATTTAACATGAGGAACACCACCTTTTCAAGTCTGGGTGGATTTTCCTTTTTCACCTGCCTTTAAAAACAGAACTGAAAAAAACAACAACATTTTAATAAAAACACCTGGAACACAAATGAATTACAGACCTCCGTCATTTTTTTAACAAATTGATTTATTATGCAACCAAATCCCTTACACTCTCTCTCTCTCTCTCACACACACTCGCACGCACACACACACACTTAAATACATGATGTGGTGGAACTTCGGCATAGCGGACGCTGCAGTTGCACATGCTTCAGTAAAACTATAGATATATTTACAGAAGAAATCATTTCTATGAAGAAAACACAAGAACGGCTCTCAGTCCCACCCTGCAGCACTTTGAATCGCTTCTCTTTATTTTTTGGAAAACTCCCACATTTAAAAAGAGCTTAAAAAACAAACAAAACAAAAACACACACACATACACAAACGATGGGGTTTTGGCCGATACGACGCAGCGTTTTATGTGTATGGAGTTTATCTACTACATAAATATGGCAGTAACACTGAGCAACTTATTTGATCTATTTACAGGTTTATGAAGTGGGGAAATACTTCAGTCTGTGTGTGTGGACACAACATATGCCTTCTTTAAAGTCTGGGGGACCTGGTCTAGAGAAAACCCGACACCTGTCTCTCTCTCAGCCTCCGTTAGACCGGTCAGCACTGACACAACAAACTAAATAAGGCACAATTAATACTTGGACCATTTCAGATAAATCTACACACTAACAGCTGGCTTGTGAGGCATGTAAACAATTAGAGTTGATTGATGTCTTATCACACTCCTGCTCGGGTTTCTACGTCCAGTCCATCTGATGACCTTAAACAAACCACAAGGACCTCTAACCCCCAAAACAAAAACACAAGAAAGGATTTCTGGTTGCACGCCTTCCCTCTATGCTACTTAATCACATGGTGACAAACAGAAAGAACTAGTAGTGCAAACACTACAAACACAACAGGAAACGTTGACGCCACCCTCAGGCCTCAGAAGCGCCGCGCTAATGAGAGGAAAACGATCCAGACAAAAACAGATGATCCGTAAACTCCTGAAAGCCCAACAGGTGGAGATGCTATGTGACTAAATCAAAGATAAAAAGAGAGAAAAGGCTTCCCTCTCCCACTCCAAGGATCCTCCCAGACTAATGCGTTTATGATTGGAACATTCCCAATCTGACGCTCCACACCGGGACAAACCACTCAGAGTACTTTCAGGTCTAACGGCACTGGTCACATTTGCCCCCAGACGCGTCAGAAGATCCTCCCTAAAGGTTCCAGGTTGCTCTCTGTTGATGGTAATCTTCGCAGGATGAGGGGGGTGGGGGGTCTGAGACGTCAGTCCTCCCCGTCCAAAACAGCTGCAGACACAGACAGATTCATTGGGGCTGGGGTCAGGGCAGGAGCAGGGAATGATGGGTAAATGGGTGGGGCAGGGCAGGAAGCCTGTTGCAGCTGTTTGGGGCTTCTGGCTTTGGTTAATGCAGTGGAAAGTGCTCAGTCGTGCTTCAGGTGGTCCTTGATGTCCTCCTCATCTGTGTACTCTGATGGTTCGTCTCCAGGCTTCAGCAACCTCCCGACATAATCGTATTTTTCTGAAAACACAACAAACGTATTTTATATTTAACTTAATTTTATTTACTGCAACCAGTAACTGAATCTGGACCCGTTATAGTTTAGACTTGATGCTGTGATTTGAGATGACTTGTGTCATGATCGGGATGAGGCTCAAGGATAATCCAACAGGTATTACATGTTTAGTGTATTCTGTCATTTTTCAGCCCATGTGGCGATGGGAGATGTGTTAAGTCTGATCTGACATGAGGTATTTCTGTTGGAACTGAAATATTAACTGATAAACAGATAAATATCACAATAAAGGAGACGATACCATTTATTATGATACTAAAAGTCAGACAAGATTTGTACGTTTTAAGACCGACTTAGAAAACTAAGGCCAGGCGCTTCCAGTGTTAGCGCGAGATCTCCGAGATCTCGTTTTTCCGTCAGAATAAAGGCGGTACAAACTGCTGCCACCTAGCAGTCGGAGGTTGAATTGCACTAAACAAAAGAATTTGCAGTGCATTGATATTTCTCAATGTTTAATATTCAATTCAGTTTCAATTCAATTCAGTTTATTTATATAGCGCCAGATCACGACAAGAGTCGTCTCAAGGCACTTCACAAAGTAAACATTCCAATACAGTTCAGTTCATAAGCCAATCAGTAAAAAAGTTTCCTATATAAGGGACCCAGCAGATTGCATCAAGACACTGACTAGTGTCATTGTGTTGGTACAATCCTCATACTAAGCAAGCATTTAGCGACAGTGGGAAGGAAAACTCCCTTTTAACAGGAAGAAACCTCCAGAGGATCCTGGCTCAGTATGAGCAGCCATCCGCTACGGCTCACTGGGGGTTGAGAAGACAGAGCAGGCACAGGCACACCCCGCACCCACACACACACACACACACACACACACACACACACACACACACACCACATATATCAAGTAGTGTTTCTATGGCTACACTGTGATTTCTTAGTAGAAGTTCTATTTAGTAAGAGTAAGAGAAACTTTATTGTCTTTATCTGAGTGAATCTATAATTAATTCAATAGGTGAACTAATAGTAGCACATTCTATGTTAAAGAAAGTAAGATGTAATATCAGGAAAGGGAGAATGTTAGGTGGTTGGCAGCAGTGTGCCAGCCGATGGCCCCCTCCATGAGGCCACCACAGCTCAGCAGAACGCCAGTGTAGCTTCTTCTGGGGATAATATGTACAATTAACTATATTAAAACATAAATGAAAATACTTAATCTCTCCTTTAAAAGCAACATAATCAAACCAAACTCATTTCAGTCATAATAAATATAAAAATAACAAGTCAATCGGTTTTACCAGAATTAAAATGCAAACCTTCAGATGATGTCGCTGCAAGATCAGCATCAAAGCAACACAGTGAGTGGGTTATTTATTAGCTGTGAAGCTATTGTGAAAGCCTACCCATGAACTGCATCTCCCATTCCCTCACACTCTCCATCTGTACAGCGCTGAGATCAGACAGGTCATCGTACTCGTCCCTCAGGGCGTTCTTCTCTAGGCAGAACGTGGCCAGGCCCCTCGAAGCATCCCGCCCAGCAAAAATACCATAAGGACCATCTAAAAGGAGAAAAACAACACCCGTCAATAATAAGACCCGAACAGAAGAGCTCCTTCTTATGTTTTTACCAGAAAAAACATCTGTATGAGCTTCACAAGAGAAGTTTGATTTAAACACACAACAGCTGTGTTTAACAGCCCCGTTTGGTGTAATTCGACGTTTACTGAAGCTTTTAATGTGTTATTATTCAGTCTGAAATATAGTGACAGCCCTCGCCTCTTCTTATTTAATGACACATCTTGTGAGAATTTCCCACAGGAGTAGAAGGTGACGCCAGCTGGTCTGATGGAGCTGTGTACAGGTTTCACAAACAGGCAAAACATTTCATTAAGACATTTTTAGTCATCTTCCAGCCATCATCTGACTCGCATGTGAACAATCATCTGAGCTTTTTTGTGGAGAAGTGAGAAAATTATCTTAAAGAGAAAAGTTTCCCTTTCACATGAAGCCTGGGTGACCACAGGAAGGCTAGTGACAGTAGTTCTCTAATAGTTTATTTTTGGAAACACGTTAGCATCTAAAAATCATTTCTGAAATAGTTGAGATGAAAATCCCAGCTGCCTCCCGCCGGGAGCAAGAGATGGGACTGATTTATTTACAGATATGTTTAAATTACCGAGCACTAACATTACCCTCTCTAAGCTATTCTGAAAATACACCAGGTGAAATAAAACTTTAAATTCCTGTGACACTGAACCCAACCCACACCCAGTTCATACTGACCGAGCTTGTTTTACCAGTGACACATAAAACTAATATTCAGGGTTCTGGAACTGGTTTAAAGTGAAGGCAGCATTTATGTTTGATACCAGATAACATCAGTTATGATAAAATACATTTTCCTACAAATATCCGCCCCTTTCATTAGTATTACAGCAAGAGAACTGCTTACGGGGGAGCGTCCCTGTCCAAAGTTTGAGTCTCATCACTGTAAACAAGCGGCGTGTCCAGGCTAGTTATCAACAGGCTAGTAGCTGCAGGCCAATGTTAGCCAAATAAATGTTTACATCTTCTTCTACTCCAGTTTTAATACAACTAAAACCAAAATGCTGCACGGGTTCGCTGCTCAAACATTTAAAATATGGAAATGTTGTTATTGTTAACAGCTGTCGCAGCTAGCTTGCTAGCCAGCTAGCAGCTAATTCCATTCAAACCAGACAAAGCCAGGGAGCTAAGCTAGGCTAAGCTAAGGTAAAACGGAGCGGTTTGCGCTCAAATTCTGGTCCAGAGCGACTCACTGCAGACGGCAACGTGTCAGCTAACTTCGCTATCAGAGCCACCCGCTCGCTGCCCGCTCACCTTTTCCGTAAAACTTTTTGCCGCTGGTCACGTCGAACACTTTCATGTTGACAGCCATGAGAATGCGAGGGTTCTGAAGTCCGTCGTACTCCCGCAGCTGCTCCAAAGTGAAGTCCCGTCTCCGCATCTTGGGAAGTGCCGAGGCCTCATCGCCGTGGGCCGCACCGGAGCCAAGCCGTCTACCCCACCGCCTGTACACCGCAAAACAAACAGCCACTACCAGAACCAAACTGCTGATATTTAACAACATTCCACTGAGCCCGAGCCCGTCTGACTCCTCCGCTGTCCCCTGCCCGCCCCTTGTGTCAACTGGTCCGCTCGAACTGTCTCCATCGTCCGCCATGCTGCACGGTTAGCACTACCCGCCCCTGGCCAGATGCTGCGTTCACGCTCCGTTGGAAACGGGAATAACTCCAGCTTGGCGAGTGTGAATATAAAAATGATGGTAAAGTCATAGCGTTAAATGCCACGTTTAAACGTAATAAATGACTAATTAAAATACCAATAAACGCATAATAAAAAAATGGTGTTTGGCCTTTTAAAGTAGAATTTTAACTACATTCATTTAGGAAATTGCAATATTTAAATGTTTAAGCTTAAATCCAGATAAGTATTTAGAATAAAATGTAAACATACAAGTATTATATAGGTAAGTTTACATATTGAAATCTACCCTTATATATATTCTTATATATACAGTCTTTGAATCTACCACGCCACAACTAATTCGTCATGCTTTTACTTTGGTAGACTACTTCCTTTTTACGTCAGTCTAAATTAGCATATTCTGGTGTGAGCTGCCTGCTTATAAATAAACCAAATACAATGAATCTGAATATCTCACTACAACCTGAATAATCTTTTATATAATCTCCTTATAAGGTATTGGCAAGTTTTATATTTTCTCATGTTTTTTTTATTGTGCTGAAACGTTCAAGTTTCCAGTAATTGAGACACTTGCTCAGGTGAAACCTAAGAGATACATAAACTCTGAAAATGAGTTCATAATTTGGAGACAAAGATAAAATGGAACCATAAACTGAATGCTGATGCTTCCAGGAGCCACTTTAATAAACCCAGAGTGGATGTTTGATGCTTCTGTGAGGGCTTTAAAAACCAAGATTGTTTATACAACTTTTGACATGTTTATTTTTGATTTATCTGTGTCCTTTGTTTTTCTAATGATCAGTTGCACTTATACTGATGTTCTACTGTATTGTTACATTTTTACCCCCGGCTGCAGGTTTATGATGCCTAAAGGTGAAATTAGATAGAAGCACAAATCACACAAACACTTCATACAATCAGATGTTATTTTATATATATATATAGTTTTTTATTTTTTTGCATTTTACAATTCATCAAACATGCACTGCTTTATTCTGAAACACTCAAAAACACGCTACTAATAAAACAAATTACTTTTAAAATCAACTGAATAATTGAATAGCAAATGATTTTTATAGTATTTACATTTATCTTTTATTTCATCTCTAAAACCCATCAAGTCCAGTGAAGAAAAGTCATTTAATGGTAGTTTTGATGCTAGTTTACGCTCATAATCCCAACAGAAATAATTCATATTTTTCCTCACATTTAAAAGCAAAAGCAATAAAAACTGAAATGATCACCTAAGACTGTTCCATCAATCAAGTAGATGCAATAGTTCTATAAAACAATAAATTATGAGCTGTCTGCGGGTGGAACTAGTGGGGCTGGCTCGTTAGCTGCTCCTCGTCTCCTACGCTATTAAAAATCCAGGTTTGGTACAGGTGGTTGTTCCTGGGAGTGGTCTGCTCGTGTCTGAACACGAATTTATGGAGCAGGTTTCCTCACGGTGAACATTAAAGAACCTAAATAAATGTCTGACTTTTATAATGACTGTTCTGGTGAGCAAATGGAACGCTGACAGAGAAAATGTAAAAAGATAAACGTTTGACGGAGCTACAGCGTGTGACAGAACTCTAAAGATGTTTGATTCTGTTCTTTATTTTAGTGTCACTAGTTAGTTTGGTTTGGCTCTGCTCTAATATAACAGCACGGCTGAATGAAACCGACCCTAGACGCTTAAAGCTTTTCTTTAAGTTTAAAAATACAAAAAAAAATTACTTTTGCATGTTTTTAATTAAAAACAACTTTTTCTTTTAGCTGCAGCATCAAGCAGCCTGAGAAACGTCTGTTAGGAGCTTCTGTCTAATCTGCAGCTGCAGCCGTCTACCTGATTGTCAAAAATGTTAAAAAGCTGGATTATTTGTACTAATTAGTCACTAAACACACTCCAGTCATCATGAGGAGGATTAAGGCACGCATGATTCTCCACCTCCGTCTGCATCCAACACCTTCACGGTTTGCAGCAATCAGTTTGGCATCTGAGAGTTAAAAGACAAAATGCGAGGAATGCATTTTTTTGTGTTGTTTTGTAAACATTATGAGCTCGCTGCCTATGCTTGCTGCTTTAAAGGAAAAAGCTCTGATAAAAACAATCTAATTAACACGACGTCTTTCTTCATGACCAAACGGTTGGTTTGTGAAAAACGCTGAGCTGAGCTGCAGCTCCATCCATGTCGGGATCATTTCTCCTGCTCAGCACCATCCTTCCTTCCTGCTCGGCTGTCAGCCTTCTGCCTGCGGACAGGCGCCGTTTTCTGGGTGGTGTTTTTCCCAGGAGCCTGTGAGCTGACGGAGGAGGCTGCAGCGCTGGAGGCTTTAGAGGCCTTGGTGGGATTGGAGGTAGAGTTGGAAGAATGTCGATGGCGTTCTTCATCCCTGCCTGAGGAGGAGTGGTGTCTTCTCCTGCCTCCCGCCCCTCCTATTGGAGGCTGCAGACACATTCATCGCAACAATACGTAAGACCCCCAGGCAGGTTTTAGCCATCTTAGCTAATAATCTGGAAGCCAAGTGTGTAAGTAAATAATAGAGACTCACCACCACTCTGAAGTCCTCCAGGTGCTTGAACTTGTGAAGATGCTCCTGCAGCTTTGGGTCTATGGGCTGGTTCTTTATTTTAGAATACTTCAAGAAGGCCCAGAACTTCTCCAGACCGTACAGCTGACCTGAGGGGAGGAGGATTAGTGTCCCGCTGAGCTGGAAACATGACACCTGAGTAACAAACACCTGGAACAAGGTGATTACCTTTCTCAAAGTCTTTAAGAGTCTCCTCTTGAAAGTCTTTGAAGAGATCCAATCTGAACCTCTTCTCCAAACCGTAGCTGTAGTATCTGAAGAGACACTCCAGTCCGTACCTGCAGGACAAACATCATCAGACACACGTGATAAATTCTGATTATGTTCAATATAAGTAGCTTTCATGTCAAAGTGCTTCATCAGCGTTTTTCTCAGCTGTTTCACAGCTGTTTACTAGTTTTAATGCAGCTGCAGAAGAACCAGCCAGACCAGTTCACCAGTTTCTGGGTACTGAAGATCACACCTGGGAATTGATTACAACACTGCAAAATAATCTAAAAACACACTAATCTGAAAAAAGCCTCCAGCAGCTGTTTGCTGAAGTCATACAGTGTGAAAGTTTAGGCCGGTGTGAAAAAATGTTTTGATGATTGTTTTCATCAGTTTACAAAATGCAAAGTGATTGACCCCAAACATCCAGCCCAAATCACGAAGAACTATCTTCAGCATAAAGAAGAACAGGAAGTCCTGAAAGTGATGGTGTGGCCCCCACAGAGCTCTGATCTCATCATCATGGAGTGTGTCTGGAATTCCATGAAGAAGCAGAAGGATGTGAGGAAGCCTACATCCACAGAAGATCTGTGGTTAGTTCTCCAAGATGCCTGGACCAACCTACCAGCCCAGTTCCTTCAACAGCTGTGTGCAAGTGTAGCTAGAAGAACTGATGCTGTTTTGGAAGCAGAGGGTGGTCACACCAGATACTGCTTTGATTTAGATTTCTCTTTTGTTCATTCATTGCTTTTTGTTGATTGATGAAAATAAACGATTAACACTTTCATTTTTGAAAGCATTCTTTGATTACAGCATTTTTTCACACCTGCCTAAAACTTTTGCACAGTACTGTTAAATAACCGACCTGCAGCTTCATACTCTGTTCTGAACAAGGAGGCATCCTTTCCTGCACAGATCTACACAGTTTAATCTCTTTTGGTCAAAGGTCAGATTATAAGCTCTTATTTTGAAGGGTCGGCTCTTTACTGATGAAGCTGACTGTTTCCAATAGAAGAGATGATAAAACAGACCATCAAACATCCTTTAAAGTCCTCCTGACCTGTAATTTTCTTTGGCATCTTCCAGCGCGAACTGTTTGAACTCCTCGTACATCTTCCTGTTGAAGTTGTCTCTGAGGAAGAAGGACCAGAACCTGAACAGCGTGTTCATCTCCTGGGATAGACCGATCCCCAGCCGTTTCCTCTCTGAAGGTGGAGAAAACAACAGGCTCAGCAGGACATACATGAGGACGGGTAACGGAGCCAGCGTGGCGTCTCTGTACCGTTAAGGCAGCGCCGGCGGTACTTGTGATATCCCTGCTGAGTAAAGCCGTTGTCCCTCAGCGTCTCGTGGGATGGATGCCAGAACTTGGGCAGAGACTGGGGGGTGCAGCTGTAGCCCGCCAGCGGAGCTCCTTCAGATGGGGAGGCGTTGGAGCTGTTGGAACAGCAGAGGAAAACTTAGTAGAAACACTTGAGGTGATTCGACACCAACTTGTCTTTCTAAGAAGACGTTTTCAGACCTGATGGATGCAGAACGTGAGCGGTGTTCCCGGGAGTCCATCACCCAGCCGATGTGGGCTTCATGAGGAGGGTTTGAGCTGTGGCGGGTCTTCTTCTTCCTCAGCATCTGGAAAACCGTCAGATGAGCCGTAAAACGACATCTGGGCTTGTACTGGTACGCGGCACATTTTACTAAACAGACTGAAAACACCGGCTGGGGTGCAGAAGCTACATGTTTCTGGAGGAGTGGAGGGTTAATGTGTTGTGTTTTATTCTGTGGTAACAGGTAATGTCTTTACTCGCTGAGGATTAAAGGAAAATAAAGTTCAGATTATTTAAAGATGGGAGACAAACAAGAACCTGATGGTGTCGGTTCCTCTGGGTTCGTCTAAACCCCCCTAAGCTGCTGAAGCGCTCCAATCATTTTTAAAATAAACTAAAATGAAAAGTACAGCAGACAGGCTGGTGCTGACCCAAACACCCACAGAACCGCTCCAATACCAGGATGCTGATGTCATTTCTCCCGTTTGAGTCTCACCTGTCCATCAATGGTGGCGTTGTCTTTAATGACAGGATAGAAGCGCGGAGTCTTGTTGGGGTCCAGGCGTCCAGGTGTGCGCGGCGTTCTTGGCGTTCTGGGTGTTCTGGGCTGGCGAGCGCTGGGCGAGTCCGGGACGGTTGTAGGCAGAGAGAGAGCCAGTTCTGCTTCACTGGCCACTAAACACACACACATGATGTACTTTATTTATGTTTGGCTTCAAGGCTTCCATTTTACTTCACCGATAAGCTAGAGGAGCGATGATCTGGGAAGTTTTACTAGACATCATACTCGAGTTCTACATGGTTCTGACTGAGAAACACAATCATCCTTTATCTGCGTTAGACCGGGAGTACACTGTAGCCTTTTTGATCCATTTTAAGACGATTTTCCTCTTGTCTGAGAATCTTTTAGGTTGGGTCAAGTTTTGAGTCGTCTAGTATACCTGGGGTAACGAGAGGCGATTAACAACCTCATGACCAGTCTGCAATCGTGCAGCAACACTAAAAACCAAACATATTTGAAACTTTGCTCGTCCCTCATGAGGGTCTCACTGTTGAAGCAGCCCTGGGTCAGGTCATACACAATAACAACATTACCTATCATAGTTATGCAGATGACACCCAGGTCTACCTAGCTCCATCACCTAGTGACTGCGGTCCCCTAGACTCACTCTGTCCGCATTTGGAGCAAGTTAATGACTGGATGCTGTCAAACTTCCTCCAGTTAAACAAAGACAAGAGTGAAGTTTTTGTCTTTGGAAATAAGGAGGATAGAATAGAGGTTATTGCTTAACTTGGCTCCAGAGGAATAAAAACAAAGACTCAGGTTAGAAATCTTGGTGTCATAATTGATTCAGATCTGAGCTTCACTTATGCTGCACCCTCTGCACTGTAACTGCTCAGCCTTTAACGTTGCCTTTTTATCTGATTCTTACATCTAACTTTAGTTGTTTATTTTTAAATTAGATTTTATAATCTGCTGTTTTATGCTGTCACGTTGATTTTAATGTTCTTGCTGATCTTGCACCTGGAAAGCACACTGAGTTGCTTCTGTGATTGAACTGTGCTATATAAATAAAGCTGCCTTGCCAACATGGCTGCCCATCTATTTCCATGTCCCCACGCACTATTTTTAATTTGCTCCGCTCACAATGGCAAGAATTGCCAAGGAAATGTGTTTGCCGTGTTTACGTCAAATAAAAAAAATCCAAAAACCTCGGTTTACTTCCTTTCATTCATCTTCCTCCTCCAACCCCATAAACCCCTCCTACAACTACGGCAAGCCCGATGGATGGAAGCCTAAATACAAAGACTGAAAAAGTCACACAGTGTACGCCCGGCTTAGTTGGCAGCAACCTCAAATGGTTAATACATCATCATCATCATGACCATCATCATCATCATCAATGATGTGAATAATAATGGTGCACGAACATGAGTGTATGCTGATTTATATCAAACTGTTGCTTCCATTAGTTATTTAAGAACCAGGATAAAGAAGCACTTCTGTTTTATGGCTGTTTAGAAATTAAAACACTACATGTTCAGAAGTATTTGTATTTTTGTGCTACCTGAAGACTAAAGTGGTCCTCTGATGACATGACAGAGCCAGCAGAACTAAAATAACCATCTGGCCAAACCCACCTGGCATGGGAGGAGGCGGGACTTCCTGGTTCAGGTCGATGGGCACTTTAGGTGTGAGGGTGTCAAACTCATCTTTACTGATGACGTTCAGCTTCTTGAAGTTCTCCACATCCTTCAGGAAGACATCGAACAAGCTACAGTGAGTCACAAGCTACAGACAGCACCAAATAAAAGTCTGATGTGTAAAATAAATCAGCGTGAAAAGTTTACACGTTTAATTATAAGATTGAGTCACATAATCTCTAGGATTCTTTTAATCTTATCAAAGTATCTCAGTTTTATTGTCTCAGGTCTTTGACCTGATAACAGGACAACATGTAGGGCGTGATGTCACCAGCAGGTGAAGACACGTGGGACACACAACACGTGTGTAGTAGACTCTGGACTTTACACGCTAGCATCTGAAACCAGCTGTGTTTTCTTCCATGGTCGTCAATCAGAGTGTGTGTGTGTGTGTGTGTGTGTGTGTGTGTGTGTGTGTGAGAACCTGAGCAATGCTGACGATCCTGGAATCCTTAACACAAGTTAAAGTTGAGGGGATGTATATTCTGAAGGTTTTTATGTGTTTTAGGTGAATAAATAATTACGCTGATGTTAAAACTCGAACACACACATCTTTCATGCTGGTCTCACCTTGCTGCTCTCGGCTGGCTCCTCCCCCCACAGGTCCTGCTCGTAGTAGTAGAGCCCATCGTTGATGGCTTTGGCCAGCTCGGCCGTGATCCGGGCTCGGGACTCGTGACTTCCTGTGCGATCTCCACCAGGATGCTTACGGAGATAGGGCGGGGTCTGCGTGACGATGAGAATCTTGTTGACATCTTGGTCGTCCAGCTCGTAGTCCGAGTCGTCCTCGTCGGACCAGTCTGTGAACTTGTTCTTCCTGGGCGCCAGCTGTTCCATCTCCTCATCGAACATGAAGTCCAGCTCCTCTTGGTCCGGTTCAGCTTGCAGAGGAGTCTGGTGGACCTGAGGTGGTGTCTTACCTTCACCCTAGTGCACACAGTAAACACAGAGTCGTCAAATATTTAAGGATAAAGAGAAAATCTGGAGACTTGGTGAACGACCAGACAGCTTAAAGAGGAGCTCATCTTCTCATGAATTAAAAAAAATAATAATTTTGTTTAACAGTTGTTCAGTAGTTTAAAGAGGTCCTTCACTCATATTTTAATACATACGGAGTGGTCTCTAGGAATGAATGCCTTGTAAGTTGTTCTGAGGAAAAAAGCTCCGGTGCGCCTGTTTGATAACAGCACGACTCTACCACTGACTCTGTTTGCTCTGCAACGTTGATGTTTTATCTCCACAAATAACACAAACCTGGAGGAGTTCTGCTGTGTGGTGGAGCTGCTAATGCTAACGGTTAGCTTCTGCTAGCCGAGACGTTCTCTGCTGTTTCCTGGACGCTAAAACAACAACAGCCGTCCCCGTCGTGAATCAAGATGGGTGAGTTCATGAATGATAGTGAACGTGTGACGTAGATCTGTCTAATTCTAGATTTTCACCGTCTATTTTCCATCAGAAACTAAAGCAGGAAGTAGGGTAGGAGACTATTTTCACGTTCAGCCTGCATGTTAACCTCAGAGTGACCGATCATATTAAAAGTAAAACATGGTTTCTCAGTGAAGGAGCTCTTTAAACAACATTTTACTAGAAAGAACAAAGTCATAACATGATAACCGTTCATAAGGGTCTACCTGACAAACAAGCATCAGACTCCCTGGATCTGATGGGTGGATAGTTTTCTAGTTTCTAAATAAAAGTGAGTCCATCAGCAGCAACGAGAACAGGATCTGGGTCACAAATGGCCCACGGGCCACACTTGGACTCTCCTGACATAAATGGACTGATGACATGTGTGTGTGTGTGTGTGTGTGTGTGTGTGTCCCAGAACCAGCTCATCAAGTTTGTGGTGAACATGTTCTCTCTGCTCTCTGAGTTGATTTGGACACTGTTGCCTAACAGAGAGGTTACTGATGTGCAGCTCTGATTATAACCTCACAGGTTCAGGTGAGTAAAACAGTCCCTGGTCTTTGTCACTACCTTTGGTTTTCCAGAGGCCTGTCGGTGGCGTTTCTCCACCTGGATCCACATGTCGGGGTCCGGTTTGGGGGAAATGGGGTCTTTGGACACTTCTGTTTCTGGGAGGGACTCCTGAGTGGAGGAGGTGGGTTCTCCTGAGTCCTGAGGCTGCACTGGCTCTGAGGGAGGCTCCGTCACAGGTGATGAAGCTGAAACACAGACAGTCAGGTTACAACTGTGTCATTCAATCATTCACTGGTTTTTACCAATTAATGCTTAACTTTTATCTGAATGGATTCATGTAAACAAGAGAATCAGCAGGAAAATAACAAGTTTCACTCTGGTTCTCTTATCCAAGTAATAAAATAAAGCCTGTAGGTGTTGAAATGACCAAAAAGAGTCTTACGACAAACATCCACAAATATTTGTGCTCTCCTCAAACTCTAGTTGCTCTAAAACCTATTAACTAACTGTATAATATTCAACACTTATAAATACATTCATTTAAAGTTTTGCTGCTGATCTTCATCTCCACCGGTTCTGAGGAGAACATCTTTAACATCTCCTCCATCAGGTCACTCGTAAATTCACCTCAACAATATAATAAGATGTCTCTGCTCATAACAGGCACCTGGAGGAGAGGCTGGAGGAGAGGCTGGAGGAGGAGGGCGGTTTGATCCCAGCCCCAGATGGGTTGGATACTGACCGGTGTTTGTGGAGGCGAGGTTCTGACGAGGAACAAACTCGGGACAGTTGATGAGTTGGGAGAAGTCTGTACGAGGGGAGCCCACTACCAGAGGAACTGGGATGGGCCAGCGCTCCGGTTCGATTTTACAGCGAATCCTGTCGTCCACCAGCTCCACCTCCGTGCTGCTCTTCAGAGCCTGTAGAGAGAAACACACCTTTAGTCTGATGGCAGCAGCACCCAGCTGGCCTCTGATCTACTGATGAATTAGGTGGCGTTACCTCCATGATGAGGCTGACGTCAGTGGTGAGAGCCTGAACTCTGTGGAAGCTGGCGATTAGAGAGATGGGGAGGAAGCCCTGGGCGTCCATCTTCCTCCTCAGGAAAAAGTCCCGCTCCAAGTTGTGAATGCTGAAGTAGTATTCACTGGGAGGAGAGAACGAGTCGGATCAGCCGCACCACAGGATTAATTTCAGCTCATTTAAGACGACTAGAACAAAGTTACAGATGAATCAAAAACATCAGAACTGGTTTTCATTCAGGATGACTGGATTAGATGATGACTGGCCAATCTGAAGCCTAAATGTCAGATTTTTTTTCTGGTTAGGCCGTGTGAATGCACCATTTTTCCAGATCGTTGAACCATAACTGAGATCTGATTCTCTCGATAAGAGAACATCCATGTATCAGAACACTTAGGTTCTCCCAGAACGTTTGTTGGTTTTATGTTTTGTTAGTTCTAATGCAGAAAAAGGCTAATGGACGTATGTATGCTATGTTCAAGTTTCAGAGGAAAAACTCATTTCTGGGTTTGTGATCTTTAACTAAACAAACCCAAGTATTAGAACAAGGTTTATGGGTCAAACTGATGACTGATTACTCGACACGAGCAGAAAAACTACTCTAAAACATTTTTATTGCCTTTTTTATTTCCTTATTGAGGAACAAAATCTGCACAGTCCTAGTCTCCAGCCTGTCACACCACTTTAAGTCACCATGCCTCTGCACACACACTCGTGCATGTGCACACTCATCCTGCAGGCAGTAAGTAGTTTCATGTGGCGTGGGATTGAGTGAATGGGGAGCTTGAATAACGCAGAGGGAGAACAAAACTGTCGCCCCTCTCCTTTGTCGCTCCGTCTCACCCATCTCTCTTCTCTCTCCTTTTTGCCCAACACTTTTCTTTTCTGCTCAGGCCTGAATATAATTCATGACCTGCCCCCTCAGCAGCACTCCGTCTATATTTAGGGCCGCCCCACCCCTTGGAATGAGTCTGATCTTTAATAAGACCAGAGAGCACGCTGCCTCCTGCAGGTCAGACTGAAAACAGCAGCAGGACATATTCTGTTTTCTCTCATCCATGTTTCAGTCTCAGGTAACTACACACTGCAGTACAGCACATACATGTTGAAACTTATCTCATATATTTGTTCTATAAACGTTATTGTGCTGTAACAAGTTCTATTTATGTTTTCCAGCACTTCTAGCAAACTATAAGCCTTTCAAAACTTTGAAAACACCACATTAAATTCAAAACTTTGAAGGATTTCAACCATAAAAACGCTGTAAATGAATTACTGGATCGCTAAGATATTGGCTAACTGTTGCGCTAATCAGCCTGTAACAAAATCACCGAACAATAATTTTATGGGGTTGCTTCAAACTCTCACAGGTAAATAAATAAAAACATCCAGGTGCATGTTTGTCTCCATTTATGTCTATAATGCAGCCCGAGGGCGATCTGCGAGCCCCACTTTCATTTCTAGAAAGATAAACTTTAATTCTCCAGCAAGTTATTGATCTGTAATATTTTAATGATTACTAACATCCCTAATCTTTGAAATACAGATGGGAAAAAAAAAATCATCTAGCCTTTAAAAAAAACGATCCCATTGTTGCCCGTGAGGACTTATAACTTGAAAAGTTTGGACACCCCTGTTTTAGGTCAGTTCTGTTCTTTCAGATCATTTAAGAAAAAAAAAAATTAAATACATACATTTGCCGTTTGATGTATTCCTTAAGCAGCTTCTCTTCCACTGTGTACATCTGAACCTTTCTGCCGTCATCATAGTAGTAAACCATGTTGGTACCAAACTCCGCCGGCACCTGAACCGAGCCATCGGACGACTGGGAGTCTCTGAAGTTCACGGAGTATTCATACCGACCTGGTGAAGCAGAACAAACTCTTTAAATGTTCCACACTAGAGCAAAACACAGAAACATGAACCAAAACGTCTGTAAAGTAGTAATCGTGATATTATGTAACCAGAACCTCGTCCGTGAAATCTCCCACGTCCGCGACCTTTCCCTCTGCCTCGTGTTCCTCCTCGAACGGTCCCTCCTTCACTGGGAACGCTGGCGGGATCGTCCCCAATGTCCTGTGGCTCTCCTCTCTGACCTGTTAATCACAAATACGTAAACTCAGACCAAATACTTCACATAGTGGAGGTCCTGCACCAGCCGAGCAAACCTCACCGAGTCAGAAATGAACATAAATTTTATATAAACACATAGACTCTAACTTGTTTCTAACACGGGTCAAGCTCCAAAAACCAAAACCATCCAGATAAAAGGGCTGGACTCTGATATCAGCTAGTCTAACAAAGCTTTTACATTATTTGATGAAACCTTTGTAGCTTCAGCACACAGATGTTTTAAATAGCTCCTGAAACTTTAAAGGGATATTCCACCCCTAAGTGAAATTTAGTCTGTGGCCGTTGTCCCCAGAGTTAAATATGTGGGAAAAAGAATTTAGTAACCAGCTTATCTGGCAGTATTCCGTTAGCTTTAGCTTAGCATAAACAATGTAAGTGAATGGTAACAGCTAGCATTTTGTGTGAAAAAGTCATGAAAATGACTAATTACTCATTTTTCTTGGTGAATGACTGGGCTGATTACAACATGCTTTAATGAATGCACACTTCCAACCCTAAAAGGGGAACAAACTCACATGCGTGCTCTTGTTGTGTTTTGAAGCTGGCAGAAGAAAAAGGGCAGACCAGCTGAAAGATATGTGCATCAAAATGACACCACCGTAATCTTCTGGGATTTTTTCTGTTTGACCGTTAGAGACGTTCTCACTTAGGGAATCCCACACAGTCCAGACTTTGTGGTACCTCCTTTTTTATATAAAGACAAGAACCAGAACCTCCAGGTTCTGGAAGAAGTCCAACCTACCCAAGGTTCAGGTGAAACCATGTTGGGACAAAATCCAGAGCTGTCATTAATCTGATGGATAAAGTTTTGAAGCTGAATATTTTAGGAAATATTTAAAACATCTGGATGCTGAAGCAGGAAATTCTTTCATATTATATCAGATTTTGTACTAGTTGGTGCTAAAGTATGGCTCCTTCTTTTGCACAGTTAATGCAAATTTTTAAATAAATCAAAAAGTTATGAAATAACATGACTTCTACAGTGAACTCAAATGTTTTAAACCAGTAAGTTCACTGCATTCCTGTTTTCTCTTGCCCAAGGACATTTACACCTGTGGTGGAGGAATCCAGAATCAAACTACCAACCTTGGCAGAAGCGTGCACGTCTATTTGAGCCACAAACATTTGTAAAATTAACAGTTTAAACCAAAAAGGATTCAGAAATTAAATAAGTCAAAGGTCAAGCTGACATTCGGTCATGCAGGAGAAAAAGAGCTTGAGACAGACATAAACAAAATCAGAGAGCAAAGATCAAACCAGCTGATAGAAGCAGAAAGAGACCAGTGAGCTGCAGACCACTTACGCCAGCTGCTATCATGCATCCTGCTATTATGGAGCTTTTGATTGAGCGATGTGGAATCAGGCGAGGTGCTGACGGGCTCCGAGTCTGAGCGAGACGAGCGTGAATCATCCCGGGACACTTCATCCAGCGGCAGAGAAACCCACTTTCGTTTGTTACCTAGCCACACCGAAAACACAGCTAGAAGGTTTGGTTCAACAACACAAACGTCCTGGAACAAACTCATCAGCTGGTTTCTGAACTAAAGTTGGAGAATTTACTGGTTTTTACACCATTTTAAACTGAACCACAAGGAAACATTTGGTAAATGGTACATGTAATAATGATAATAATCATATTGCATTGGATCAAATTGAAAGTTATGCTACTGTAACTAAGCCTCCTGATTTCTATAACGTGAAATCAAATCAAGGACAAATAAAACACAATTAAATTAAGATTATTGCCAAATCTTTTATGACTGTGATCAAACAAATCTGGGTTTTTCAAGTCAGTATCCCACTGGGCTGCAACGGTCAGCGACAAACTACAAACGGAGTTCCCAAAAGGCCTGGAGCTCCCAGATTCCTCGTGAACTCGCTGGAATTTTGAAGGTGTTAATAGAAAGAGCTGTTGTGAGAACTGGTCTGTTTAGTTTCTGTGGGCCATAAAGTAAATTTGACTTCTGGAAGTTCCGTGATATAGTTGCTGTTTAGCGACGCGTACGCGTGTTTAAAATGGCTGCGTCGTTTGTGCGCGTCCCCCGAAATTAAAGCGACACGACCGAATGCTGTAATATACGAGCAACCAGTAGGTGGAGTAGAGAAAATGAGCGAGAAACACTCACCATGGTGACTCTGTCTCTGATTTAGAGGTCTTTCACACCATCTACGATACCGCTGCTGTCTTTTTTTCTGCTGTAATCTCAAAATTAACCAGTTACTGATTTCTTTTATTGATGCCATGTTTGTTTTGGTTGCCCCAGCTCTCTTTCCGGTCTGAGTACTCTTGTTTGCCCCCAAGTGGAACACGTCGGTACTACATGCAGTGCCGCGCTGTGTAGCAGCAAGTATATGAACAAAGATGCAGCCTGCGCCAATGTGAGGTTAAACAGCAAGTATATCACGGCCCCTTAGGCCCCCTTTGCAAATATGTTTCCACTATATGAGTGAAACGTCATCGACGCTGGCCCAAGCACTGTCCCAATCCTAAGTACGTATCATGGCAAGTACACTCAAAGTTCTGGAATTCTGGAATTTTTATTCCAAATATATAAAAATGAGGCCAATAAAATGACTTTCAGAAATGATTACATCTCATTTTGTAACAAGATCCTTTGCTTTATCCTGACTTTGACTCTCAGGAATTGAGTTTAATCTTGGTTACCCTTCAGATTGTTTTATATTATTATAAAAGTAAATGAAAGAAAACTGGATACATTGGATCATTACAGCAGAGCATGCATCAATCACCAAACACCACAAATCACACTAGCAAGACATTTCTTAACAGCATTTGAAATGATTGCAGACATGCTTTTGTAAATCTCTGAATGCACCGTCTCTAAGAGCTAATTAACTCTAGTGATAACAGGCCTTCATGTAACATGTGGACATTTTCACTTTCAGAATTTGATTTTTCAAGAAGAAGGTAGACTAATAATATTATGTTGTAAATAAAAGATGTTTGATGTTAAATCAGTTTTGGGGTGTTACAGATGTTGGAGGTGGAAATCTGTAACGACAACATGTTTGAAAACTAAAACATGTTCTTTAGTTCCAGAAATGATGACATCCTCATCAAAGCCAATGATAAAGCGAGGGAAGTAGACTTCAGGCACCATCATCAGCTGTGTTCAGACCAATTAAACATGCAGAAAGAGGAACAATAAAACGGGGCTCCTCACCCTCACCTCCTTGTTTTTTCAGACTCTTGACATCCGGGGTCTCCGTGGACTTGTTCTCTTTGGGCAGCTCTCCCAGCGGGTCGGGCTGAGCCTCCTGGTTCTCCTTGCTTTCACCTCCATCACGGCTGCTCTCCGACTTCCTCTTGGATCCCTCCCTTCGTTTGTTTCTTTCTCTGCGTGACGAAGGCTTCTTTCCATTGTTGCTCAGGACATCTTGTTGTTGCTAAAATGGAGAAACGGCAGCTTTTGTTCACACTTTACAAACAATATATAATGTTTTTATTATTTTATCTTCACTTAAATTTGCTGCATCTTCTCACTTTGTACTTTTATAATAAAACAAATGTTACAGTTTTTTTCTATGAAGCTACAAACATTTGGGATTGTGCAGAATCTTGTTTTTTGACCAATGAGGATCAAATTTAGATTTAGTAGACATGCAAAGCCTAATCACAAGACATGCTCTGATTTCAAGTTCTAAAATGAATTTTCTAAACAATAATTTTAAGGAATTATATAAAGAACCTTATTTTTGATTATAGCGACACATTTGGAACAGAAGTATGATTCTTTTGGATTTAAGAGTCATTTACAACTTGACCCACATCAGCAGAGATGTGAGAAACAAAATCTTGTCATGAATGATTACTGGGCTCCATCTAGTGAGCAGAAACCAGAACCCGACCACCTCTTCCATGATTAAACTAACAACCAACACCCGTGTCGTACCTCCTTGGCCAGTTCTCCAGGAGTGGGCCAGTTTGTGATGTCACTGAAGTCACTTGACTGTAAAAATAAAACACAAAATAAAACATTAGTGCTGTTTTGACATTAACCTTATAGCCAAATTAACTGAATGTTAGATCCTATATTTAAAGGGGTTGATCAGTCATTTCTGTCTGGTGACACGTTTTTGTTCATTAGGTAATTCCTCCAGTGCAGATCAGTGTAAAAGTCTGTAGTGAACAAAGTGTCTGGAAAAGCAAACACTGCTAAAGAGCAGCAGTTCAAACCAGCTAGCGTTGAACAGCAGGTGTTTGTTTCCCACTCAGCCTGTTGAAGCGACAGATGTGGGAAGACAACATAAGGAGACTAATCGACCCAAACACGAGTTTGGGGCAGCGTGCCGACACAGTCACCACTAACGAGTTCAGAACAGCCTTTCTGTAGGAATTATTCATCAGGATGCTAAGGAGTTTGGATGTTCGTCGTTTGTGACATTTTTATCATCTCAAAGAATCTGTGGAAGTTTTCAAAAGTAAAAACACAGAAAAGTAAAGTTTATTACCTTGCTGGATTTTCTCATCCTTGGCTTGCTGGCTCGGACGACTCTCAGAGCATTTTGTTGATCTGTAGACACACGATCAATGAGTCAGAGGCTCAAATCCTACAGCAGACCAACTCAAAGTCTGTGTGTGAGTGTGTGTGGGTGTGGGGTGTCCTCCACAGTCTGCTGTGCAGTGTGAGGGGTGGAAGACGTGATCCATTTACGATGCATCGTGTTGCAAGCAGAAATAATTCTGCATTGATTTTATTAGCAGTCCTGAATTATTCCAAAGAATGTAAAAGGTAGAGCCCCGTTCACTTACATTCATTTTTTCTTTGTTCCGGGGACCCATGAGGAAGGGGAGGAGACGTAGGCTCCTTATTTCTACCTGTGTGTAATAAACATGGAGGCATGACTGCAGAAATTGTGCACCACAGTGAACATTTTAAACCCAACAGAGACGACTGAGTGAGACCGGTGTTGTGTCAAAAAGCGTTCCTGAGAGTCTCTCACTGGGTCTCTCTCCTCTGTGCTGCTTTAGTTGGTGAATCGAGTCAGATTAAGGCTCAAACACACGTGTTAATCTGCCCAGGATTATAGCAACAGTTGGTCTCTGTGGATCTTTTAAAGGTGTTTCCAAGAACTCTGTTTTCTCTGTGATAGTCAGTCTGAAGTTTTGGAATTATGTCATAAACAGATTATAATCCTGTATGAGATTAGAACAACCTGAACAAGGATCTGTCTCTAGAAACCAGCTCAGATTAGACGTGGAACCAAAAGAAACCAAACTGGACTGGAATGGATATAAAACATTAAATGATCTTTAAGTTAAATAATGTTATCTTGGACATTTTATGATAGGGTTTCATGACCGTTTTATGGATTTTAGATTTTAATCTCATTGCTGATATTGCTGTTTTATATATTTTAATGTCTTTCCTTTTATGTGCATCTGTGGAGGTGTCTGAAAATTGTCTGGCTGCTGGTCTTGGCCAGGACACTCTTGAAGAAGAGATTCTTAATCTCAACGTCTTTACTGCAGATGTAGACTGAGCAGAATGTTCCAACGCCACTACCACGTCCTCCATTGTTGTGTTTTGTCACGTACAGATCAACTCGTGCTAATTTTTGAACTCTCCCAACCTCTAGAAACATTTCTCATGTGTGATGGAAAGCCACCTGAACCGTGTAGAGTAGGAATGTTCTGATCACATTTTTTGTACCCGAGTCCAAGTCTCGATCCGATACTCAAGCAATGGATTAAAATATGAAGAAAAAAGGGAGAAAACAACCAAGCTGTCCTTTAAATGTTTTATTTTTTTATACATTTCTTTTTTCTATTCATATCATTTCCTTTAGTTTTTTTTGCCAAAAATAGCACTCACTCAGGAAGTACACTGATAAGAAAAGTGTTGATATTATGAACAAATTTAAGTAGCCTTGTAGATCATATTTAAAAATTGTTTCAAGTATGTGGCTGTACTGAGCGATGCGAGTTCCCACGACAGGGAGACACACTCTTCTGCACAACTGCTGTTGAGGTGTGTATGTAAAATAGAAGACTGCAAAACCTGATGTTTGCAACCACAGTCACTATAATCTTTTTTGTCCATAGGCAATTTCTCTTTGTTTTTTTAACGAGTTCAGTGCCGGCTGGCTCTGTGTTTTTGTCCAAGTTGCTGCATTAAACTCTAAGAGCAGCGTTTTTGTTTTTAAGGTAGCAGACTAGGACTAAATGCATACACACTGTGGCTATGCCTGAAGGGGAAAGTCAAAAGAGAACTTTTTTTAAAATGTAGCATCAGATTGATAGTCAGTGCGGTTACATGTGCAGTATCTAAGTCTAAGGGCCATGATATACTTGCTTTTTAGCGACGCATACGCGTGTTTAAAATGGCTGAAACACGTAGCTTGCGTTGATTTGAAGCGTCGTTTGTGCGCGTCCCCCAAAATTGACACGCTGCGCCCGAATGCTGTAATATACGAGTAACCAGTAGGTGGAGTTGACAAAACGAGCGAGGCACACTCACCATGGTGACTCCGTCTCTGGTTTAGAGGTCTTTCACACCATCTACGATACCGCTGCTGTCCTTTTTTCTGCTGTAATCTCAAAATTAACCAGTTTTGAGCTCTTTTATTGACGCCATGTTTGTTTTGGTTGTACCGGCTCTCTATCCGGTCTGAGTCCTCTCGTTTGCCTCCTAGTGGAACACTCCGGTACTACAACCAGTGCAGCGCTGTATAGCAGCAAATATATGAACAAAGACGCAGCCTGCTGCCTGTGCCAACGCGAGGTTAAACAGCAAGTATATTCCGGCCCTAAGTCGATCCAGGTCGATCTTATGGTAATAAGCTGAGAGTATTTATCCTCGTTTACATGTCCAAAAACGACCTCTCAAATGAAGTTTGTTCCACTCCAGTACAGTACGTGGCGACATGCGCCCTTTCATGTCGGCATTGTTCCAGTTAGCTTGTAGCAATACAAATAGTAAACAAACACTGTCGGGAGGGAAGCAGAGGGAATTTAAAGAGGATATGCACAATGGCTGAAGGAATGGACATCAATGCTTCAGCACAGCTTATTTGGTACGTACTGTACTGTTTGGTGGTGTTACGTTGTGGCGATGATATTATCAGAAGGCCGCTACTGCGGTCGTATCACTTCTGGAACGCGAGCGTCCAATCGGTTCAGCTCGGCTAACCCGTTTACATGCAGAATGAATTCAGATTGGTAGCGCATTATCTAGGTGCTTCAGCCCAATTAGAAATAGTTCACCTTCATACAGACTATCGCGTTTACATGCATTTAAAAAAACGACGTGAGTCTTTTTAGGGCAATACTTCTGATGCACGTGTAACCGCACTGAGTGTTGAACGCAATAAAACTAAACCATTGTTATTATGTTTGACAATCTCTACTCAGGATGAACTTAAAAGCTCATAATTGTTGTTTTGTAAAGTTATAGCCGATTTTTTTCCCCCACCTGATTCTTCTTAAGAAAATCTCGAGATCAGGCCAGATTTCCGATCATGTGATCGAATCGGAGCATCCCTACTGTAGAGTTGAGTCGCGCAGAGAGGTGGAAAAGGGCCATAAACTAATCTAATCTAATGGTGAGGAGCCAGATGAGTCCAGCGTCTATGCTACCTAAAGCACGATTCTGTCAATAAAGAACTATTAAAGACACTGACACCACAAGGATAAAAAGACAGAACATGCTGAGGATATTTAGTGTGCAGACAGCAGTTATGTGTCAGCGTCTCTGCAGGCTGGGCGTGGCTCTCTTCAGCCCGACAGTCCCTATCACTCAGCAGAGGATGGTTGGATTGATAAGACCCATATGAGCGGTTGTAGGCCTGAGTGAGCTCACGTTAATCCAGACCAACAATAGTTCTTGTAGCTGTGGACTCCTAATTGATCAAATACTGAATAAATGGTGAATGGCCTGTATTTGATATAGCGCCTTCTAGGGTTTTACACCCCCCCCCCCCCCCAAAGGGCATTAAAACACAGTCATCCACCCATGCACACACACATTCACATGCTGGTGGTGATAAACTACCATGTAGCCACAGCTGTCCTGGGGCACATTGACAGAAGCTAGGCTGCCGAGCACTGGCGCCACCGGTCCCTCCAGCAGGCAAGGTGGGACAAGTGTCTTGCTTAAGGACACAACAACTGCTATAGATGGGGCTCGAACCTGCAAACCTCCGGTTATAGGGCAGGCACTTACCTCCTCTGCCATTGTTGTCGTAATCATGTTTTTGTAACATCAACAGCTGCAGACTTTGGATTTTATCACCACATATCAGGTATTAACTAAATAAAACACTAGTGATTTATAAAATTAGTCATCAAAAAGAAAACACTTGAGTGATAGCACTGAATTTAGGATAAAGGCTAATTGTTTTCAATCTTCTCTAAATTATGTTATTTTAGTAAACAACGTGTGCTGCTGGGACCGTCCTCCAGCCCCTGGGAGGTTTGTTTGGGTTTATTCTGTTGAGACAAACAGAAAGAAGGCTGGGAACCAAAATAAGGACTCTATCATC
This sequence comes from Aphyosemion australe, assembly GCA_006937985.1. Classification (NCBI taxonomy): domain Eukaryota; kingdom Metazoa; phylum Chordata; class Actinopteri; order Cyprinodontiformes; family Nothobranchiidae; genus Aphyosemion; species Aphyosemion australe. The sequence goes on along the minus strand of SSNS01000153.1, from coordinate 1,011,349 downwards.
TAAATCTTCACAAACAACTCGACCTGAGCTCTGCAGCCAAACTAAATTATGAAAAGGACTAGGTGAGTCAAGCATGTCTGTATCATAGAAACAAAGAAAATATCAAGTTTGAAGTAGGGCTGGGCGATATGGGAAAAATTCCTACCACAATATTATTTTTCATATCAGTTGATATCGATAGTTATCACAATTTAAAACAAATTGCTACTTTTGTCAGTCTTTAATGTTCTCTGGTAGTTTTAAAGCAACACTAAAGAGTTTAACACTTTAAAGGCACTGGCCAGACTCTGAATGAAAATTGTAGAAATTCAGTGCAACTACGCTTTACCATCCATATAAAGATAAACTGGGTTCAGTTTTTCATTTTGTTTAGCAATTTTGTCAAAAATTATGTGAAGAACTGTGTTTTGCAAAGCTGATGCACAGACAACGGTCTGGTCCGTGCTATTCACTCAGAGGTTTGATCTAAAAAATTATCTACATCCATCCATCTAGCTGGTAGAATCGCTCCACCTGGCCTTGTCCCAAAAACCACGAGTCCCGTGAGCGTAACTGCAGCAGTACGGCTAACCGTGTTAGCTCGGGTAAGGAAAGTGAAGTCATTCGAGAAAGCTATTACACGCACAGAAGATGGATATTCAAAATAATCCACATATCCCTGACACCGGTAGAAACTTCGTGCCTTCCTGGATTACAACCAAAACAACAAGGCGAGCTGGCGTAGCTAGTGTGACTGCAAGACTACAGATCATTCTGGTAAGTTATCATTTACGTTTCTTCTGTTTTATATCAATATGCACACGCAGGTGTAAAATTTGCAGCACATTGTTTTATTTTTCTGTAGATTATTTATACTGGGACAGCTCGGTACAGCTGAGGCTCTGAATGCTGTGTTAGCTCATCTGCCAGCACAGAAACAAGTACACAATAAAAGTAAATAAACTGTACCAATTTGGGTTCTGAAGAAGTTCAATATCCTTCCACGTCGGCTTTGCCAACAGCATCCAGATCAACTTGCGAGCTTTCTGAGTTTTGAAAATGTCAGGTTGTAGTTTCCCATCCATCCAGCCACCCATCTGTACGTGCTTGTCCATGCAGGGTCGCAGGTGTTGTGGTTCAGCCTCTCCGGCTTATCAGTTTGCGGCTAATCAAAGTCAAACAGGCTGGGTGAATGAGCGAAATCCCTCCGGCTTTTTGATATCCCTTTCTCCTTGTCGTATTCCAGAGAAAAAAATCTGACCGACTAGCAGAGGTTTCAGAAGCTACATCTGACTGATGAAACATAGTCATCTGCTATAATGCTAACGCAGAAAAACCGAAGCTGCGGGGCTGTTTACACAAGCCTTCTGAGGGCAGAGCCTTGTGGTATGTAAGCAGCTTGTTAGCGCTAAAAACCAGAGTGAACATCGGCACAGCCTTCACTTGTTTGAGGGAGCTGAAGGAGGATATGAAATCACGGACTGATGGTGACCTGGCTTTGTTGCTACTGGACTTGTAAGTAATAATATTTTTGTCCAACTGTGTGGATCTTTTTACTTTGTGGCTTATATACTTGACTTGTGTTACCTTTAGCTAGTTATTAGCAATAGCTACAGCAGTCTGTGGCAGAGTTGTTTATGAAAGTTGTAACTCCACTTTCAGCCAGTAGGAGGGAGAAGCAAAAAACATATTTAGTGTTGCTTTAAAGTAACACTAAATATATTTTTAAACTTTACGCTAGAACTTTAACATTGATCTCTGTGATTGTTGGGTTAGAAACCTGACCAGTTTCATATTTGCACCACTCTGCAGCCCTCTGCTGGCCAGATACTGCACTTAACAGTTTTGTGGAGGGGGTAGGTGTTCTAGGGGGTGCTCTTAAACCTGCTTTACAGCTGTTAGCTGTAATGCTATCGGTTAGCATATTCAGTTTGCCAATCGTCAATAAAAAGCACAAGAAAAAGAAGAAATTTGCTTTTTCTGCTGGCATCTTGGCAGGGACTGGTAGTAGAAGTAACAGAATGTCTTTGGAGGTGAAGCAAAGAACAAAAACCATTGGCTCGGCCTACACTAGTTTAGAGCTAAGCTAGCTAGCTACAAAATCATGGACTGATGGTGTACTGCATAGCTTTGATGCTACTGGACTTGTAAGTAATGATATTTTTTGTCCAACAATATGGATCTTTTTACTTCGTTGTTTATTTTAGTATTAGTTGGCTTACGTTAGTGTTAGCTTGTTGTTAGCGCTAGCTACAGCAGATTGCAGAAGGGTTGTTTACGGTAGTTGTAATTCCACTTTCAACCAGTAGGGCGGAGGAGCAGGAAACTGCTCTGTGTTACTTTAAATGAGATTAGAAAATATTAGAAAGTTATTCTTGATTTTAAATATTTATTTTCAAGAATGTAAACAGTATTAATTAGAGGAGGCAACAGACTCAGATGCACTGGAACAGATCTGTAGATGACAATCTAATTTTGAGTTTGCCAAGATTAGCAGATCTACAAATCCTCTCATTTATTTAATGCTGCATTATTTTAATGAGCAGGAGAGTAACAGATGAGTGTACATTATTTCTAAACAGTTGATAAAGACAATTTCAGACCAGGAAGTTTCATACAAGAGAAGGAGACACAAGTATAGAAAAAAAATAAATAAATCAGCAGATTAGACTATGGCTTACTGACCAATCCCAATGTGTTTACTCCAGCTGCCAAAAACAACAGCAACCATGACAAGAACGTAGAATGAAAACTTTGAGTGCATTTATTTTGTTTTATTTCTTAGAAAATGTGAACACCTCCTAAGGGGCTTACAGAAGCATTTAGGGTCCTAAACACTGAAATTAAAGAGAAAAATTCGAGATTTTATGCAGCTTATTTGGATAACATTAATTCAAAACTGACCTTTTGACTTCCTTTTCCCCCTGTATTCACATTTTTAAAAATCCCCATGTTTGAGGATATTTTCATTCTCAAACTGAAAGTTGTTACCCTAACAGTATTTGAATAGTTTGATTTGAAACCATGTGTAAAATATGCAGCTATGCATGAAGGTGAATGCTGTTTAAATCATAATCTCATTACTGTGAACATCTCAGGGGAACCTTTACTTCCCCATTCCAGAACCCCACCCCCACCTTTACAAAGCTCGATTGGAATTATTTCCCATTTTTACCAAACTGTAAACATATGCTTGAGTTTCCAGCCCAGTGCAGCTTGTCTGTCCACCTGTTCACGCACCTTGTGCATACATGACAGCCCGATCTGACTGGTGGGAGGACCTGCAGGCAGCCAGGCCATTGGTCGTGTGAAACGTGCCTTTACAGCAGCAGGGGCAGCTAGCCTGCTGCTTGCTTTAGCTTTTATTACCGAGGTGAGAAAGCAGCTTCGTTTCGAGGCTGAATCTGGTTCAAACCGAACTCCCCCTGTGCGCTTGGCTCCCAAAAACTGGTCACCTGTCAGTCCGCGAAGGGGAAAGCGGTGAAAGAGATAAACTGTTCGTAGCTAAAGTTGTCAAAAGTCAACACGTGGTGCTCGGGAGCAACCCGAGAACAGGAGGGGGATGGGGAAAATGTGCAACTAACACCACCTGCGCTGACAGGGGAGTTCATAAATTTTATTCACTTCTAAAACCTCTAAAAAGTGGACTGACAGATTAGTAAAACTGATATTATTACTGCTGGGTTCTCTGCGGCAGAGTTACCAATATGCTGCAACAGCTGTTACTGGGAGCACTGGTGTCTGACCAGTTATACCCATCCAAAAGTCAACGTAAAAACGCCTCACCTGTCTCTTGGGAGCGGGTGTTGACTGGAACTCTACCAGTGGTCCTCTTTGTCCACGGGTTGACTTTCGGTGGAGGAGCTTCAATAACTTTCTTCTTCACAACCTGAACAGCCGAGTCAGCAGCGCCGCTGCTCTCCTCGTTCTCCTTGTCGTTTTCTTTGCACTTTTTGTGTGCGTCTGCCGAATTCTTGGTGGCCTCGGGTTTGTGCTCATCTGTTAGCTGTTCCTCTAAGCTTTTCTGATCCTCTTGTTCTTTCAGGTGAGCCCCCTCCGACTTCTCCTGCACCCCACCGGAGCAGCCCGCTGTCAAACCCAAATCAACCTGACTACACTCGACCTCAGTGGACATCCTGCTAGTTTCCTAACAGCGCCCGCTGTTAAATCCAGTGTGGATTCTTGGTCCTGTAATTCTTACGCAGAGAAAAGTATCGAAAAGCTCGAGACGGCAATCACTCGAGGTAAACAAAATTTGGGCTGGACCGCGTTAGCCAGCTAGCCAAATAGCTCCTCGTAACTAACTGTTAGCTAGCTGGAGAGCAAGCCCGACCTTTTAGGTGTTTTTCTCCGCGTTGATGAGTTGTTTCATTTCAACAAACAGTTTCTACAGAGTCAATAGTTAGCTTTAAACGAGATCTACAAATTTTACCTGGGTTCTTTTCGAGTTTCAACGTATTTAGAAGGGAAAATGCATAAATAAAAACTACTGGATGTCTAAATTCAACTCCACGCTACTAGCCAACGCCAAGAGCTCGTGCCTGCCCTGCTGTCCTGCTGCTGTAAACACTGGCTCTGCTGCCCCCGTGGCCATCCGCGGTACTGCAACGCACAGTCATTAAACTAGACAGTCTTTGATGGATGTTTTTAAAGTTCAGTCATCATGGTTTATAATAGAACAACCTAAACGGAGCTTTAATGTATTTTATTCATGTCATTTTACTTTGCTAGTATTTGATTAAGTTTTAACCAAACACACTAATTATATTTAATAGTGAAAATCTGTTTTATATGATTTACAATGCACAGTGAGTACAGAATAAATAATGCAACTTAAAGTGAATCAAACAAAAAGCCGTGAGCACCAAACCCTTTAGAAAAAGGAATTATGAGTTTCAAAATGTGTAGAAACCCTGGTATAGTAATACATATTAGTGCAGCTGTTGGATTTGGGTCAGACTGTTCTGGTTCTACGTCTAGTTTTGTTAGAGAAGATTTAATAGCAGAGTTTCATCCAGCTGTGGATTCATTTCTCTTGATGAATAAGAAAAAATATAATGGATCAGATATAGCATGTTTCAAGATATACAAAGTGTTTTACGTGTTATTTTCACCTCAGTTTTAGTGAAATATAGAGATGTAGTTGGGTTTTATTTCCTATTAGTTCCAGTCCGATTGCATGCTTCTCTCAAACAAATAAGACCTGCTAAAAGAAACAAATAGTGGTAATGTACACTGCCCCCTACTGGCCAATTAACCTGAGTTCTTTGGCTTTACCTATCTGAAGGTTTTCTTTATCTAGATGACATTAGAAAAAACAGTTCTTTATTTGAAAGTTTAATAAAAATTCAGTCAATAATAAATCCTTTTACCAGGTAAACACTCAAGTGTTGTGTTACCTGATGAGGGCTGCATTAGTAGAGCATGTGTTTGTTATATTGACTATTGGGAGTTGTCATACATCCACTTTCTCATCTCTTCTTTCTTTTTTGGTCTCTTTGTGTGTGTGTGTGTGTGTGTGTCAGACTCCCAACCACACTACTGATAGTTTGTTTCCGAGCTTTATTACAGTCCTCTGTGACGAGATTGTGCTCCCTAATAAATCTCACATTGTGCAACCCTAGCTGAAATTAGTGCACTTTTGTTTTAAAGATAGTAAACAACCAAAAACATGTAAGTAGATCCGTTCATGTAAGATGGTCAGTAGAAATCCAGATTTGTCAGAATTTTTTTTATTCCAAGAGACTAATTCATCTTAACTCCTGACATGATGGAATAAATAGATGCATTGTGATCTCAGAGCATTTTACGTTTCTAAATAAACTACCTGTATAAAGAGCTCTTTAGATTAACACCTGTAAGCATGACTCAGCTTGAGGTGATGCTGGTTTCATACTGAAGGGTGGGTTCAGGTTACATGCATCTGAGCTGAAAGCACCTCCACTACAGTTACACTGGATGAGTAACAGAAGTACAAAATAAACATTCATTTAAAGCAGTGTTTTTACATGAAACAAAAAAAAACTTTTACTTTTGATCCTTGCAATAATTACATTTTAAAGAAGTCGATGCCAATTTTAATGGTTCATAGAATCTTCTCTTTTTTTTAACCGCACATCAAAGGCACGGATCGCCCCGCTCCTCTGAACAGCTGAACCACAAAACACAAAATAAGAATGATGGTGATTTAAATATATTCAGAAATTAAAATGTTTACACATACACGACCCCCCCCGCCTCAGCCTGTCTCATGTTAACTCGTCCTACGAGGGAACGACCAGATGCTTTGTGCCAGAGGATGAACAGATATAAAAACAAATGAACAGTACAGCGTCTTCAGAAGAGTCGTGCTCCATAGCCAAAGGTCTGTTTTATGGCTTCAAAGTAGTATCTCTTCCAGCCATCTTTAGTTTGATCCTCTTCGCTGTTTGGGACACCTCGACACTCCACCTTCAGCTCAGTCTCAGTGCTCCGGTCCAGGAACGTCAGTGTGACTGTTGCATAATGCTCTGTGGTGCAGAAACAACAAATTCAGGAGACTTCTGGAGATTGGAGGAAGTTCATGTACGACCATAAATATCGGTGTATTTAGAACCAGAGCCTACCGCAGGGCCAGTTGTTAAACCTCCACTTCATTACTATTTTCTCATCAGGAACCTGAAAGAAACAGGATTTTATGTTAGTCTGATTTGGACACAGTGTGTAACAGTCTACCAGAATTGGATGGAGGTAATTTCTGACTCACCAGCTCTGTGAATTCTCCAAAAACGTTTCCTTCTAGCAAACGAAACTTCCCACCTTTCTCTCCCTCTACGGAGGCGGGACTACGCGTGAATGCCTGAACCATCTGCATTTTAAAAGCAACAAACACCAACATCAACCAGGTGGAGTGCCATCAAACCAAATGTCATTCATTGGGCTCAATAAGAGCTCAGTGGGGTTCGGGAGATAACCAACCAGCCAAATAAGCAACTAAACGATGCAAGTCTGACCTCCTGGTTGAGAAAGACCCTGTAGAGGTCAGCCGGTGAGGTGAGAAATGTGTCTTTCAGGGTGAGTTTACAGGTGGGGATCTTCACACCTGTGTTGATGGGAGCTGCCGTGCCGCTTGAGGAGTGAAACTGAACAACAAAATAAGATTTGATAATCCACTCATAAAAGTGCTTTAAATATGAAAAATATTTAGTAAAAGTTATTTTTAAAAATGCACAAATCTACTAGAGACCAAAAGTTACCACTGACCTGAGTTTTATCAAACTTGGCTTTGGACTGTGACGTGGGCTGCAGTTTGGCCACACCGTTGGCAGTAGGCAGGATCATCCCTTGTGTGAACTCTGGAGTTAGAATAAAATAAAACAACGTATCAATATATTATATAGAATAAAACAATCAAACATCTACTTTAGGAAGCTACAAATACTCAGAGCTGGTAAAGATTCTTAAACAAATTCTACGCTCTGAAGGTTCATTCTTAATTCAAAAGAATAAAGCAGAATCAGGTATTCGTGGATGAGAGACCACGACCAAACCAGAGGGCTGGAACATGAAATCAGGTCTGTTAGCCAACTGCTGAGTGTAAAGTTATGATGCTGAAGATCACCATGGTAACAGACCAGACCCTAGATCACCATGGTAACAGACCAGACTCTAGATCACCATGGTAACAGACCAGACCCTAGATCACCATGGTAACAGACCTGACTCTAGATCACCATGGTAACAGACATGACTCTAGAGCACCATGGTAACAGACATGACTCTAGAGCACCATGGTAACAGACATGACTCTAGATCACTATGGTAACAGACCTGACCCTAGATCACCATGGTAACAGACCTGACCCTAGATCACCATGGTAACAGACCAGACTCTAGAGCACCACAGTAACAGACATGACTCTAGAGCACCATGGTAACAGACCTGACTCTAGATCACCATGGTAACAGACCTGACCCTAGATCACCATGGTAACAGACCGGACCCTAGATCACCATAGTAACATAATTACATTCTTTGACAAAACTTAGCTCTGCTGAGCATAAAACCAGAGCTGAAGTCATCATCAATGACTGTTGCAGATAATCACAAAGCAGAAAAAGTTGAGAAAACCTTGTAAACAATTATTGACCTGTTTTCAAATGCTCTATGTAACTTCCCAGCGCTTCACGGATCTTCTCTGCCCCCCTAGTCTTCATTAGGTGGACCAGCGGTGTGTCGGGTTCATCTTTGTTCAACATTACTGAAATCTGAAAAACAAAAACAGAAGTTAGCACACCACTCCAACAGGAAAGCTACAGATTCATTCACAGAACTTCTCATTACAACTTACATCAAGATCATCTGTGTCATTTTCATCAGACAAGTTTGGAACTTCAATCGATCCTTTATATTTGACTCCTGCGTTTGACTTTCCTGGTAAATAAAAAGGGAAAATCAGAAAATCAGCATCTCTTCTGCCATTAATTTAAAAAGGATCAAGCTTGTTGGGTCAACAATGTCAGAAAGGTGAAACATGCCTAACCCATCATAAACAAAACATCTTTTTCACATATTAGTGTACACGCAGGCCTCCTTATTATGTTCTCATCAATGCATATTAGAGCTAAAATTAATACAAACCAATGGATACTACAGATGTTGGACTATATGGATGCTCAACTTTGTAAGTGGATATAAAGCCATGTTGTTAGCAGGTTAAAATGAACCAGTGAAGGAAAGTAGAGGAGTATTTCTGCGACAGCTGCAGTGTAATTTATACCAAACTTCCTCAAATTAAACAAGCAGGTAGCCAAATTTCCAACCCACCAGTCCAAGTAGCTTTCACGTTCCATTCATAAAAGAAAATAAGTTTCCCTTTGCGGTTGTTAATTGAGGCCTCTCCTTCCAGCTTGCTGACTTCTGTCACTTCACAGCTGCCCTCCTCGTTCTCCACGCTCAACCCAAGTAGCAAAGATTTCAGTTTATCAGAGGACCAGGCTGTTGCATCTCTTTCAGTCCTGAGAATTTAAAACAATAAAAACACAGAGGTGAGGGGAAATTAAAAGCAGGTAAATAGCACACATGGTTGTCCTGTAAAGCTTTAGCAGCCTTTGGAAAGACGTCAAATAAAGTAAAAGTGTCACAAATAAAAAAGTGCAAGTGTCTGCTAGGCTACAACTAACCATGGAGACATGTTATTTTCCATCTACATGGTTTTTTAAATAACACCTGGTGTTTCTGTCTGTTCTGTATCATTTTGGGCTCCCGTGTTTACCTTTTTTTATTCTCATCTTTTTTATTTTAATGTTAAAAAGTTTCCTCCCATTTTTGATTGTTATGATCTTTATCATTTGTCTTCTTATGAAGCGCCTTCTGATTCAACTAGTGAGGCGCTTTATTAAAAGTCCTGTCTTCTTCATTTACCTGAGTAAACGGATCCAACAAACATCTGGGTAAATAAAATCACTTGAAATATAAAAGCTGTGGCTTTGTCTGATTTATTTAACAAGGGTGCATGAAGTCAAACAAGCAGAATACTTAATAAAATGGGTGAAAAACTGGTACAGTCTGACTGAAATAAACATCAGTATTGACATCAGCACGTTTTTAGTTTGATTTCTGAATGTCGCAGTGCTTTTTCAATAATTCACTATGATTGTAAATGTACCGTATTACACATAAAACATGGGCACGTTGTGATTTGGGGTTATCACATCATCCCTCAGCAGCTAATGAAGACTTTTGGACTCCTATCTTCAAAACATCTCCTTATAAACACGAGGTACATCCGATTTTATTTCATATGTTAACGAAAACACGCACTTAGCCCAGGATGCTACACGTGAACCTAACGCTAAAGGAGTAGTTTTCCTGTTATTGCAAAATCACACTTTATACTATAATTCCAAAATTCTCATGCCAATAATAAACATAATAATTATCTACAGTGAGGTAATAAAACGAGCCCAAAACGTGCTTTTAGTATGAGCTAGCTAACTTGGTGCCCTTGTTTTATATTTCTTACCAATGCCAGTTGTTAACATTAGTAGCATCTGCTCTCTCCTCTACAATCCAACGAGGATCTCCTTCTCCCCACTTGGCCATTTCAACAGATAAATATTAAAACTCGTTTTAACGTTAAACGCTTTCAGGTCGATTAGTCTGCCGGTGGACGTCCGCAGCACGATGCTGCTTCTAGAAGTCTCCAGCTAGCTGTTAGCTACCAGCGGTGCTCCTGCGTCTATAGTCCTACCGTAGAAAGCTCTGGAAACGGAACTTTGTAGAAACCGGAAGTTGGGCCACCGAAGAAGGGTTCCGCGTCACAAAGTTGCGCAATATTTCTAGAAAACTATAGTGTAGTAACAAGTTATAGTGTGTGGATGAGACGATCCACATTTGTGGAAAATTGTATTCGTTTTCATTAATAGAATTTTAAAAGTACATTCTGCTTTAAAATTTCAATAAATGATTTTTACACCAACACTACTCAGTGTCCACCCTTTTATGGTGGGACTCTTGTAATTTCATTTGATTCACATAGAATCACCAGAACTGGACCATAAAAGACAGTGAAAACTTCTAGTCTGGTTAGTTTTTATTTTAGCTGCAGCATTCAGGCAAGAATGTTTTGTATTCATAAAGATGTCACATTTCAGCCCAAGGCTTATTTCCATGTGCTCCTGGCTCAACAGGTTGGTGTCAAACAAGTTCAGGTCCAAGTGTACACACGACACTGGCAAAACGCAGACACAAAAACACAAACTAATAGAATCAAAACTATTAAAATCCAAACAGCGACTGTTCAAAGTGCACATGTAGATCCTAATTAAGTTGTGATTAAGAAATAAGATAAAGATCTGTTGCAAATAAAAACATGATTAGGAAAGATGTCCAGAGGTCTTTTGCACATCTTAAACATAATTACAGATGACTTAATTGCACAAGTTACACATGGTCATGAGTAGTGATGGGACCTCTTTGAAAGGAATGATTTGATAGCTGTTTACCTCAGAGAGCCAGCATCCGCCCTTATCCATGAGAGGGGGAGGAGGTGTCAAAAACATTCAACTGGCTACTGAAAGACAAAATGAACGGTTCTGTACAAGGATTCGGCTCTCATTAGTCACTTTGAAGAACCGTTCAAAAGATTAGATTTTTTTGTGAATGTCATATCACTATTCACAAGTATGGTAATCTCTGAGCCACACCTTTAATTGTCGTATATAAGACCAGAGCTGCCTATTATGGTCAGAGAAACACTGTTCCATAAAATAGTGAACACTTTGTGGAAGTAGGAGGTCTTTCTGAAAGGGACCACTCTGTCCTCCTTCACTATAGACCCTCTATAGGTTGTTAGCTTCTGACTTGTGTTAAAGAGGTCCTTCACTCAGATTATTAATACATTTGCAGTCTACTCTAGTAGGAATGAATACCTGGTAAGTTGTACTCTGGGGAATAAAAGCTCCGGTGCACCTGTTTCAGCACAGAGATTTGGACATCTCACCTCTGATTGGCTAAGAGCAACACAACTCTTCCACTGACTCTGTTTGCTCCTCAATGTTGTTGTTTTATCTCCACAAATAACAAGCCTGAAGGAGATCTGCTGTGTGGTGGAGTTGCTAATGCTAATTGTTAGCTTCTACTAGCCGAGATGTTCTCTGCTGTTTCCTGGAAGCTGAACCAACAACAGCCTTCCCCGTCGTGAGTCAAGATGGGTGAGTCCATGAATGTTCAGTGACAGTGTGACATAAATCTGTCAGGCTTTTCAAATACTGGAGTTTCACCATCTATTTTCTATCAGAAGCTAATGCAGGAGGTAGGTGTAGGAGACTTTTCATGTTCAGCCTGCATGAAAAACTCAGAGTGACCCATCATTTTAAAAAATAATAAGTAAAAAATGGTTTCTCAGTGAAGGACCTCTTTAATGTATTGGTTTATTTAAGTGCAGCTAGTTATGTAGGATTTTACATCAGACATGCTGAAGCTCAGGAGCTTGTATTTGTCTAGGATTTTACAGAAGTGGTAGGCTATGTCCAGGGATTTTTGTCCAATATTTTTATTGAGAGGTTTCAAATCAATGCATGTAAAAACATCAAGGCACTGTGTGTGTGTGTGTGTGTGTGTGTGTGTGCGTGCGTGTGTGTGTGTGTGTGTGTGTGTGTGTGTGTGTGTGTGTGTGTGTGTGTGTGTGTGTGTGTGTGGCTTGAGATGGGTTTTTGGAGAAAACATGCATACAGTTGTAATGGCGTTCAAGAAAAGACTAGAGTTGTTCTGCCAGTTTTGTTTGTGTGTCAGAGAAGATGAAAGCCTGGAAACGGCATCTTCAGGATTTTTAACTTTGGTGAGAATGACTGTGTCGTCTGCATATCACTGAGTCTTGTAGGCCTCAAGAAGAGCAGTACTGCATGTGGACCCTTTGGGTACCCCCATTTTTTAACCTTTAAATGGAGAACTGGCTCCAATAACAATTATGCACCATTCCCTATCACTCAAATATTTAATAGGTTCATCATAGAAATTAAGGCTAGGTAATTTAAATGAGAGTAGCACGTGGTCTACTGCATGAAAAGAAGAAATACCATGCCCATACATTTTATCCAAATAACCTTTCTTTTATTTTCTAGGAGCATAACTAGTGCAGATTCTGTGGCGTGATAGGGCCAAAATCCCAACTGTAGATTAGGTCATTTATTTTTGAGATGTTTGCATATTCACTTTTCAATGACAAAAATAAGTGAGATGCTAACTGCTCTATATTTGTTTATGTCTGTACCCTGATTTAGAAACTGGAGTATGTGTCACCTATTCCCAGGCTTGTAGAAAACAGGCATTATTCAAAACTCACCTTTTGTGCTGTTATGTGGGTATCTACTGCCTCTAAAAAACAACACATTTAAAAAGGAATCCACTCATCCATTTTCAGTCAGTGTTTTAGGAATTATGTGCCTAAAACAAGCTGTTTCAAAAAGTCCTCGTGTGTGATGTCACAAATGGGAAAATTAGAATAGAACCACCTCTCACCTAGCCTGGCAAGCCATCCTATATATGTGAATATATAACAAACTTTGCAAAGCAAGAATTTGGTCTAGTTCACTAGGCTACCTCTCACCTACAAGAGAGAGCTGCTGGAGAAGCTGTGTCTCTACACCAAGCTCCTCCTACATACTGGAGCTTCTCAGCTTATAGCAGCCTGTGAAGTGTGGGCGTGGCCAGCTCCAGCTGATTTTCTTAAAAGGACAGAGATCTGAACAGTGTTGCCAACTCAGGACTCTGGTGCTATATTTAGCAAGTTTTAGACCCCTCTAGTGACTATTTTTTAAAAGAGCGACAAATGTAACGACTTTTGAAGACTATGACATGAAGCACACAGCTTCTTTCATCCTACGAAGCAGCAGTGTTGCCGTGTGCTCCTCTACCATACAAGAGCGTTCACAGTAGCCTCACCCGCAAAAGTATATTTATGCATATTTATGCATAAACACATCTATGTACCTCCTGATGCACATGTGCTGTCAAGTCACCTACATAATAGTTTTATAAACATACTTACAGATATTATTAATTACCAGATGAAATAATTTGTGCATCATCTAATATAATGTTTTTGTGTTCACACGCATCCATCCATCCATCCATCCATCCATCCATCCATCCATCCATCCATCCATCCATCCATCCATCCATCCATCCATCCATCCATCTATCTATCTATCTATCTATCTATCTATCTATCTATCTATCTATCTATCTATCTATCTATCTATCTATCTATCTATCTATCTATCTATCTATCTATCTATCTATCTATCTATCTGAAGGCGGTAGTAGTAAATGTGGTACAACAGGATCATAATTCACAATCAGAAAGTGAAAACCCTGTCATATGTTAGGTCTTGTATTTGTTTTCCGTGAGCCCCACTATGAGCTTTAGCGTGTTTGTCAAAAAGCATTAGTGTGTGAGAAAAGCAGGGAGAAATCATTAGAGAGGAATCCTCAGCTGGCTTTTGTCGGCTCCCCTCCCCCTCACTCCCTTCCTTCCCTCCTGCCGTCCGCCTCGCAGCAGCAGCAGAAGGACTGAGCTACTTCAGTTTTTGAAGCCGTGGCATGAATGATCTCATCTGAACCAAATCTCCGCTTTCTCTGCCGTCAATCTTATGACGGGAAGAGGGGAATAAACTAAGGCAAACACAAGGTGAGTGCTGCTACCTAGCTACTGGGCAGTGGTGTTTTAGGCAGGCGCCGCGGAGAGCGTTTGTGAATTTTCGGACTCTTAACAGCCCAGGCGCAGCGAAAACTCTTGTTTTTGGCCAGAAAGGAGGAAGAACCGTGGAGGATGGGTGGGTTAGCGATCGCCACTTTTCCGCTTGTTGTTACAGTTTTCACGAGGAAGACGTTTTTAAAGTGGTCGAGACGTATATCAGTAATTTTATACCCCAGTGGGGTAATCCTTTTCCGTTTCCTTTAACATTTTAGGACAGTTAGCCAGCCGCAGTCTGTTAGCCTACCCGTTGCTAGCTAGCCGGCTAGCTGTTCACGGCGCAAAATGGCCTCATTGTCACTTGGTAGACTACCGTACTGAACAAAGCATGCGGCAGTCATGGTCAGCGGAAGCCCTCTGACGGCACTCTCATTTGATTATCTGTGATTCAAATACTACACTGTAAACGGGGAACTATGGGATAAAGTAAACTTTCTGTCCTTAAAGTTCATTTATTGGTTTAGCGTAGCGAGCTAAGAAAGTGCTAGCTTCTCGGTTAGCGGTGGGGGATGGGCACCAGCAGAACACATTGACGTAAAGCGAGGCAGCTGTAGCTCCAGCGCCGAGGTCCTCCAGCTTTCTGTTCACTTTAAACCCTCTAACAACGCGTTCCCTCGCCACAATAACATTAAACAGGCTCTTATCTTTATACTTATGTCCTGATCCCAAATATTTGAAAAATATATATTCTTTAGGTTTTAAACTAGTTGTAAATATATCGTGTTGTACATTTTAAAAATAGTGTTTAATGGTTAAAAATCACTTAATAAATTGAAAATTCAATCTGGTAATTTCCAGCCCATGGTTGTTGTTACGGCTGACTTGGTTTCAGTCTGTAGAGGTAAACAGTAGCTGTGTTAAAATCACGAACCAGAAGTGAAACTAAATAATATTCACTAATTAACCAGCCTTTATTTATCTTTATTTATGTTTATCATTAACTAGTTTGGGTGTTTAGAAGCTGAAACAGTTGGAAGGTCAGCAACAAACTTATTCATTAAAGTGAATCTTTCTAATAAAATACCCAAATACCCTAAAATGGGGATTAAGTTATTAATCAAATAATTCAGTTAATAACAATAGCAAAGTAAATAGATCTGAGTCTTGTTGTGAGACCACATGACTGCATGTTGATCAGCGATCACATGAATCGTTTCAGGTATTACATGTTTACGATGAGTAACATCAACAACTGATGGGATTAAAACTGTAATTCTTACAGAAACCTTTATTCTTTACAGTGAGACCAACAGGTGTATTTAAAGTCAGGCCGTCCAGACTTCTTATTAATAATTCTTTAGGAAGTAAATGTTTATATACAGCGTTTACACTTTCTGATTAAAGGAATCAGGAGTTCTTCTGCGTTTCCAGCATAAACTACAGAACATCTCAGCTGATTAGGACCTCTCTTACCGTCAGACCAGGTCATTGTCAAAGAAATATTTCCACAAGAGCAAAAATACGTTTTGGATTATTAAAGGACGAGCTGTAGTACTCGGGCAGCTTTTTCGGGAAATTCTCTCACCTCTTGGTTTAAAAAAGGCTGATGTGTCACGTGTCCTGAACAGATCTGTAAGGGTTAGATTCTGTCTGATACCATTTTTTATATTTTCAATAAATGGGCTAAATAATAACTTAATTTAGCTTTAGTGGCATCATTATAAATGGAGGGTTAATATTTCTCTGCTGTTGGTACCTACATGTAATGTAGTGTATGTATTAAAGGCAGGGGGAAGTACTCTAACACTACATTACAACAATCAAAGGAGAATTGCAGTAAAGTTATTTTTTAATGAATATCTGTGATTACAAAAAGTCTTTTTTGGCTGAGTTTTACCCAGAAGTCTCCAGTAAAAGTGACGTCCTAACAAAAACATTCATTAATGACATAATTTAATCCTCACACATCACTTAATTAAACTGACCTCAAATTTTAAATCAAAATTTCAACAAAGAGCAGCGATACTGTTGTGTTGTGAACTATCGACAGCATTTAGACGGACTCAAAACCTTAACCAAACAGTAGTAATGGCATTAGAAGCTTTATAAACCACTCGGCCTTCTTCAAAGTGCACCAAACAATTACCGCAGTGATGCTGCTGTCATTTATCTACTCTTAAACTGTACACACACACTCATGTCTCGTCCTTGCGTGTCTTCTCTGTTCGGCTGAACGCTGCAGTTTTTTCATTAAATTGTGAAATTATTTAGCTGTTAAAAGTCAAAGAAATTTGTTCACAAAAGTGAAATCTAAACTGTTTACAGATGTTTTTGGAGCTGGCTCCTCCATCGCATCATCATGGTGGGTTTTTAAAGCATCAGATAATTATTTACAGCTAAACCAACTGAAAATATAGATGTCTGAACAAACGGCAGTAAAGTAAAAAGAACTGAATCAGGAGTCTATGTGGGGAAAAAACGTGTATTTTATTGTTCAGTCAGCATAATGTCCCATGTGTTTAAATGGAGGGAAACGTATGCTTCAGCCAGCCACTGGGGGGCGCACTAGTTCCTAGTGCCTTCTATTTCGCCCTCACATTTTTAGATCTAGTCCTTCTATATCTACAGTGAGTCACAGCTGCTGTCAGCAGACAGGAGTTGGTCTCTGTTATGTGTGGTTGTTCCGCCCAGCAGGAGTCGTGCCTCTGACTGGCCTAAAATGGGCAGAAATGGTGCAGAAGAACGTGAAGCCTTGCAGCTGGTACCGAGCAGCCACTGCCTGTTCCCCTGAGTAGGAGAGGTGCTCCTGATAAAAACTACAACAAACATGTTTAACTTTTAAAAAAGTATAAATAGATACATATATTTATAGATAGATAGTTGACTGTATTCTTTATTTCCACATGGATTTTAAACCTCAGCGTTATTACAGCCCACATGTACAGTTTAACTGCAGAAACTCAGAACGTTTTGACTGTGATTAACTCATTTTTGCTCAGCCACACATCCCATTGCCTGTCTCACTCTGTGTCGCTTCACCCTCCCAACAGAAAGACATCATGTTCCCGAAGGGCACCAAGCGAAAGTTCTCGGATCCCGGAGAGGAGCCAGTTTCTAGTGGCGACCAGAGTCCGGCGGCTCCCTCTGCAGCAGCTCGAACTCTGTCGTCGTCCTACAGTCTGCAGCGGCAGTCGCTGCTCGACATGTCGCTGATCAAGCTCCAGCTCTGTCACATGCTGGTGGAGCCCAACCTGTGCCGCTCAGTGCTCATCGCTAACACGGTGCGGCAGATCCAGGAGGAGATGACCCAGGATGGGACCTGGCACATAATGACCCAGGCCCTGGCAGCTGCCCAGTGCCCCGCTGACCGCCTAGTGGCCACTGAAGTTCTATGCAGACAGACTGATGCTGCAGCTCAGGCTGGGCAGAGCCCAAAGCCCTTCTCAGTGGTCGGTTTGCAGGAGGGGTACCATTCAGAGGAGGTGGTAATGGAAGGTGATGTGGAGACGGAGGTCACCATGTCCTCTTTGTCTCCGCTCTCGCCCCAGCTGTCCTCGGCCTCCTATCTGACTGGTCCTTTTGAGATGGGGCCCTGCTGGGAGGAGGAAGAGGAGGAGGAGGAGGGCGACTGTGAGGAGAACGAAGAAGAGGACAGTGAGGGGTGCTTGTCAGATGGAGAGGAAAGAGATCAGGACCATCTTAATGCAGACTCCAGGACAGGGGAGAAGGTTTTTGGGACTTTTGAGATCAAGCACCCAGCGTCTCCTCCAGATCCTGCCCTGGAGGAGCTGTTTTCAGACGTGGACCCGTCCTACTACGACCTGGACACGGTGCTGACAGGCACCCCCAAAATGGGGCCTTACGATCTGCTGGAGAGCCTGTCCTCTCATGGGCCGACGGCCTTGAGCTCCAGCTCCAGCTGCAGGTCCGACCTGAATGAACTGGACCACATCATGGAGATCATTGTGGGCTCATGAAACTCAGAACCTGTACTCGACCCACGGACTGGTTCCAGACTATGCACAGTATGTGTGCATGTTTTTGGTGTTACACACAGATTGTCCGGGGTTTTGGGAGCAAGGTGGGAAACTTGAGACCAGACTGGGTAGGTTTTCCTGTCAGAGGGGAAGATGGTTGGATGGATTTGGTCGTCCACTTTCCCGCCTTGTTGATAAAACCCAAAAGCATCATCATATCTGTGACATACAAAGATTACTCCATGATGCATTTTTAATTTCCATGTTTGTCTTTAAACATTCTGTCTACATGGCTCATTCTGGTCTTATTCTGCCTTTTATGTCCGGTTTCTATTTATTGTTACAAGGA
This sequence comes from Aphyosemion australe, assembly GCA_006937985.1. Taxonomy (NCBI): domain Eukaryota; kingdom Metazoa; phylum Chordata; class Actinopteri; order Cyprinodontiformes; family Nothobranchiidae; genus Aphyosemion; species Aphyosemion australe. The sequence goes on along the minus strand of SSNS01000153.1, from coordinate 992,867 downwards.
CCAAGAACCAGTTCACACACTACATGCACCAGAAACAGAACAAATTGTAAATCCAAATCTATGAATCAATGCATATTTTCTTAGGGATTTGAGCAATTATGAATGAAATATATGTATATGTACGTATGTGTATATAGAAATATATTTTTGCGTTATAGTTAGGGGATGTTTTTTTTCTTTGGCAAATATCATTTGGTATAATTTTTCCCTCCCCGTGGTTTTAAGGTTTTATCGGAGCCAGACTTGAGGCGCTGACTTCCGACGGTTTGGTGAGTCGACTGTGAAAGGTGTCGGCATGGCGACACTCGATAGGCGCTGTTCTTTCTCTATTTTTTTGCAAAGCTTTACGCAGAGCAGGAAAAACAACTTCATGTGGGTTAAGGTTTGTTCGGTTCTGATGAGTTTCAGCTTCCACTCTCGGTAAATCAAGTATTTTTCCAGCTCTGCTTTTATTCCAATAAGAAGCAGCTTTTTCCTGAAGCATCTGAAGAAACCCTGGGGTGATAACTGCATCAAGAAGCCATATTTCTTTCTGTAAGTTGTTGCTACAAATGTTTAACCAATCTAATTTATTCTTTTATTTATTGTATTTATTTTATCTAGGTACAGACATGCCATATTGACCTACCAATTCAACCATGAAGTCTGGTAAAATTATATTTATCTAAATTCTGCCCTCTGTTTTGCCCTCCATAACATAATTTATTCCAATTTTTTTTATTACTATTAGTAATAACAATAACTGGGTAATCTTCAAATTACTATGCAGCTCTGTCATGTGTTTCTATATGACTGTATTCAACTGAAATGTCCTTAAATTCTTTTATGCAACAGTTGCCTTTCTCTTGAATATGCGGAAAATGAAATGCATTTTTTCAAAAATTCTTCTGTATTGTGATTCAAACAAGAACTCAGGCAAATAAAATCTATTCCTTCAAACACAGTATTACAACACGCTGAAAACCTTACACACACTCCTGAAGGATGTCACTGTAGTCTGAATGGGAGCTAGAAGTTCAAAGACTAATGTTGATGTAAAATGTATGCATTTTTTATATTCAAATACATCGTAGCATCTTTGTAAATATTTTTTATAATAAAAATTGCAATTAATAATTGTGCCTTTTTTTATTTTTAATTTTTTGACTTTGAGCACTCGATCAGCTGTCCACACATCACATGATGTTTTAACGTTTCGATGGATGTTTCTGTTGAAACCCTGTCAGGTGGTCCCTAAGGAAATTCATATACACACGTGTACATATACATAAACATACATGTGTACACATACATAAATGCATCATTGGATGAAAATGATGATACCCTGCAGCAACTCAAAATGGTCCTCCATAGGTTATATGTGCACAGGGACAGGCCCCACTAGAGGATCCCATCATTAAAACTCTTTCTACTGGTTTGGTCAGAGACATTCACACGTGACACACTGGAGGTCACGCTGTAGGGCTCAGGCAGCACTCATCTTGTTCCTCCAAAGAAGCAGATGCTGGTCCTGCAGAAGGGTTGAGCACCTTTGACGTCCCTGTCCAGCTCTGCTAGAATAACAACCCATCTCCTGGAGTCTCCATGAGACTGCTGAGAAACACAGTAAACCTGTCAATAGCACATAGTCTATCCTACTTATTCAACCTCTGTAGGGTCCAGGTATCTCCTACCAGGGTTAGTACGGATAACATGAGATACCTGGACTCCACCCCTACCCCCGCCTTAATCATGGAATCGCCTTATTTTCCAAGGCTGAAACCAGCCACCCTAAACAGAAAGATTGTTTTCAGCCACTTGAATCCAGGATCTTATTCTTTTGGTCTCATGACCAGGTGAGGGTTGAAGTGTTGATGGATCAACCAGCTCCTTTCTCATCATGGTGGACCGAGTAAACACCACTGCAGATGGCCCTGATCTCTCGGTCCTGCTTTTCTCAATCTACAATCTACCTTTAGGCCTCATTCTCAAAAAGTATGCTGTACATTATCACATTTATGCAGACGACTGTCAAATCTACTTCTATGTGAACTCAAACTCTTCCATCATCTGTGTCCATGATTGTTTTTTGATGATTAAAAACTGGTTTTCCTCCAATTTCCTTCATCTAAATGAAGACAAAACCGATGCTATTACACCAAAATCAAATGCTAACCCACACCTGGACCTGTCCTCACAGTCCATTCAGCTCAAGCCTTGTGTCACCAGCCTGGGGGCTGAACTGGATTCAGACCTCTCCATGTTGCCGCATCTGTTGCATAGTAGGGATGCACCGATTGATCGGTAACTGCTCGTAATCGGCCGATATTGGTGAAAAAACACGTGATCGGCAACTCCTTTCAGAGCCTTTCAGAGCCGATCATACCAGCCGATCACCTGTCACTCATATTTTGCGGCCGACAGAGAACCTGTGTGTAGCTGCAGCATCACGCCTCCCTCGCCCGCATGCGCACAGCGGCAAATATCTAAAACTAACTTTTACTCTGTGAGAGTGATGTAAACGAGCGGGGGAAGCTCTTCAAAATGCGTTAACACAGCGAATTTAATAAGACTTTGAAAGAGCAAACTCTGGGTGAGTGAGGTGAGATTTCACGTCTCCCTGTAGAAATGAAAAGACACTCGAAGTAGGAGCGGCAGCAGTCAGACACACACAGCTGCACTAACCACTCATCTGTGTGAGCGTGACCGTCTGAAAAATAGTTAACTAAAGCCTAATTTATACTTCTCCGTCAGCTTGACTGTGGAGTCACGCACACACATTGACGGGGGTGTAACCTGAAAAGTAATTAGTCATCATGTGGACGAGCAACCTTTCTCTGTGGTGGACGACGCCGGGTTCTGCTCGCTAGCATCCGCCACGAGAAATAAATAAATAAAGCTATTAACGTAACGACTCTGACTCTCTCAGGTCACTCGTTTAGGGGTCTTTTATTCAGGCTACTGTCGGCCGTAACCCACGGCTACAACTTCTCCATTTATCCACAGAACAGTTCACAACTGGGCGGCTTTTCTTAGCATAACATAACAGCCGCTGACCTGGAACCGGAAACGGCAACATTTTCTAGCAGCTGAACTGCCCTTCAAAATAAAACTAACACATAACATTACTCTTATATCATTACGGCAACAGTTATGATGGTGGTGATGATGATGATGATGATGATAATAATAATAATAATAATTTAATAATAAAAAAATCTCACAACACACAAATTCGATGTTTTTTTGCTTTCATGCACTATTTAAGCTACACTTAAGCTGAGTCTAAGTTGTCTCTAAGAGAGTCTGTAGAGTGTTAAATATTGCACATGGCCTCAGCCTGCAATAAAACAGTGGTCAATGATACTTTCTCATCTCCTACTTTTTATACTAATAATACAATGGCAATGTTGCGTACATGAGAACACAATATTGAAGAATTTATGGATTTGACGCTGTGATCGGTAATATCGGGATCGGCAGATACTGCTTTTGGTGATCGGTGATCGGTGATCGGCCCTCAAAATCCTGATCGGTGCATCTCTATTGCATAGCTTGTCTTAAGTACACCAATTGCCTTTTTACAGTTGTAGTTTTATACCTGTTTTATGAATTCGTCTTTTATGTACATTGATTGCTCTGTTCTGCACTTAGGTCAGCTGCCATGCTGTTTAATAAGGCTTCACACCTCCTTGCACATTGACTGTCATATCTAGAAGGTGCCAACAGAAGAACATCATCTAAATGAAGAGATCCTTACAGAGTACCTTGGGGGACACAGTTCCAAAACACATGACCCCCTCAGCAACTTCTATGAAGGTCTGGTCGACTGTTTCACAACCTGGAGGACAACGTATTCTCCTGGATCTGAGGTTCAATCAGATCAGATCTAGTAGGTTTTTATTAAGACTACAGAGGTTAAAGGTATTTTAATAAACTCTCTGAGAGGAGGTGTTTGATCACATGGATGTACCGCCCTCTGAGTACTCGGCCTGCTACCTGGTTAAAGATTAATGTCCTCTTGATGAGTCAGCGAAAACACAGCCTGAGGAAAAACCAAGTCATCGGAGAAATAAAGGATCCCAGAAAAAAGGATACTGTTCAGATGGAATCCTTTTAGAAGAGTGAAGGTAAGCTATGAAATGTTTAGAAAGCTGTTTTCTTCCTTTAAGACGTGTTTGTGTTAGAGAGTGTTAACAGGTCTCAGTCTGCCTCCATGTTTCTATTAGAAGCCAGCGCTCAAACAACATAGTTTAATTGAAAATAAAGGTTTTCAGTCCCTATTTACATTTCCTCCTTTATTAGATTACATCTAATGAGCTAAACTAAGACGGTTTAAAGGTAAAGGCTGCTTTTGCTTCTCTAAAACACGTCACAGTTTAGGTCTACAAGCGATTAAATGGAGTTTGCTTCCCGATCAGAGACAGAAAAAGGAAAAGAGAGGAAGTTGCCTTATTTGGAGTTTGTCTTTCCTGTCTGATCACATTCCTTCTCTTCCCCCCTGAGTCATCTGTCCCTTTAAAATGATGCGTTCAAATGTGAATCCGTCAAACGTCCTCTTATGTCACATTACTCTGTTTATAATAAATAAAACCCGGATGCTTCCTGTCTGGGAAAACGACGAAAAGAACTAATTAAGAACATAGAAACTATACTAAAAATCACAAAAATATTATAAACATGACACAAACAATCTGAAACCATACACAGGTCAACTCAGAATATTAAATAAGGTTTTTGCTGTTTTAGTTGTGGGGTTATTATATGGGTTTAAAATTTAGTTTTGTGACTATGGAAGTGATCTAATAAGATAAGTAAATTGATCCAAACACACACACATGCGCGCGCGTGCGCGCACACACACACACACACACGCACTCCATGCTTTCATGTTGGTGACACCAGATTCTGACCCGACCAGCTGAATGTTGCAGCTGAGATCCAGACTCAGACCAGGAAAGGTTTCTCCCATCTCTTCTGGTCCGGTTCTGGTGATCCTGAACTGGAGCCTCAGTTTCCTAGTCTTAGCTGACAGGAGAAACACCTGCTGTGGTCTTCTGCTGCTGGAGTCCATCTGGAGCAGCAGGTGTGGTTTACTGGAGCTCCTGGTGTTTTTATACCATCTAGAACCAGTCTAACCAGTCTCCTCTGACCTTTGACCATCCACTCAGCTGTTAACTCACTGGAAATTTCCTCTTTTCCAGACCATTCTCTGTAAAGTTCAAATCCCAGTAGATCAGCACTACTCAGATCAGCCTGTCTAGTACCAACTAAAATGTTTCTTCAGTTTCCTTTCTTTTCCATTCTAATGCTCAGGTTGAACTTCAACAGGTCGTCTTCAGGTGACGCTACAATGACTGCATGCTGATCTTTATGTGTACCTAATGACGTGTTTGTTAGGGAAACTGTGATGGGAATAATCAAATGATTATTAACCAGATTCCCATTGTTGGTTAAAACAGATTTGGAAAGCAGGATCCAGACTTTCTTTCAGACCAGGTCTTGATGCAGATGACTGGTCCAGCAGATGGATGGAGATGTAGTCAGATCAGGAACAGCAGAGATGTTTTAGGATACCAGGAGGAACAAAAATTGATCTTAGTCAAAGTTCCATTTGGACGGAGAAGCTGAATAATAAGAGCCTTGAACAAAGTAGTTATTTACCAATAAAGAGGAGAGTTCTCTGTCTCTGCTGATGTCTGTCTGGGGGATTAGTTTCTATTTGTGAATGTTTGAGAATTTCAGAGGGATTTTATCAATTATCAAACAGCCAAACTGATTTAAGATCTTTAGATATCTGTTTTACCTGAAGCATCATGTGGAAAAGGTTCTGGACGGATTCGTAGTTTCTGGGGAACCCTTTAGATCCAGCGTGTAGTTTGAAAAGTCAAAAACCTTCTTGAGTTTCTATCTTTCCGAGCTGCTCGTGAACGCAGCAGTGCACATTCGCTGCCCCGTGAGATGCGGAGGCGGAGACTGGATTGACGTGTGAAGAGACCAATCAGCAAGCGCTGTCCTCCTGAAGCCCCGCCCTTCCCGTCTCACCCCCCCTAGCTGAGGCTGGACTGTACATTCCTCTCAGTCCGGTACAGGAACCACTCGACGGAGCGGGCTGAGACGGGGACATACGGATTTATTAACCACATGACGCGGTCCAAGGACACGTAAGGTTGTTTTATCTGGTTTTACACGTTTTATTAAAAATGTAATCGCTTTTTATTCTCGTTATTTTAGCTCAAGCAGGGTTAAATAGAGCTGGTGCGTCTCTGAATAAGTGGGGAAGGGGTCATCTGATTCTGGGGCGTCCGGAGCTCTAACGAGTCCAGTGGAGATGAAACTAGTTTTAAGGAAAGAACACAAGTTTTGAGGAAACAGTTTTAAACACAAATTTTAACTGTTTAAATGCCATCCTTCTTAGTAAAAAGAGCACCAACCAGCTCATGTTTTATTTAAAACTCTTATTTAGATCCACATCCGGTTTTATTTGTGTAAAACCAGCTGAGAGGGAGAACCCCGTTCTCTGATCCAGACGTACAGAATGAGTTTTCTCATCTCCAGTGACTCACCGTCTCTAATGTTCTGTTACATGTTGCATGAAGAGAAAACTCACCCGTCCACCCCGTCTTTCAGCTCGAGTGTATTTTATTTTGGTGAGTCTTGACAGGAAGTCTTGGTTTAGAGAACAAACAGATCCCAGCTATTATATTTATTTATTTAGTTAGCTATTCTGCCTCTTTGTACAGTGTCATTGGGTGTTTGGATGTGTTATTATTATTATTTATTACACTTCCAAGATATCAGACCAACACAGAGCTGATTTAAATATCTTGTTAGTTTTTAGGACTCCTGACCCTTGACCTCTACCTCTGTAACAGGATTAGTATGTTCCTCAAAAACCTGATATAGCAAACATGTCTGCTGCCCTCTGATGGGAAATCAAAGTACCACAACCGAAAATTGTAATTTTATTATTTTATTATTATTATATAATTACACAATGGAATGGGACAATATTGTTATATTGATATTAGCCAACATGTTGTTTTATTAAAAACATCCTTACCTCATGTCAGACACTGAAGGGTTCAAGGTCTGGTTCTATCCTCGCCTCACATCTCATCCAAAACCATGAGATCAAACAACCAGAAGCTCTCGGACGCTCTGACATCCAAAAACAGAGTAGAGGTGATCTGAGGAACCATCTAGGTCCACGTCAGAGCTGCTCATAGCTGATTGTCTCATTTGACCTTGAGAAGAATGTTGGGTGCATTAGAGTCCACTAACAGCATGTTGGGTCTTCTGTTACTGTAGGTCCATGTTGGGTCGAGGTGTGAAGAGGAAGAGGAGCAGCTTGGAGGAGCTGGATGTGGAGGTTCTCCCCGATGCTTTGGGGAAGCTGGAGAAGAAGCTGGTGGAGGAGGACAGACAAGAGGAGGTGTCCAAACTGTCCATGAGTCACCTGCAGCAGCGTCAGCTGGTGCTCAGCCTCTGCTTGGAGAAGCTTCAGGACTGTAAGGTGGGCATGGAGCTCAGCCTGCGGCGCTCAGTGCTGCTCATCAACACGCTCCGGCAGATCCAGGAGGAGATGCAAAACGATGGGACGGGAGCGTCTGTCCCAGGTTTGTGCAGAGACTCCTGTCTTCTCAGGGACGACACCACAGAGGTCATGCCCTTGACATGTCCTGGGTGTTCAGTGGGAGACAATGAGAGTCGGCCTCTCCCACTGTCCCCAGCACTCCCTGCTCAGGAAGCCAACATCTCCACGGAGCAGCAGAAGCTTCTGCCCATCAGTAGTGATGCTGCTAGCGCTATGGGCTACCTGAGTGACCTCCCTCTGGACGACATCTTTGAGGACATCGATACATCGATGTACGAGACTTCTGATCTGTCTTCTGCATGGACAGCCGCGTCTCTGTGGCCTATCAGTGTGTCTCTGTGGCCTGATGAAGACCTGAAGCCTCCCCCTCCCGGCCATTCCTCAGGTGGAAGTCTCACGTCCTGTCTGATGGACCTGAATGAGCTGGACCACATCATGGAGGTTCTAGTGAAGTCGTGACCAGACGTTCTGACGGAGAACCGACTAAATCAGATTTATGGACATTTCTGTTATAAATTATTTATTATGAATCCAGAGTCAGTTAAAACCCTGTCTGATGGGTCTCTGTAGCCTGGTGGAGCGTCGGGACGAATGTTTGGTTTCCGTTTTCAGATTGAAGTCAAAACGTTGACAAAAGTCGAAATATTATTTCCAAAACATCCAGAGGAAGTGAACCCGGTTGTGCCTGTTCCGAGCTATTAGTTCTTTTACTCAAGGCATTATGGGTAATGTAGGCCTTTGCACCTGTTCTGGTTTAGTTTCGATTCAGTACAACCATTTTACTCCTAATATTTCTATTTCATTCTGGAAAAGATATTTTGATTCTGTTCTCCACATTTCGACTTCAGTTGAATGAAACCATATTTATTTTTATTTAAATCAGATGAACAGACGATAGTAAACCTCCATGTAGAGCAGTCATATTGTCTCAGAGCTTCCAGAAACAGACCAGGGATCAGTTTTACAGCAGATGATGACATTCCTTCAGCAGCTCAGGTAGAAGGAGCTAAATGTGGACCTCTCAGGAGACCCGGGCTTCCTCTGAGTACCGGGATCGACTGGTTCTGATGGCTCAAAGCAGAACATTAGAACCACTCAGCCTGGATTATTTCTCCTGTTTATTTGATTGGTTGGTAGAAGAACTGGTCGCTAATCTGTAATCTGGAGATGAGATGTCAAGCAGCAACAGCAACAAAACACTGAAACATCAGGACTCTAATGAAGAAAACAACATGTTTTAACGTGTTTGAATGGTTTTTATTTCCTCTTAAGCACCTGCTCAGACAGGTTCTGACCCTGGTCTCTCAGTGTGACCCGATCCGGTTCGTCAGACCTGCTGGAGAAGCCCTGACCCGGCTTCCCTGACAGCAGCTTGTATTTACGGTGAAACAAACGTCACACGAAGGCAGCAGAAAACTTGCACTTTAGAGACATACGGACCGAGCCGACCTGTGACCCCAAGTTGTGACAAAAACAGAGACGTCTGTATTTCTACGGCATTTTTCATTCTGATGTTGGGGTGTTTTTAACAGTTTTGTACCTGTTTCTACCTGAAGCTGTGTTTCTACGTCCAGCAGCAGAGCTCCAGGTTGCCGCGGCGACCCAGACTGTTTGTGTTTTACTCCTCTTCTACCTCGTGTCTGCTTTTGGTCCACCTGGACGGTCCTGCTTTGCTCCAGAGCTGTGACTCACTTTGTGTCGTCATTTTAACTTTCCAACCAAAGTAACCCGTCCTCATCGTGTGTGGAAAACGTGCCTTACTACTGAAACAAGATGTTTTTATTGTTGCAGCTTCAAACTGAGTGAAGAAGAACCTGAAACCTGCAGAGAGATGTTATATAAAACACTCAGAGACCTGCCTCTGCTCCCGCCATCCTACAGACGTATGAGCCTAATGCGTCCTGACAGGCTCACAGTCAGCTAGCTGGGGGAGGAGGTGGAGGAGGAGGAGGAGGGTGGGAGGAAGCAGGCTGCGTCACATGCTCATGAGGAGGAGTTTGGAGCTTGTTTTGCTGAGACTCAGATCAACAACCAATCAGGAGACACTGACAGCTCTCTCTGTCTCTCTCTCTCAAACACACACATTTATTCTCCACATTATCAGCCTGATAGAGAAACTCTAAAGCCGACAGTCACAGTGTTACTTATACAAGCAGGACAAACTGACCTAAATGTAAACCTGTTTGGTTCAATGTGTTTTATAATTCATTCTGTTTTCTTTTGTTTTATAGAATTTATCCAATAATACAAATTAAAAATATCCACTTGTTCTGTTTTATTTTTAACAAACAGTAGTTATTTGTTCTGGCTTCCTGAAGGGTGCTTTACCGCACACAGCTACGTGCATGAATATAAACTGTGTGTGTGTGTGTGTTCTGGGTGAGAGGCCACTGCTGCTGGAATCTTGGGCGTGGCCACATGAGGAGCAGCACGTGCATTGCTGCACACCAGCACTGCTTAGGTTTCTTTTCAGCACAAGGCTATAAAACCATATCCATCTATCTACCCTTGGTGCAGTGATTGGGTCTGGCTTCACTCTGGGTTTAATGCAGACTCACGCTGAAGTTGGGCTCCAGCCCAGGGAAGCTGACTCAGCAAACGTGGCAGACCAAACAAGCTCTGCTGCAACGAGACAGTCTGGAGGAGAAGAAAACACTTTGTGAACTCCAAAAAACCAGCAGCAGGGAGCATGAATTAGGCCATACTTTTGTTTGCTTTCCTTGTTGGAAGATGAAACTTGCCAAAATATAAAATGTTTAATTCCTTTACATGGCTGTCACAAGGTTTGAAACATCCATAGGCTTTCACTCAAGACTAACCATAACACCAGACTCCACCCTCCAAACCTTTTACCAGTGTGTAGTTTGCACCAAATGGGACAAAAGCAGTTCGTACCTCCTGTATCCAAATGTAAAAGATACATACATACCTAACCCCTCCCCCCTCTCTACAGTTCTTGCAAATCTCACTATGTCCCTTCTTTTAAAAGGCTGATTGTGCATGGAGGTCGAGTCAGAAGGTCATTGAAGCTCTACAGGAGAGCTTTAAAGAGGTTTACTACTAGAAGCTGTTCTTTGCCATATGAAACTTTGTTGGGGCTCACAATGGCCCAGGAGCCCTGATAAATGACCAATGCCTTTGTATAGCGCCTTTCAGAGTCAGAAGACTGCAAAGCGGTTTACACTACAGTGAATAATCACTCATTCACACACTGAGGGTGATGAGCTACACTGTAGCCACAGCTGGGGCACACTGACAGAGGCGAGGCTGCCGTACACAGGCATCCCTCCGACCACCACCAGCAGGCAAGGAGGGTGGGGGCGGACGAGGAAGTGTTTGGCTGTATTCCATCAGACCGGACCAAGCTATGGATCTTTTAATGACGCTGCCAACAAGCTGCCTGAAGCTGTAACTGTGTGTATAGTATCTGGATAACTCAATAGGCTAGCTGTGGATCTATCTGGCAATCATTCAAAGTCGGGAAATTCCCAGTACATCCTGGAATGTTACATATTCTTCTTTGTTATTTTCCTCTCACCAAGCATGGACGTTAGCAGTAGCTCGGGCTAGCATTAGCAGTAGTTCAGGTTAGCATTAGCAGTAGTTCAGGCTAGCATTAGCAGTAGCTCGGGTTAGCATTAGCAGTAGCTTGGGCTAGCATTGTTCTCTGGCTAGCATTACAGCGTTTATACATTGCTGACGCTGAAGTGGGTTGGGACATGCAGATGTAAGGAGGTGTGTCTTGATTATGTTGTGTTAAACCAGCTTTTCTCCAAACAGTTTCTCATTACAACATTACTAATCTATAGGAAAGCAGAGCGGAAAAGTCTCAGACTTTTAGTACATTAGACACCCCAAGCTGCCTTTATTCAATAACAGCAAGGAAATGTGTTTTTTAATTCTAAGACCACTATAACCACAGACTGGGATGAACTCTGCTGACTGAGACAATAGTTGATCGAAATACAATACCAACCAGGACTGTCTGCTGTTTTCCCCAAAACAAGCCTTGGTTTACTTGAAGCTTCCCTAAATCAGAAGAGGGCCTGCAGGTCTCACACCAAGGCCAAGTTGAAGGTGAGGGTGAGGAGGTGTGAGGAAGAGTCATATAAATATAAACTTGAGGCAAAATGGGATTGAAAAAGACCACAGGTATCAACCCTAATGACTAAAGTAGGGCCATCTGGGCAGAACCAACAACAGATTCAACTCCAAGCCCACTCTGCTCCACACCTAACTTCTACAGTGCTTTAAGATGACTTTAGTTGTGAACTGGTTCTATATAAATAAACTCAATTAAACTGGACATGCAGAAATCATTGCTAAATGTGTGAAGTCATATGCAAAAACATGAAGGTACCCAGTCAGTTGTCCACCATCGTCACCCTGATCTGCTCAGGATGGAGGAAGTGAGGATTTAATGTCGTCCTCCTCAGATGATTCTCCTGAATCTGACTGTACTGGGTTAAGGTTAGAGTTCCTACTGGACTGAATCGGAACACATAGAGCTGACCTGATGGTTTAAGAGCAGATGAGTTAATTATTCTGTCTTAAAGTGTTAAAATAAAAAAAAGTTTGTTTTTAAAACCATGATTCAGTATTTTAAAGTAAATTTAACTCAGAGCAGAACATATTCTTCGCAATGAACAAAATGATAAAAAATCGAGATGGGAACTTTATCATGAAACCTTCTTGATATTAGAGGACTTTCTTTTAACAATAAGACTATTCCAAGAATCTTTGTCAGATTAGACAACTCAATCAGCCTGAAGAGGAAAGGAGTCCAGGAGGAGAAGAGGAGGGGGGGGGGCAGCTCCTCCCATTATTATGCTCCATGTTAGTGTCTCAGACGAGGAAAAACTCAGAACAGAGCATAGAGCGCTCACACTCTCTTCTGGCTCTGCTGTTTTCCTGCAGCTCATCCTTTTGCGCTGTGCTGACTGACCTGCAGACATCCTGAGGACGAGCTGGGGGGGAGAGAGAGACGCAGCATCAGCACCTCCCTAGTCCTCCATCCCCTCCGCCTGCTTGGATCAGGACTTCGTCTCCACCACCTTCGCTGCCGTCATGTGTGACTGTTTCCACCTGGCGTTCCCCAACTGGCACGCTGCCTCTTCAGGGATAGGTGGGCTCTTTACTCTGTGTTCTCCTCTGACAGATGCAGCATTCAGCAGCGATTTATGTTGATGTTTGTGACGATGAAGGGAGGAAGGGAGTGAGTGCTGCTGACCTGCAGTGGGTGTTGGGTGTGTCTGCAGAGACCATCAGAGGGTGTCTGAAGCTGAACGCAAACTCATCTAGTCTCTGTGACAGCTGGATGAAGCAGAAATCAGATTCATAAAGCAGCAGAGAGTAAAACCTAGAAATAATAACACTGCAAACAAACAAACGACAACTTTCCAGCCTTAGATTCTTAGAGTTAAACAGGAAGCTGTTGAACGTTTTATTTTTGAAGATGTTTCACATCTCATCCAAAAAGCTTCTTCAGTTCTGATTTGTTCCAGAGTCCAAACCCAGAACTGTTGGAACTGAAGACCACGGCGTTCTGTTCTGCTTCTAATTCCAATAATAATAATAATAATCATCATCATCACTTTGCTGCTATGTTTAAATCTCTGATTTGTGTGTTCTTCAGCATCAGTTTCAGCAGAATGGAGCTGTTTGGGTTTATCTTTGTTTCTGTTTGGGTCTTTTAAACCAGCTGTCTACCACTTTCATGACTTAGAGACATTTTTATTGTCACTCCTACCAAGTATCATTGTGTGGATCCATAAAACTGACATTTAAAATGTAAAAGTCAGTTCTATACAAGGAGATTAGGGGGAAAACACTAAAGACAAGGTTTAAGTTGCACTTTCTTCTCTCAGTTATGCAAAGAATGAATCCAGCAGGTTGCTGGTCATTTATGACTTGGCTGTCCTCAGAAGGTTTGTCATATTCCGCTTATTCAGGTTCAGGTCCAGAGGGGCCGCCCTGTCCCCACCAGCTCCTCTGATGGTACGTTAAGGGAAGCAGAGGAATGTGAAGCCTCTATAGTTGGACCACACCCTTTGGTCCAGTCTTAAAAATGGGGACCACCGCTCCACAGGCATCACACCTGATGTCCATTCAATGTTGCAGAGGCTTGTCAACCAAGACAGATGTACAACATCAATAGCTTTGAGATACCCAGGATGGACCTCCTCAACCCCAGAAGCTCTGCTGCCATGTTTGACTACATCAGCAGCAACCTCCCAGAGTTGGTCAATCCATCCCTGGGTCTTCTGTCTCTGGTTCCTTACCTATTAGAGGAGATCCTCAAAGTATTCTTTGTAGCTTTATCCTCTGTTGATGTCAGCAGCTCCCCTTCACCACTAAGCAGTGAGACCAAGTTGCTACCGTACCCCCTGAAACCCTAAATGATTAACCAGAGCTCATCACCTAACTCCTCCTATGCTTGGCCCAGCGGTACCTGTCTGCAGCTCCCAGAGAGTCAAAGATCCACCTTACCCTGTAGGCCTCCTCCTTCAGCCTGAAGAAAGAGTCTGGTGTTTAACACCATGACTAGCACCGGCTGCATCAACCAAAAATATTTAGAACACTCTCAACTTTATATCAGGTAGGCAAAGATAAAACATCCCGACTTTAATGTCTGATGACCTTTTTGATTAAATTTGATAAAAGTGTTCTTGCTTCAGCATCCAGATGTTCTAAATATTTCCTGTAAATTTCAGCTTCACATCTTTACCCATCTTTGTGCGACGTCGAACTCAGAAACTGTGGTTGTGGATTGTGTCTGACCCAGTTCCACCTAAAAGGTGTCCATCTTACCTGGAGACGGCTCTTGGACAGTTCTGAACTCTAGAACTTAGCTCCATGTTCATCCAGCTCTCCATGAAGTTCCTCCTTCTTGAATGTGTCTGTTCATAGACTCACCTGCTGAATCCCACACACTCTGGATGTCAGTCAGGACTAGGTGGTACCTCTCCTTCTTTATGATGAATGCAGGAGCCAGAACCTCCAGGAGTTGTTGGTTTCTGTTGCTCTACAGGAACATAAAGTCATCAGGATACAACCAGAGATGGACTGGGAGAAGAAGTCTACCCAAATGGACCCAGTGGACAAAACCTAGAACCAAACTTTGGAGACTCCATTTTAAATTTGACCACCCACACATATACAGGTAAAAATGAGTAAAGGTATTTACAGGAAACATTTAGAACATCTGGATGCTGAAGCAGGAACATTTTAAAAATCAAAGATCTGAAGCCTGTTTTTGATGTTTGTCATGATGCTCTCCTGTGTGAGGACAAAAATATAAAACCTTCGGAAAATAAAAATTCAAATGTGATCAAGAACTCCACAGACACGCATGCACGCATATGCAAACACACAGTGTGAGCTGATCGCTGCAGCTCTTCTGCGTTTTTCTGTTCCTGAATCTTGTGGGAATAAAATCAGATTGAGTTAAGATGAAACTTGCAGTAAGTTTGCAGCAGACGAATAAATTTAAAACATGTGGTTTTTCAGCCTCATGTCCTTACAGTATGTGCTGTAAATCTAATTTTGTTCTTCCTTTAGTTAAATCACATTATACTGCAGATCCTAGTGAAAACAGCTCGTGTTTGCTGTTTGCACTGAAGTAAGCCAAGATTTAACCAGAGAGCACAAATAATAAACCGTGTTATCCTAAATTAGTTTAGTGAGGAGGAACATTTAAGTGGACTTGCAGACGCCACACAGGAAACAGGAAGAATAGATTTGATGGGACTGTCCCTTTAAAAACAAACAAAAAACATTATTTAAAAAATTGAAAATCTCCTCTTGTTTTTTGGTTCTTTAGACTTTTCTTCTATTTGAAATTCTGAGGATGATTTAAGTCACCTGAAATTATTATTTCATCACAAAACCGACCTGAATGCATCAAGAAGAAGAAGTCAGCTTGTGATACCATTAGTCTCTTACTTTAACTTCCTTTAATGCACTTCCACCGGCTGTTAGAGCCGCTCACATGACATGTGTTACTGTAAAACATGAGGGAGGGGGCACTTAGCTCATCAGGAATATGGTCACCATTAATGGGCAAAGTTCAACACTAATAAATTATTTAATTAGCCGTGCTTTAAATGATCACTTATTAGCCATTTCATTTGTTAAATATGAAATTAAAAAAAGTATAATTTAAAAAAAAATTCTATAAATTCTATATAACGAGGGAATAAAACAGGAAAACTCCTCTCCAGTTGAGGTGGCTCAGGAATCTGGTTAGGATGCCTCCTGAACGCCTCCCTGGTGAGGGTTTTCCAAACACGTCCAACTGGGCGGAGACGTAAAGGAAGACCCAGGACGCGCTGGAGGACTATGTTTCTTGGTTGGCCAGGGAACGCCTTAGGATTCCCTTGGAGGAGCTGACCCAAGTGGCTGGGGAGAGGGAAGTCTGGGCCTCTCTGCTTAGGCTGATTCCCCCACAACCTGATCCTGAATTAATGGATGGATGGATGGATGGATGACAGTAAAACAAAATAAAAGAGACAATTTTTTAAAAATAAAATTAAACAAAACAAAAAGTAAAAATTTGAGAAAACAAATTCAAATGAAATAAAATGATACTAATTAAAGACACAATTAATATTTAATAAAATAAAACAAAACAAAAAATGAGAGAAAATAATTTAAAAACACAATACTAAATAAAAAAGTCAAATATAAAATTATAAAAGAAAACATCAAACACTGATAAAACAACATAAAATGTAATATTTTTCGATTAAAGACAGTAAAAATAAACACAAAACTCAAAAATTAAATTGAACTAAATCAAAATAAAAATTAAAAAGCTGAAAGTTAGATTAAAATAAAGAAAATAAATAATTGAAAGATTAAAAACTGTCTTGATCTAGTTGAGTTCCACTTCTACAGCTAAAACAGTTTAAAGTCAACAAAAAGGGAATTAGACTAAAAATATATAAATCTACAATAAATTAATTCTTTAGGTGAAAAATAAACAAAAATGTAATCTAAAACTCTGCAGCCAGAAAAGCATCTGTTCGCCTCCTGACTGATTAGACCTAACTTACCTGAAACCTTTGAACATCCCATAATACAAACACTTAGCCAGAAACATGTAAATAAAACATAAAGCAAAATATCCTGCTGAACAAATATGAATCAATCATTAGAAATAATAATAATAATAATAATAATAATAATAATAATAATAATAATAATAATAATAATAATAATAATAATAATAATAATAATAATAATAATAATAATAACAATCTGACTACCCAGAGTTAGACTTTCTGGTGGCCTTGAGGGCAGAGAGACTGCAGAGCTTAATGGAAGGATCGATGGAGTGGATCACTTAACCGACGGAGGAGCTGCAGCTCTGAGGGAATTACTGCCAGGAAGAACCTTAAATAGCCTCATAACAGGCTCCAGTGTCTGTCTGAGCCTCAAAACAAGCTCCAGGAGAGAGACTGGGTGGGACTACTGCAGAAGAAACACACACACACACACACACACACACACACACACACACACACACACACACACACACACACACACACACACACACACACACACACACACACACACACACACACACACTGGATGTGAAGAAATGTTGGGATGACATTGAGATGCACGTTTTTTGCTAATCTTGTTTATTGCAGAATGAATGTGTGTGTAGAGGTCATGGTTCTGGTCTCCTGCAGTAACTAGAGCTGCTTTAACATCGGTACAGCTCCCGCTCACACATCCACCACAGCACGTTCTGCTTCATCATGAATCCTTCAAGAAACATCAGTAGTTCTCAGACTTTCTCCAACTCCCTGCATTCATTTTTGACAGCTTGATGAAACACACTCGACACTCTCAGTAGAAGAAAGGACTCTTTTAGAAGAACTAAGATATTCCAGACTGCTTCAGTGATTAAATAACACAAACATGGAGTCACTTTTTTAAACATGATAAAATAACGATCATAGAAACTCACTCGGTCGTACCTCTGTGTTAAAGGGTGCTCTCAGTGGATTTTTAGGGATTTGTAAGAAGATGCTGCTTTGTTGAGTAAATTAAAAATTATACATTTCTGTCATTTTACGAGTTCACACAGAACAGATCTTGACAGGAAGGCTTTCAGAAACATTTCACAGGCTTTTATTTTGACGTGTCCCTCAGAAGTGTGACCAGGTGTTGGTGTTACCTGTCTTCATCAGCTGTTTTCCTTGTGGGCGTGGCCAACCCAGCCCAACCTATCAGGTCTAATGGATAGAAATGGATTGATCTCTCATAGATAGAAACAGAAAACACTTTGTCATGTTTAATCTGATCAGACCAGTCTGTGATGTTGGCTCCAGATCTGAACATCTAATTTTTATAATTCCCCTTTTCCATGAAACTTAACTTAATCAAAAATATTTAGTTTAACAGGAAAGAGTCCTCAGTTTAACCCCCAAAATGATATTGTTGATGAAAATGTAAAAAGAAAAGAAAAAGAAAACGTAATTTCAGGAATCATCTCGGCTAGTAGAAGCTAACCGTTAGCATTAGTAGCTCCACAACATGGCAGAACTCCTTCAGGCTTGTGTTATTTGTAGAGATCAAACATCATCACTGAGTCGTGTTGCTGTTAGCCAATCAGAGGTGAGATGTCTGAATATCAGGAAATAAGACTCCCAAACCTGTGGTCTTCTGCTCACCTCTAACAAGGCTCACTCCTAGACATTAGTCAATAACCTTTGTTTTTTTTTGTTTATTTACTGTCAACAGGAGCCAGGAGAAGGCTGGAAGGTCCAGAGTCCACTCCAGAGGACGACTCGGTGAGTGACGAGTGTTTGTCAAAGTAAAATCAGTGACCTTTTTCTCTTCGTTTTAAGTTTGTTTGTCAGGTTAAATTATTTTACAGAAAGGACTCATCTAAAGATGATATCAGAGATGAGGCCCCAAGGTTCCCAAACCAGACCTCTTCCTCTTTTTTATGAAACCTTGAGATCCTGTTTAAGAAGTCCAAGATCAGGATCTTGGACCAGGAGCAGACCTGGCGGAGTCTAACCCAGACTAGGAACCAGGTGGATTTAGTACTGAGAATGAGTCCTCCTGGCTTGGGAGTACAGGGACCAGTCCTTACTGGGCCCTACATCCAACAGAATACCTCGAGGGACAACAGTGATGGTTCTTCTCCACATCCACTGAAGACAAAATTCCACCCACCCTTGAGTTTTGCTCCTGTAACTACAGAAGCTATCTATCAGGACTTCTGTGGGACAGAAACACCCTAAAGGTCTATGTCTTCATTGGGACAGCTTCCACCACCACTGGTGTCTTCCTCTGATCTGCTGTGACAAACATCATCAACCATCTAGCCACAGCTCCTGTATGCATCAGCAGTAGAAGCTCTCAACATGGCCTGTTCAGATGCCATGGCCCTAACCTCCCCCGAGACACATGAAAAACTTGGAGACCTGGAGATGTGAGCTGAAGATCTCACAGATGTTCCCTGTTCACCCTCATTATTGCTTTGGTTTAGCATCCAGGAAACAGCAGAGAACTTTTCGGCTAGTAGAAGCTAACCGTTAGCATACCAGCAATTACTACATGTGTGTCTGACGTCTCCCATTTTTAATTAATCAAGGACGCCCCCACACATACATGCGCACGCACGCACGCACGCACGCACGCGCGCACACACACACACACACACACACACTCACACACACACACACACACACACACACACACGATTATCTGCAAATCAGCACTAAATTGTAAGATCTAGAAACATGCTAATAATTTCCTCACTGTGTGTGTGTGTGTGTTCACACAGGTATGTGGAGAGCCTACTCAGTTTACAGAGGGGGAAAGGCCACGCCCACAAGGATCATCTCCTGTTGAGGAGGACCCTGAAGCCGCCAGATATGACGGTGACAAAAAGGTACGCTGGAAAAAAATTACAACAAATAAAAATATTAAACAGGCTGGGGAAGGAATCGGATCAGTTTGAATGCATTTCCACTTTCAGTATAAATATGAAGTAATTTTTTCTTCATTTGGTTCCTGCAATTAACAAATTAAAAGCTGTTTTCTGTTGCACCGGCCGGCAAAATGCAGCAGTGTTTTGTAAAGATCTGAAGCCAGTAAACAGGAGCGACCCAGAAGTTATTTCTTGTAACCCTAAGAAGCCACAGCATCTTTTTGTTTTACTTTAATAGAAGGCTAGAGGCTAATGTTGAGCTAATGATGCTAACGGTGATTTAGAAAAAGTTTTAAAAATATCTCAAGCTACTTTTTCATTTATCAACAACTCAATATTACTGTGAGATGTGCTACTTATCAACTTACTGTTTATGACTCGTCTTCGCTCGTCATCTAGAACCTTCTGGTGCTGATGTGTGTGTTTGCTTATTGGTAAAATTCAGTGTTGTTATTTTAAATTTCTCTCTTTCTAGTGTGAATCAGAGCGTGACTCGAGCCTTAAAAGTGGAAGTGGACCCAAAGCTAAAAAGTCTGGCTTTGTGTCCATGTTTGAAAAAAGATCTTCGACTCCAAAGATGAGAAAACTGAAGGTGAGTCGTTACAGAGATTTTAGAGTGAAATATTTTTAGGAGAAATATCTGCTGTAAACTTAACTTTAAATCATAATGCCAGAAAATAAATATATTTAACTAAATATTTAGCTAACATGAAAAAAGATGATCTGGGTGTGGGTCACTGGTCAAGACCGCTCTCTCCCCAGCCGCCTCCACCAGCTCCTCCAGTGGGACCCCACGACATTCCCTCCAGCGTGTCCTAAAGCTTGGTTTATACTTTTCCGCCAGCTCAGGTGGAGTTAGAGGAGACAGAGATGTTTTCCTTTCAGACTTCTCCGTTGCCTGGGGAGTGTTGCAAAGCAATTCCCTGCCAGGACAACAGAGGGCATAGCCCTTTTTGGGGGTGTCCAACAAAACCTCCCAGAGGAGGCGTCCAGGAAGCATACTCAGATCAAATGAACCATCTCAGCTGGCTCCTTTCTGCGTGGAGGAGCATCAGCTCTACTCCATGCTCCTCATCCAGGTGCAGGATCACAAAAAAGTGCTAGTAGTATAACATGATTAAGGTGGGGTGAAGAGAACCCCTCATCTCGTTTTCTGCAGCCTGAGGTTGTTCCAAGAGCGATCTGCAGCATATTAATTATTTATAACATTTCCTCTCCCTCTAACGTCTCAGCAGGACCCCCACAGCCTGGAGGCCGGTGTGATCGTGGAAACGCCCAGGGACGGATGTTCAGAAGGTCTCGTTTACGGAGGAGGAGGGAAAGACGGGATCTTCATCAAGAAGGTGCTGCCACAGTCACCTGCTTCAAAAAGTCTGAAAGTGAAAGAAGGTGGGATTTATTTATTTATTAACCATGATTGAATTTTCTCAATAGACCGTAAGTCCTCTTGTCGTAACATTTTCTCTCGTTTGCGTAGGCGATCAGATTCTGAGCGCCACTGTGTATTTTGACAACATGCCTTTTGAAGATGCCGTCCAGATCCTGGAGCACGCTCAGGCTTACAAAGTCCAGCTTTGCCTCAAACGCAAACCAGAGACGACGGAGACTGACCCGATTCTAGGATCTGATAACATCCCTGTAACTAACACACACACACACGCACGCACGCACGCACGCACGCACGCACGCACGCACGCACGCACGCACGCACGCACGCACGCACGCACGCACACAGAGTCTCATTAAAGATGATATGAATCTGATGGTCATTATTTCTGCTCCTCAACAGGAAGAGTTCTGCTCTGCTGAGATGAAGGAACAAGGGAAAAGCCGAAGTCGTGAGGATGCTCGCATCTCGTGGCCAAAGATTTCCACCTTTGGAAAAGAGCGGAAATCTTGTTTTACGAGGTCCCACAGCACCTCTGAGGCAGATGAGCAGAGGAACCCTGAACTGAGTCCCACCACGAGCGACACAGAGTCTCCTATAAAGTCTCAGGATGCTCTCAAAGGGAAGAAGAAGCACAGGATAACGCTCTCTGCTCTGACGAAGAGGAGCCACACCAGTTTGTCTGAAGATACTACTACGATGAAAGTCTGTCAGACACAAGAAACAGATCTGACTTCTCCAGATGACCTGGAAGGAGGTGTCGAAGTTAACGTGACTGAAGGTATGAAGGTAGAAAACAACCTAAAGCCTCAAACCAGGACCGACTCTCAAGGCGTTCAGCATCAACTCATGGATGCAGGAAGTCCTTCTAAAGCAGGTGAGCCAGCTCTCACTCTGGCCGGTCAGGAGAGTCGCTCCATGAAGTCCCCCGATGGAAAGAAGAAGAAAAAAGAGAAGTCTGAGTTAAAAATCAAAAGTCCAAGGAAAGATAAATCCCACAAGAAAGACTCAGAAGTTAAACTGTCACCAAGAAGGCTGAAAACACTCGGAGCGAGTTTTGATACGGAAGATCAGCTCGAGAATAAAAAGCTCGATTTTGTCTCAAACTCTGAGTCAAACAAGCTTCTGGAGGATCAACCTGAACCTGATGAAAAAAAGCAAACTGTTGGCGGCGAGAGTTCAAGAGTAACCTCCTCCAGATCCATGACGGCTCAGATAAGTTTACCGAAGGTGGAGCTGGATTTATCCGATGTTGCCTTTGTGCGCAAATCTCCACACAAAGACAAGAAAAAAGGACAGAAACAAAAACAAGAATCCAAACCGAGTCCAACATCCAAGCAGCAGAGAAAAGGTTCAAGTGAAGAAATCCAGAATATAAACGAATCCACGGCCCAAACTGGGACTGTTTCTTCCACACAGCTTCCCAAACGGGAAGACATGGAGATTCCAGGAATGGAGGACATGTCTGTGAAGGCTCAAGCGAAAAAAAACAAAAAACAAAAAGGTGGTTTTATCGCAAAAACTCAAGACAACCAAGCTGAAGCTGTGCAACTGTTTATTGATGTTAACAGCGTCAAGGAAGCGGTTTCCAAACTGCCTGGATTCAAGCTGCCTCAGGTGGACACATCCGGAGCGCCGATCCCGGAAGAAAAAACGGTCATAGATGCAAACGCTCAAAGAATATTCATGAAAACACCAACTAAGGTGGTAGAACCAGGAAGACACAAAGACAAACACACAACTGAAGTCCGCTCCAAAACAACAACCTCAGCAGATCCGAGGGATAAAGAAACTCCACCAGAGGTTTCCACCCTTCAAGAACAGGAAACTGGTCAAAGCAAAGATGCAGGGGGTGTGAAACCAGAGAAAGAGTCAGCAGCTTTGAAAAAATCACATAAAAAAATAAAAACAGCAAATATAATGATGCCCAGCTTTGAGTTATCACCAGAAATACGAATCCCTGAGACGAGGAAAGACAAACAGCAGGCTGGAGGAGTCACGTGTGACGTCCAAATACCAGAACTCGAAGGCATCGAGTTCATCGATTCAGTAGACGAGTCAGCAGCCAAAAAGGAAGGCGGTGGTACCAGCTGTGGTATCAGTACCAGCATGGAAGGATCTGTTTTACAAATCATAAGTGTTGAGTCTGAAGATCAAACAGCTAGGCTCTCCAAACCCAGAGACATCAAGACTCAGAAAACGTCTGAGATAAAAACTGTTGAACAAGAGGGAAGGGCTTCCAAGTTTAAACTGCCTCATCTCAGTATCTCTGTGCCAAAAATCAAAGGACCAAAACCTGATTTCACCACATCCAAACAAGAAGTAGAAGTCACAGAAACACAGAGCAAAGCAGAGTGTCAGGTCACTGAGGGCCCAGAGAGGGAAGCTTTTATTTTGAAGGAAACGATAGAAGTAGAAAAACCTGAACTGGAGATGAAACTTCCTGAAAAGTTTGAAATGGAAATGCCCACATTTAAAGACCCTGAACTTGATTTAAACCTGTTAAAGAAAACCAGAGAAGTAAAAACATCAGATATCAAAGCGGAGGCCCATGGTCCAGGAGAAGCTGAAGCAGAGAAAACGCACCTGAAAATCCAAACCGTGGAGGCTCAAGAAAAACAGCAAGGAAGCAGATTCAAGATTCCAAAGTTTGGAATCAAGATCCCAAAAATAAAAAGCCATGAATCAGATTTACGTGAAGCCGAGGTCCATCTCTCAGAAACATCTGAGACAGATGTTTCTCCTGGTAAAGTAGATATGGATGTTCCAAAACAAAAACAAGAACCTGTTTATGATGATGGAGAAACACAAGGAACCAAATTCACCTTTCCCAAGTTCTCTATCGCAATGCCCAAAATAAAAGGCCCTGAGTTTCATAAAGAAATCTCCAAGAAAGATCCAGATGTCCCTCTACCAGAGACTAAAGCCGAGGTCCAAATCCCACAAGTTACCAGACCTGACATCAGCACAAACACGTCTATGTCCCAGGAGGTGACGGGGACAGACGGACCTGAGCAAGAGACCAAACAGATGGAGGGTGAATCTGATGAAGAAGGAGGCAGGTTCAAAATACCAAAGTTTGGAATCAAAATCCCAAAACTGAAAGGCCCCGACTTCGATACAAGCTTTTCATCTAAAGATGCTGATGTCATTCATCCAGAAGCTACAGCTGAGACCAACATACGTGTTTCTGTGCCAGAGGAAACGCTGAAGACAGAAAAACCTCAACTAGAAACGGAACCTGTACAGATGGAAGGGGAATGTGATGGACAAGGACCAAAACTGGGAATTGCAATTCCCAGTTTAAAGGGGCCTAAGCTGGATGTAAGCCTCTCAAAACCAGAAGATGGTGTCAGGTTATCAGACACCAAAGTGGACGTAGAGCGAGTTTCACCTGGACTAGAACTCAAGGCCCTGGAGACCAAGTGTCTCCTGGACGGAAAAGTAGAAAATATAAAAACCACAAAATCTGGAATTGAAATTCCAAAAACAAAAGAGACTGAATTTAATCTCGGACCTCCAAAAGCATCTTTAACAAATGCTCCAGAAGTTTCTGATGATACGGACCGTTCATCTTCAACATTTAAAATGACAAATGTCAGTTTCTCTGCTCCCAAATTCAAATATCCTGATTTAGATTTGAGTTTAACACGAAAACAAACAGAGACTGAAGCCGAGCTGAAAGTCCTAAACCTTCCTAACATTGACGTCAACCTTGGAAATGCAGAAATGTTGATACCAGAAGGGAAAGTGGAAGCTGGAGAACCTGCCGTGCAAATCAAACCTTCACAGACCCATCCTAAACATCCCGGACAAGAAGGACGGTTTAAAATGCCAAAGCTGGGAATAACAATGTCAAAGGAAAAAGAGTCTGAAACACATTTAAATGTTCTGGAGGAAGACACTGATGAAACGATTCCCAAAGTCAAGATTGAAGGCAAAATACCCAGTGCTGAGCTTGAAGAACCCACTGGTAAACTGGAACAATCCAGATCAAAATTTAAACTTCCTTCTTTCAATCTATCCAAATTTAGATCTGCTTTCAGCTTCGAGACTCCAGAGGTGAACAAAGAAATAAAAACAGAAGATTCCGCATTTAAAACATCTAAAGACGAAGACACAGCTGAACAAAATCAGGACATGGGAACTGAAGGTGAGAAGGACAGCACGTCCCTGCCCCAAGTTCACGGGTTGGCAGTCCATTTACGATCATCAAACCAAGAAGCAACTTTACCAAAGAGAGATGCTAGTGTTCATCTTCCAGAAGCTCCTGAAAGTCAGCTTTCAGACACAGATGTCACATTACCAAGAGCCACAGCAGAGATTTGTCTACCCAGTGCTGACACAGAGCCATCAGCAGACTTCAAACCCGCTCAGACTGAACCACAAACATCCACAGTTAAAGAATCGCCATCAAAGTTCAAACTACAAGCGTTCAAATTTCCCAAGATTGGTGTCATAACCCCAAATGTCAGTACTAAAGCAGAGAGTGTAGAGAAACACAACGATAATGTCGACAGGAAGGTGAGGGCAGCGTGCACAATTACATCAGACATTAAAGCCTCAGAGGTCCAAAGGTCAGATGTTGAACTCAACTTATCAAAGAACAAAGGCGTAGATGATCTGATCGCTGATGTCTCAGCTGAAACTAAAGCTCCTGACACCAAGGGTGTGAAGGTTAAAGAAGGTTCACCATCAAAATTTAAAATGCCAACTGTGAAATTACCAAAATTAGGATTTGACACCCCTAGTGGCACTAGGGATAAAGATGCAGTCACCATTGTTGACACTCAATGTCCAACATTAGATATGAAAACGGCAGAAACTGGATATGAAGGAAAACAAAGCAAGTTTAAAGCTCCAGATTTTTCTGTGCCTACAATAAATGGGTATGACATGGATTTAAGCCTCACAAAGATGGATGTTAATGTGACAGTACCAGAGGCTGGAGGGGAGGTCAGTCTCAGTGATGCTGAACTGAAGAAAGTCTCCACTGAAGATGCTAGTAAAGCTATCACGGCTGCAACAACAGACAACGAGAGATCAGAACCACAATTTAGGTTTCCAGCATTCAAGTTTCCCAAATTTGGAGTTTCAAGTACCACAGAGAAGGACTCTATGATGGACAAAGATGGATATGTAGATGGCATTGTTGAAGCTCCTAAAACTGAGATAGAAGCCAAATCAGTAGATTTGACCATTACAGAATCAGAAGATAAAGACAAAGGAAACAAGTTCAAACTCCCAAGTGTTGGTTTGTCTCTGCCTCAAGCTAAAGGGCCTGATGTTGACTTCAGCCAGTCAGATAGGAATGAAGCAGGGACTATCACACAAACCATAAAGGGCACTAAAGATCAAGTCAAACCCCCTGAAAATGATCTGAACAAATCTTCAACTGAGAAAGATCTTGAGATCAAAGTGGTATCAAAAGATTCTGATGGATCTCCATCCAGATTTAAGATGCCCACGTTCAAACTACCAAAGTTTAAGCTTAAAGCTCAAAGTTCCACTGAAGAAGAGCCTGCTGTGGACAAAGATGCCACAACAGACAAAGAACATACAAAAACATCTGAGGAGGTTCTTACAGTTACCATAGCAGCACCAAGCATTGAGACTGATGCTCTGCCAGTAGACATACAAACTACTGAAACCAAACATGAAGGAAAAGGAGCCAAGTTTAAACTACCAAGTCTTGGTTTTTCGGTGTCAGAGGTCAAAGGTCCTGACTCTGGTTTAAGCTCATCAAAGACAGGTCCAGATGTAAGACTACCAGAAACAAAAGCTGAAGTCAAACTCTCAGATGTGAAACTACAACAACCTTCTACTACGGTGAAAGATCCTGAGATCAAAGTGGTCGCAAAGGATTCTGATGGATCTCCATCCAGATTTAAGATGCCTACTTTCAAACTACCAACGTTTAAGCTTAAAACTCAAAGTTCCACTGAAGAAGAACCTGCTGTGGACAAAGATGTCTCAAAAAACAAAGAACATACAGGAACATCTGAGGAGGTTCTAGCAGTTACCATAGCAGCACCAAGCATTGAGGCTGAAGGTCTGTCAGTAGACATACAAACTACTGGAACTGAGCACGAGGGCAAAGGAGCCAAGTTTAAACTACCAAGTCTTGGTTTTTCTGTGTCAGAGGTCAAAGGTCCCGACTCTGTTTTAAGCTCATCAAAGACAGGTCCAGATATAAGGCTACCAGAAACCAAAGCTGAAGTCAAACTCTCAGATGTGAAACTAAAACAACCATCTACTACAGTGAAAGATCCTGAAATCAAAGTGGTATCCAAGGATTCTGATGGATCTCCATCCAGATTTAAGATGCCTACTTTCAAACTACCAACGTTTAAGCTTAAAACACAATCGTCCACTGAAGAAGAACCTGCTGTAGACAAAGATGAAAATCAAATTCCAGAGGGAGTTCTAGGAGTTACCACAGCAGCACAAAGCACTGAAACAAAACATCCCTCAGTTGATGTAAAAACATCAGGAACTGAACAAGAAGGGGAAAAAAGTAAGTTTAAGCTGCCAAGTCTTGGTTTTTCTGTCTCAGGAGCCAAAGAACAAGACATTAATTTAGATAAAGATGTTCCACTGTCAGAAACCAAAGCTGAAGTCAAACTCTCAGATGTGAAACTAAAACAACCTTCTACTACAGTGACAGATCCTGAGATCAAAGTGGTATTAAAGGATTCTGATGGATCTCCATCCAGATTTAAGATGCCCACGTTCAAACTACCAACGTTTAAGCTTAAAACTCAAAGTTCCACTGAAGAAGAACCTACTGTGGACAAAGCCACAACTGACAAAGAACATACAAAAACATCTGAGGAGGTTCTAGCAGTTACCACAGCAGCACCAAGCATTGAGGCTGAAGGTCTGCCAGTAGACATACAAACTACTGAAACCAAGCATGAAGGAAAAGGAGCCAAGTTTAAACTACCAAGTCTTGGTTTTTCTGTGTCAGAGGTCAAAGGTCCTGACTCTGGCTTAAGCTCATCAAAGACAGGTCCAGATGTAAAACTACCAGAAGCTGAAGTCAAACTCTCAGATGTGAAACTACAACAACCTTCTACTACGTTGAAAGATCCAGAGATCAAAGTGGTATCCAAGGATTCTGATGGATCTCCATCCAGATTTAAGATGCCTACTTTCAAACTACCAACGTTTAAGCTTAAAACTCAAAGGTCCACTGAAGAAGAACCTGCTGTGGACAAAGATGCCACAACTGACAAAGAACATACAAGAACATCTGAGGAGGTTCTAACAGTTACCATAGCAGCACCAAGCATTGAGACCGATGCTCTGCCAGTAGACATACAAACTACTGAAACCAAGCATGAAGGAAAAGGAGCCAAGTTTAAACTACCAAGTCTTGGTTTTTCTGTGTCAGAGGTCAAAGGTCCTGACTCTGGTTTAAGCTCATCAAAGACAGGTCCAGATGTAAGACTACCAGAAGCTAAGGTCAAACAATCTGAAGTCAAACTACAACAACCTTCTACTACGGTGAAAGATCCTGAGATCAAAGCAGTATCCAAGGATTCTGATGGCTCTCCATCCAGATTTAAGATGCCTACTTTCAAACTACCAACGTTTAAGCTTAAAACTCAAAGTTCCACTGAAGAAGAACCTGCTGTAGACAAAGATGTCCCAAAAGACAAAGAACATACAGGAACATCTGAGGAGGTTCTAGCAGTTACCATAGCAGCACCAAGCATTGAGGCTGAAGGTCTGCCAGTAGACATACAAACTACTGAAACTGAGCATGAAGGAAAAGGAGCCAAGTTTAAACTACCAAGTCTTGGTTTTTCTGTGTCAGAGGTCAAAAGTCCTGACTCTGGCTTAAGCTCATCAAAGACAGGTCCAGATGTAAGACTACCAGAAGCTGAAGTCAAACTCTCAGATGTTCGTCTAAGAAAAACTTCAGTTGAACAGGAAAACAAAACTCCAGAGATCAAAGTCTTGGCGACAACTACTGATGGGTCACCATCCAAATTCAAGGTGCCAACATTCAAATTACCAAAAGTTGGGCTCAGCACTCCAGGTTCTACTGGAGAAGAACTGAGTTTGGACAATGATGCCAAAACACAAGAGATAAATATTTCTGATAAGGTTCCTACTGTTTCAACAACAGCAATGTGCACTGAAACAAAAGATCCATCAATTGATATTAAATATGCAAGAAAGGAACCTGAAGATAAGGGACACAGAATTAAAATGCCAAGTCTTGGTTTTTCTGTCTCAGGAGCCAAAGAACAAGACATTAATTTAGATAAAGACGTTCTACTGTCAGAAACCAAAGCTGAAGTCAAACTCTCAGATGTGAAACTAAAACAACCTTCTACTACTGTGACAGATCCTGAGATCAAAGTGGTATCAAAGGATTCTGATGGATCTCCATCCAGATTTAAGATGCCCACGTTCAAACTACCAAAGTTTAAGCTTAAAACTCAAAGTTCCACTGAAGAAGAACCTGCTGTGGACAAAGATGTCACAACTGACAAAGAACATACAAAAACATCTGAGGAGGTTCTAACAGTTACCATAGCAGCACCAAGCATTGAGGCTGAAGGTCTGCCAGTAGACATACAAACTACTGGAACTGAGCACGAGGGCAAAGGAGCCAAGTTTAAACTACCAAGTCTTGGTTTTTCTGTGTCAGAGGTCAAAGGTCCTGACTCTGGCTTAAGCTCATCAAAGACAGGTCCAGATGTAAAACTACCAGAAACCAAAGCTGAAGTCAAACTCTCTGATGTGAAATTAAAACAACCTTCTACTACAGTGAAAGATCCTGAGATCAAAGCAGTATCCAAGGATTCTGATGGCTCTCCATCCAGATTTAAGATGCCCACGTTCAAACTACCAACGTTTAAGTTTAAAACTCAAAGTTCCACTGAAGAAGTACCTGCTGTAGACAAAGATGCCACAACTGACAAAGAACATACAAAAACATCTGAGGAGGTTCTAACAGTTACCATAGCAGCACCAAGCATTGAGACCGATGCTCTGCCAGTAGACATACAAACTACTGAAACCAAGCATGAAGGAAAAGGAGCCAATTTTAAACTACCAAGTCTTGGTTTTTCTGTGTCAGAGGTCAAAGGTCCTGACTCTGGTTTAAGCTCATCAAAGACAGGTCCAGATGTAAGACTACCAGAAGCTGAAGTCAAACTCTCAGATGTGAAACTACAACAACCTTCTGCTACGGTGAAAGATCCTGAGATCAAAGCAGTATCCAAGGATTCTGATGGATCTCCATCCAGATTTAAGATGCCTACTTTCAAACTACCAACGTTTAAGCTTAAAACTCAAAGTTCCACTGAAGAAGAACCTACTGTAGACAAAGATGAAAATCAAATTCCAGAGGGAGTTCTAGGAGTTACCACAGCAGCACAAAGCACTGAAACAAAACATCCCTCAGTTGATGTAAAAACTTCAGGAACTGAACAAGAAGGGGAAAAAAGTAAGTTTAAGCTGCCAAGTTTAGCTTTTTCAGTCCCACAAGTCAAAGGACCTGATGTGGATTTCAGCTCATCAAAGACTGTTGTGAAGGTGACAGGACCAGAACCCAAAGTACCTGATGTTGAACAAAAACAAGCTTTAACTGGAGTGGAAACTAAACCTCATGATGTCAAAGGTTGGACAAAGAATACAGATGGGTCCCCTTCCAAACTGAAGATGCCAACAATAAAAATCCCAAAGTTTGGGGTTGGAAGTCCAGATCCAGAAAAACCTGTTTTAGACAAAGATGTTAAACCAGCAGAACCTGAAGCTGAAGGTCTGTCAGCAGATAAACCTGCAGTATCTGAACATAAAGGAAAAGAAAGCAGATTTAAACTCCCAACTCTTGGTTTTTCTGTGCCTCAAACCAAAGATGCAGAAGTGAAAAAACCTTCTGCTGAAGTAGAAATCACAGCTCCTGGAACTGATTTGAAGTTGGACAATGTTGAAGATTCAGAATCAAAATATAAAATACCAACATTTAAATTACCCAAATTTGGAGCTTCTCCTCCTCCTCAGGTCAACATGGAAGAACCACTCTACTCTGAGGTCAAACCACCCAGATGTGACACAGATTTAAGCAACAAGGAAGTTGAGGTGAGAATGCCAAAATCTGACATCAAAATGTCAAAGATAAAAGACGTGGACACTTTAAAGAAACATGTAGATATCACACATCCAGCAGTCAAAGCTGAAGGTCAATGTTCAGATGATAAACAGCCTTTGGTAACCATGAGCATTAGGCCTCCAGAGATCAAACCACACATCTCAACCAACACATCCCCCAAATTTGGGATTGCAATACCCCAGTTTGGTGAGGAAGTACCCAGTGTGAAGAAAGATAAAAAAATTAAAGCAGAATTTAGAGTTGAGTCTGTAGAAACTAAAGATAGCCAACTGAAGAAAGGCCTAGATGAGATGTTGCAAGAGGCTACAGCCGAAGGTAAACTATGTAGAGTCGTTTTATTACAAGATGTTCATACAGGTGAGGTTAAGGCTAGTTTAAAGCAACCAAACTCAGGTGATAAAACCTCTGATGTTCAGATCAACGTTGAAACAAACAAAGCAGAAGTCTGTCCACCAGGCGCTGGTGTTGAAGGACCTCCAGGAGCTACTTTGTCACAGGCTGCAGAGCTTAAAAAAAGTAAGTTTTCTCTTCCCACAATTTCCTTTTCGAGGTCAAAAACTAAAGAACCTGAAGTGAAAGCTGATCCTCCAACTCCTGATGTCTCTGTTCCAGACGTAGAAGTAAAAGTAGAACATACACTTGACCTTACAGTGCCTGAGCTTAAAACTGGAGCAGGTGGTAAAGGAAGTGCATTAAAAGGAGTTGGTCTGAGTTCATCTCCGAAAGCTGCAGATCTCAAAACAACAGAAGTAAAAGAAGAGATCAAGTTCTCTAAAGATGAAACAGCATCTGAGGCTGAAGCTAAGTCTAAAGACGTCAGAGGATCGCCCATAAAATTCAAAATGCCAACCCTGAAAATGCCCAAGTTTGGCAGTGCATCTCAAAATGCCCCGACAGAAAGACACAGTCTAGAAAAAGTAGCCAAGACGGATGAAGGCAAACTACAGAAAGAAGCTGCCGCCATCCTCAAAGCAGCAACACCAGAAACGGAACCATCCGTGACTGAAACTGATGACGGTAAATTAAAACGTACAACGTTTAAAATACCACAGCTGAGTCTTTCAAAACCTAAAGCTGAAAAAGATCTCCCTGCTGACAACGTATACAAAGAAAATCAACCAGAGCTTAAAACTGATCCAAAAGGGGAACACAAATCACCAAAACGGATTTTAACATCGTTTGGTAAGACCCTCAAGACCATTGATGTTGAATTTGATGTTCCAAAAGCAGACTCAGCTGCTGAAATCTCAAAGACAGTTTATAAAACAGATGAAACCACCATAAAGCGTTTAGAGACTAAAGAAAAAGAAGCAAAGCCTTTGAAGGGTGATTGGTCCTCCCCAGAAGAACCACCCAAGATTCCAGAAATAGCTCAGCAGAAGAATGACACCAGCCCAGTGGGACAAATCAGGGAGGAGGAAATAAGTCCCACCTGTTCTGTCCAGTCATCAGATGCCTTTGCTGATATAAGCTCTACAGTCACAAGTGAACCCATTGGCCCAAACCCGCAGTCTCCAACCATGGTCACAGTCAGATGCCCCTATCCCAGCTCTCCTCCTGGACTTGGAGAGACACTCAGTGACACCACAAGAACAGAACGGATCCCAGATGAGTCCAACATAACTGAGAAAATCATCAATCTGCCTCCCAGAGTTTCCTCTACCGTTGAAGACACTCTGAGACTGGAATCTGAACAAATACACATCATCACATCAAAAACAGAGCGACTAACTGCTGTCCTGGAGCAACCAGCCGGAGGCCTTCATGTGGAACCGGATGCAGAAGCTGCATCGTGGGATGTTGGAGGCTCAAAAATATTCACAAAGACGAGGTTTGAAATGCACACAGTGACAGAAAAGTCAGGAGATAGCAGCCAGAGCAAGGAAGCACTGGTGATAACCAAACAGGTCACACGATTATCCGAGCCCATCTCAGGAGAGACAGCTTCATCCATCCAACGACTCCGAGACTCCGTGCACTCAGACAAAATGAGGTTCTTCGATGAGGCCGAAGAGTAAAATATAAATCCAGTTTGTGTTCAAACATTAGTTACCTTCTGTCACGTGGCAGGAAGCAAACATATTAACACATGCTAGCAACTATAAAAGTGTTAAAGTAATTCAATTAGCTAATCGTTTGTGAAGTATGATCAAGATGATGTCCTCCCCTAACCCTAACCCTAACCCTTTATAGAAAAAGATTTATCTTACGAACACAAACATTGATAAAATAAGTGATTTTCACTAATATACCCAGGCTTTATCACATAATAGCTTTCTGATACCAAACCAAACTAATCTTTCAGCCGATTTAAACCGTGTTTCTGCAAAGAAATCACAAATATTATCTTACCTGCTTCTGTTTAGTTTTTGGACAATACTGAAAACAATTCCCACCAGCCGCCATCAGTCAGTCAATCAGCAATTGGTGAAAATTTTCAGGTGTTTTTGCAGAAGTGCTTTGCAGGTGTAACTGAGAGGTCATAAGGCAGCCCAGACTGGCCTCTCTTTAGTAGGACATCACGCTGTTCCCAGGTCAGCCTAGAGTATAATCCCTCTAGTGTCCTCAGTTGTCCCAGGGTCAGTGATAGGACGTGTTTGACCACCTCAGCTGTGAGAGCAGTGGTTCTTCTTGGATGGCTGAGCCCCTCAGTTGTTTTGTTTTTCCCTTTTTTCACTTTAATAAATCAATGTGTGTAACCAATGACAAACCCCACCCATAGCTTTCTGTGGGACTTATTTGAAGCCAAACGGGCGGTTCTGATCGCCGCCATCTTGGCTGTGTCTCACGTCTCGTTATGCCCAGACAATCCAAAAATGGGAAAAGAGATGGAGGTGAGAGTGGGGCTGTGAGGATGTGGGCAAATGATTGACACCCATAAACTCTGAGCCAATGTAGCTATGAGGCACAGCCTGCTGTAGCGAGTACTAACAACAAGCTAACACTAACAGACGCCAACTGATTTTAAATATGCCACGATGTAAAAAGATCCTCACTGTTGGACAAAAAATATTATTACTAACAAGTCCAGTAGCAACAAAGCCAGGTCACCATCAGTCCATGATTTCGTAGCCTCCTTCAGCTCCATCAAACGAGTGTAAACCTCACCGATGTTCACTCTGGTTTTAGCTCTTTGCTTCACTTCCAGACATTACTCACTACTTACATACTTACTTTTACTATGATGCCAACAAAAAAGCAAAATTCTTCTTCTTGTGCTTTTTATTGAAGGTCCGCGAAATCAAAAAGCTAACTGCTAGTGTGTAGCTACCCGCACAGGAAACAGCTACTGCCATAAAGCAAGTAAAGACCTCCTACTAGTGTACCTACCTGAACCACAAAACTGTTAAGTGCAGCTCCTGGTCAACAAAGGGCCACAGAGTGCTGTCCAATGCAAAGTAGCTCAAGTGTGTGGCTGAATAACCACTGAAACCAGTTTAAAAGCAATACTAAAAAATCAAAACTCCCAGCTGCTTAGTATGACAGTAGATGGCTTCATTGGCAGCCCCTTTTCACACAAATAGTGTTCACTTCTTCCATGACTCAGAGGCCAAGTGCTAGCCCTCTGGCAGGAATTTCTTATTTCTTTAACAGTGTGATGTGAAACTGATAGCAGTATTTATAAAATAACGTCACATGAGCCACTGGGAGATTCAGGAGGTTGGAGTAATTAAAGATGGCTGCAACACTCTTTAGTCTTTGGCTGGACTCAGACTAGCTGTTAGCTCAGACTAGCCGTTTGCGCAATTTAGCCATTAGTTTAAACTAGCTGTTAGCTCATCAGTCCTGAAGGATGTAAATTCTATTTCTATGGATAGAGGCCCATCAGGAAGCTATCATGTATAACTTTTACACAGAAACACACTTCTAAATGGCTGAAATATCAATTAATATAAAATACCAATCAAATCAAGGTCGAGTGACTGAAGTATCAGAAAATTTGATAAAAAATTTTGATTTGCAAAATGTTTTTAACATTCCCAAAAAAGTGTTTACAATAAATAAAGTCTGGGAATCCTTTAGGAGATAGTAAATCAGGAAATTACCATATGCATGTGATGTCTATATAGGCTATTGCTGTTGTAGCTAATCTGTAAACAGAAATCTGTATTACAAAACTGAAGAGAAAAGTAAACAATTATTTACAGCTATTTTTAACCTAGTTTGCTACAAAGATCTGTAATGTATGTATTATTTAACGTATGATTTCTTTTATGGTGAGAGTTAGAATAAGAATGTAAATAGCTTTTGGAGACCTTTTGGTTATTTTGGTTACTGTTCCTGTTTGGATCCCAGTAAGCTTTATGTCAGTGTGTTTGCAAATTTGCACACAGCAATTAATAAATCCTACAAAACTCATTTATTTATTTTTTTCATGTGTCACATATATTAAATGCAACAGATTAACACTAGAGGGAGCCACAGTTCATCTCTCCTCACCTTTTTTAGCTCCTAAACATCAACTAGTTTTGCTCATAAATACTCATGTATTTCATTATTTTAAAAAGATGAGTCAAATCTTTTAAAAAGATCTTTTAAAATAACTAAATTTTCTGCAGAACCAAAGCACTTTTTGTCATTACATTTTTAATTCTGTGACCACTGATTTGTTGAATTATTATTCATTCATTTTATAATTATACATGTTTAGGTTAGAAAAAACTGAAAAGGTTGAATTAGGCAAAAATAAAACAGAGTTAATTAGAGTACATATATTTGAACAAGAGTCATTTAGTCATTTGCATCATAGCATCTTGCTGCAATTCATCTACAAATGGTAAATGGACTATATTTGTGTAGCGCCTAATTAGGGTTCTACAACCCCCCAAGGTGCTTCACAACACAATCAGTCATCCACCCATTCACTTGCTGGTGGGGATGAGCTACATTGTAGCTACAGCTGCCCTGGGGTGCACTGATGGAGGTGAGGTTGCTGTACACTGGCACCACCAGTCCCTCTGATTAAGTGTCTTGCCCAAGGACACAACGACAGCAACAGACTGAGTGGGATGCGAACCTGCAACCTTCCGATTGCAAGGCGGCCAGTTAACTCCTCTGCCACCATCGCCCAAGTTTGTTGTAGAGAGTGTGATCACTTCAGCCACCACTTTGATGGATTTAAACTGCTGCTATAAAGCAGTGTGTCTGTTGAATCACCATGGTGACACTCTTTGCCTGCAGCAGCGGAGGAGTTAAAGTATCCCAGCATCTTCTCATGGTGATGGATGTGAGGATGGAGATGGACCACTGCAGTAATGAAGATGGTGCTGCTGATGAATAATGAAGATGAATAACAAAGTTCATCCTTGAC
Source organism: Aphyosemion australe (assembly GCA_006937985.1). Taxonomy (NCBI): domain Eukaryota; kingdom Metazoa; phylum Chordata; class Actinopteri; order Cyprinodontiformes; family Nothobranchiidae; genus Aphyosemion; species Aphyosemion australe. The sequence goes on along the minus strand of SSNS01000153.1, from coordinate 956,505 downwards.
CGACCTCCTGTTTTAAGTTGAGACTTATTAAATTTGTTTATTATTGAACAAATGCAAAAGCCTGTGATGCATTAGGTGGGCTGACATATTTCTACTGAAACAAGCTCAGGCTGCTGTGTGTGTGTGTGTGTGTGTGTGTGTGTGTGTGTGTGTGTGTGTGTGTGTGTGCCTGTGTGTGTGTGTGTGCGTGCAGTGATCTGAGGGATCCTAACAGCAAAGCTCTGCTTCAGTCACTTCCTGTATTCACACGTCTTCTCATGAAAGACAAAGAACAAACACAAGAACAGTTGTTTAAAGCCTGACGCATGTAATAATATATATTATTGATGGAAATAATTTTTTAGGAAAATAATGAGGCGAACAATTTTAAAAGCACTCATTAGTGCTTTGCTATCTGCAGTAATTAGATTGTCCACTAGAGGGCAGAGGACGTTTAGCTTCAGTACTTCAGGGATGTTTCCTAAAACTTTTACCTCTCTAGTCATTTTTCTCTCAGTAACCTGCAGGATCCCAATCATGTGTCTCTGTCAAATTTAAACGTGTTGGTACCAGTGCACACCAGCCCACTTAAAGCACTGGTTACCATCAGGTTCGGTATATTAAAGTAAGCCTCACAGAAACCTTACAGCATCCAGTCTGCAAAAGGACAGGATGACAAAACCACAGCTTCTAAAGAGAGACCTTTGGTTTAGCTAAAAGAGTCTCCTCCTCATAAACCTTCATTTAAAATGTTACCTATAAAATATGTGGTGTTCGCCTCATAAACGTAATAAAAGTCTGAGCCCTGGTCAGCAGTCAAAGGAAAGCTAACGCTAACGATCAACAAGCTTCAGAAGCACAAAGGGTAAATCCTGACTTCTATAATGTACCTGTGAATGTCATGTTTCCTAGCAGTCATTAGCTTTTTATGTATTTATGATTAAAGTCTACATCCGCCACCCCCTCCCACACGCTCACTCTAAAAACGCCTGACATTAATTATTTGCTGTTTTGCAGGGGGGAGTCTGCCCTTTCACTAAAGGGAGTCATTTATCTCTTTGCATGATGCCTGATTTCAAATGAACAAAACCATGATGAAGATAATTGTGCTTCCTGCAGCCCTTTGCAAAGCTAACACAGAAAAATCAAAACTAATAACGAGCGTAAATTTGTTTCATCTCTGAGGCTCGAAGCATCTTTGTAAACAGGTTGTCGTGGTAACTGTTGGTGATGACACCTATAGATGTTGGTGGTTCTGTGGGGCTTGGAGGCAGTCAGCTTTCATGCAAAACAAGATCAACCACAAATTGCTAATCGCTACTCCACTTCTAAGCAATAACATCAATAACAGTCACCGAGCTGACCCTTGATCTTTTCAATGAAACGCACTTGTTTTCTTTTTCGGTATGAAAGCTTTCATGCATCAAGGGATAAGGGACAGACGTTTGTCATGGAAAGGCCTGCTTTTTAGGACAGACATAGATGAAAAAGTGCTTCGTCTTTGTTTCTCCTCTGGAATATCTCCAAAGGGAACATTACTGACTCTTACCCGGGCCTGGGCTTTTGTTCGTGTCCCCCCAGCCCCCTCGCTTCCTCTCGGTCGTTCCCTTTTACTGTTATTCTGTCTTTCTCTGGTTCTGTAAAAGCCCGGAGGGGAAAGTGAGGGATCTCACTCTCACACACAATACTGACCCAGTTGAGGATTAGCAGTGGCTGTGGAGATGTAAAGAAAACAAGACTCGTGGACTTTTGCTCCTCTCAGTTGGTTTAAAGCTTCATATTTGTGGTGAAAGGACGGGAGTCTCTAAAGGCATGAACTCAGTTACAGCGATGGCTTTTACCTGTTTGACTCTGCAAGAAAATTCATGAATACTCGTTTAAACCTAATGTCTAAACCAGCTGTGAGGTGTCTCCATGCAGCCTGAAATGTTGATGGACCCATGCTTTTATGTTAGTGACACCAAATTCTGACCCGACAGCTGAAATCCAGACTCACCAGACCAGAAAAGGTTTTTCTAGTCTCTTCTGGTCCAGTTCTGGTGATCCTGAACTGTTCTCAGCACACAGGAGAGACATCTGCTGTGTTCTGCTGCTGCTGGAGTCCATCTGGAGCAGCTGCTGTGGTTCTGCAGGCCTTGATAGAAACCAGTGGTAACTGGAGCTGCTGGAGTCTAGAATCAGTCTGACCTCTGACATGTTGTTAAGCAACATGAAAATAGTGACAAACTACATTAAAGAAATAATAATAGTACATGCTGAGTTAATTTTTAATCAAACCATGAGGAACGTTCTGAATGAGACCTTTGATGGAGGAAATTTGCTCTTGAGTTTTGCAAAGTTTAAAGAAAGTCACGTTTTATTTCTCTGAATGATGAATCTTGATTTGTGTATTGTATTTGTGTTGCTCAAAAGATTCATTATCATGATTTATTCTAATTTCTGGAAGTGGCTACCTGTTTGTACTCTCAGCCTTGAACATATTAATTATCCCTGATTACTGCACCCTGCTTGTGTGATGATATCATCCCTCCAAATATCACCGGAGCCTTTTCTCTTCCCTTTCAGCAATCACGCAGTCCCAACTGATCCTCCATCAGATCTGAAGCTCCAGAGTCCCTTTAAAGCCTCTCTATCCATCCATATCCCACTCTACTTCAACACACCTCACACATCTTCCTCGCCCCATGCTGTGATGGCACTGCCGGTCTCCTAGCAACCAACCCTCTTAGAGGAGGTGACAGCATTTGAGTGGGCATCCTCACCTCTCCACATTCAACCCCCCTCCTTTACCCCCAAACCCCCCACCATCACCCGCTCACTGTGCTGCACCAACCGGATGCTCTTTGACTCAAGTAAACACACCTCACTGTGGAGCTTTCTGCCTCCGGCACTTTGAGACTATTACGGACCAATAATTAGACTTTTCCAGGTCGTGTTGCCACATTTTTTTATTTTCACTTCTCAAAAGTTTATTTTAACCTTTTTGTGTCTCTTCATTTTCCAGTGAGTCAGACTTTAGTAAAATTTTGTTCACCATCATGATTTTTTACTTTATTAAAGGACACTGATTCAGTGGGTGTAAAAAACCAAAAACATTTAGTTTGTGGGGACTGTATGAAAACAAAACCTTAAATCAAGAAATAAAAGGGAAAAACCATAAATTTTAGATTTATTTTTGTTATAGATGGCCTCCATTGCTGTTAGGATGGGAAAATAAATAATAGTTAATAAAATGTTAAAATCAAACATCAGAAAATGAGTCTGAGGAGAAAACTGTTACGAAAAATGACATATTTCTCTTTCTACAGTGGATTAAAAGATATGATCGATTTAGTGTAACAATAATTATGTAGAGGTGCAGGACCGATGCTAGACTACTTCACTGTCTGACTCCTCGGGCAACAAAAGTCATCATTACAGCTGAAACAACCACAGTAGTAGATGAATACTCTGGGAATGATCAATTTATTTAAGTACATTGAAAAAAAAAAAAAGAAAAGCAACAAAAGAGCTGTAAACATTAGTCAAGTAAAATGTTATAGCAGTAAAAAGTCATAAAATATAAACATTAAGAATGCATTCAAATGAATTGAACTTTAATGTGTGTGTGTGTGTGTTTGCTCTGAGGCATCTGACCAGAACGATCACACAGTAAATGTATAAAACTTGATCATGAGAAGTATTATTTTTTATTAAAAGCCTGGTCCAGCAGGATTTTGAATTGTCAGATGATTTTCAAAACAGGAGACCCCACATATGGCAATAAAAACTCATGGATATAACAGTTTTGGTCCTACAGTGTGTGGTGCCTGGCCACACAGCAAAAGCTACACACCACACACACCCATTTCACTTACAAACATTCCCCGGTCAGATGTGAAATCCATCCATCCATTTTCTGTCAGTGTTTGGTTTTAGAATTTATCAGCCTAAAATGAGCCATTTCAAAAAGTCCCCATTTGTGATGTCACAAACGGGAAAATTAGCATAGTATCTTTCCAGGTTGGAGGAGCAGGTTGGAGGTTCTACTCCGAGCCCGTCCAGGAAATCAGACCTTCTCAGTTTTTGAGCAGGGCATTGGGGGTGGGGGAGGGGTGGGTAGGGCCAGCTCCAGCTTGACAGAATCCTGAAACGGCTCATTCTGGAAGGTACTGAACCTGACAAAAATAAAACTACGAAAATTACTTTATGTGAGAACTTCCTAAACATGCTTTATATTGATCATAGAACTATTGTCACTTAAGAAAACGTCATAATGTCTTCTTTAACTCATTAACTGCAGCCATTTTCTGATCAGAAAGCCCTGACTGCCAGCGTTTTTGAGCGTTTTTATTGTTTTTTGAAGAGTCACAGAACATTGTGCTCTATGATCATGTAAACACCAAAACTACCAAAAGAAAGAGTAGACTCACTTCTAACATCAGGAAGAATCACCGTATAGCGTTATCTGTTCTTTCACAGTCTGTCGTCGAAGCGTGAGCTGCAGAAGCATTTCCGGTTGGCGCATCGCTTTTTTTCACAGCAGAGGCCCAAAACAAACTCCTAATTCATTGATTTTCTGCTTCCTGATCACGTGACGTGTGACATACACGGATGAAGATCCGCTTTAGACACGTGATGTTTGTTCTCAACAGGCGAACCAGGCCTATGTTGAAAAACATGGATGCTCTGTGCTTTGAAGTAAAAATGAAAAACAGCATTCAGACAGTATCCGGCAAAAAGTCTTGTCATCAGGCGCCGTGTCATGCTGTGGTCTGGGTTCAAAGCCTCTGGCCAACTCCGTTGACGGAGGCCAAAACACAGGAAAGAACATTAAAATTTTACAGCAGCATATGCTGCCTTCAAGTCCACGAACGTTTCCAGGAAAATCCATGCATTTTTCAACAAGACTAAACGTGGTCAACCAGTAAAACCATGTTCAGTACAAAAGCGTTGCTGAGGAAGAAGAGAGGCTGGGTTAGAGTTAGGGTTAGCTGCATAAAACAAGCATGTTTGAGATAAATGCTGCACTTCAGACTATGGTTTCTGTAAATGGTTGGTAGGACCCCAGTGGGTTATGAAAAAAGATCTGGAGTTTGGATCTTGAGCTGGCTCGTCTCAGCATGGAGGATGTCCAAGTTCTTCACCAGCCGCTCTACAGGGAAAACTCATTTCAGCTGCTTGTTTTTGTGATCTTGTTCTTTTGGTCATTCTCCAAAGCTCATGATCATAAGGATGGGGTCAAAGCTTAACTGGTGAAGTGATAGCTTTTCTCTCTGACGTAGCTCATCTTCACCACTACAGAACCCTGAGATACTGAAACTCCTCCCACAACTAAGAACTTGCCCCTTCACCTGCCACTGCTGCACACCTCTTAACCCTCCAGTACTTCTCTGCTGTTCAATCTACAGACCAAAATCCCAAAAACCAGAATTAACCAAAAAAACACACAAACGAGCCACGGGGCTTCAGGGAGAACATCCTTCAGACAGATGAGACAAAACTGGAGCTTTTTGGTAAATCACATCAGCTCTAAGAACACTGGACCTACTGTAGAACACAGAGGAGGTTTGGTTCTGTTCTGGACTTGCTTTGCTGCACCTGGATTGGGGAGTCCTGAATAGGACTCAGGGTCCAAGATCATCAAGAACTTCAGGGGTCAAACATGCTGGCCAGAGTCAGAGAGCTTGGTCTCAGTCTCAGATCATGGGTCCTCAGCTAGAAACACCAAGAATGGATCAAAACCAAGTGGCCTAGGACCTGCTCTAGATCCTGTTGAACATCTGTGATAGGAGCAGAAACATCTGGAGAAGGAACCCTTCAGAGATGAAACAGCTGGAGCAGATTGCTCATAAGGAGTGGGCCAGAACACCTGTGGAGGTGAGAAAGCTTTGGGGTTTGTCTTAAGTAAATCGTTGATCTCCCAAACAGCCTCTCATTGATAATCTGTTTTTTGTGGGGAGACATCAAAGTCTCAGGATATTTTTAGGTCTAGAATCAGGTTTCAATTTCCAAGTTTTCCATGCAAATGCTCAATTTTATCTGGAAAGAAGTCTGGGAACACGTCTGTTGTGATTGTGAGCAAACATGTCGACAAACTTGAATGTCGAGTCAACATAATTCTACAGTTTCTTAGTTATGGTGGTGTGCTGAGAGGAATGCTGGAGGTCAGAAGAAAATCTGGGATTATTAAATGTTAATAAACAACCTGATTGTGAAAGTTTTTGGGGGGCATCAATTAATGAACAAACTTTGCTAAATCATTGGCACCACAAATAAGGGACTAAGTTTGTAGATTACACCTTTTTTGGAAATAAAGACCAACAGCAGAATAGAGGTCTTGATGATTCTTCAGAGATAAAAACACACTCTCACGTCATGAGTTAGACTACACATATGTCTGGTGATGGGTCTCAGATCCCAGCCTAGCTTCATTTAGCCTCCCTCATGATTAATAAAGTTTAAATGACTGGATCAAGGTTTTGAGGTGAGCGTTTATGAGTTTGGAGTGAAGAAGCAGAAGTCAGGTGACTGGGGGACACATTTCTGAGCCTGGAGCCTGGAGCCACGCTGGTGAAGTGACGTGAGTGTCTGACGAAGCTAAAAGGCAGCTCTTGAAATAGCCTCTACCTACCAGGCTGCTCTCCCACTGCTGCTGCGCTCTAGAGCCCGTTAGAAGCGCTTCAGCACCACGGCGCGCTGGACAGCTCCTCCCCCCTTTTCCATCCAGGACTTAAATTCTCTGGAGAAAAGTGAGTTTTTATTTACTGAGACCATTTTTCATCTTTGAGGAACCCAAACTGTAAAGTCACTTCGGAGGAGATGGATATTGATCGACCTGCAAATGTGTCCTTCTTCGATTTTATTGGAGGAATCCAACTTCTCCAGGGAGAGGAAGCCAGGACGGCCATGCCCGTCATCCTGATTGGGATCTGCGTGTCCGGAGCAGTTGGGAATTTGCTGGTGCTGCTGATTTTCATCCGCGACTTTAGAAACGGACGGGGCTCGGAGGTAAAAGCGCTCCTGGCCTCTCTGGCTTCCACGGACCTGGTGATTCTGCTGCTGTGCGCCCCCGTGCGCGCCGTCACCTACTACAAGCAGACCTGGACCCTGGGCGGGTTTGTGTGCCGAACCACGGACTGGTTCCAGCACTCTTGTGTAGTGGCAAAAACTTTAATCCTCGCAGCGACCACGAGAGCCAAACACACTCTTCCGCGCCCACCTCCACCCCTCCACAGCCCGACGTGGATCCACGGAGCCCTGGTGTTCATTTGGATAGTTTCCATGATGTTCCCGATCCCGCAGATGCTTTTCGCCTCCTTGTTGCAGTACGGCAGCGACACTATTTGCGTCTCCGAAATGCCAGTGTGCGCGTCTGAATTCATGAGTTTGTTCTACAAGGTTTATCCAACTGCCACGTTCGTGCTGCCGGTCATCCTGACCACAGCCTACTACACCAAGACGCTGCACGCCGCCGTGAACCACGCGCCCAACCCGCAGCACCAGAGCAAAGTCGTCCTGGTTCTGCTGTGTCTGAGCGGCGCCCTGGGGCTCATGCTGCTCCCAGACTGGGGCACCTTCACCTGGATCAGACTAGGGTACAACAAGCCTCCCGCGGGGCTGATGATGTTCGCGCAGGTCCTCCTTTACGCATGCAGCGCGCTGTCTCCGGTCATCATGATGACTATGTACGACGATGTGCGCCAAGGACTGGTCACCCTCTGGTTCATCGCGACCTGCAGAAGCAAAAAGTGCGCGCCCCCTAAAAAGTGTCCCCAAACTGAGGGGAACGGAGCGGAGGTCGGAGCCAACGCCGTGGCCAACGCCGTCGCCCAGGACGATGCAACCTTCCCAGATGTGGAGCACTTCTGGACGGGACGCAGGAATACGCGCGTGGAGGATGAGCAGGATCCGGTTCCGTGGGAGAAAGAGGAGAAAATGTTGTGAAGAATATTTCAGTATTTTTTTGTAGCAGAAGAGTTGTCAGCTGTGTGTTGAGTTCAGACCCGAAATCAAGGCTGTAGCTGCTTACCGTGCGCTTGTTTAGATGTAAAACAAACTTTCATGATTGATGTTGTTTTAAATCTTCTGTTCTGAATATCTGCTGTCAGTAGGACATCTTTATTTATAGCAGAAGAGGTTTGTACAAACAACTCTGTACATATGGACTCATGAAGTTGTGCTTCTGTTTGTGTCATGTGGATATTAAAAGTCTCATACACCCCGGATGTCGCTCTTTTTCATTTTATTTGCCTTTTTTAAAGTATAAAACACAGCTTTAATCACGGATGAAATATGACGGCAGGCAAATCTCTCTATTTAATTGAGAAAATCCAGAGATTACAAGCACAGTTCAAACAGAGATCATTTCCATGTTGCAGTCACAACTAATCCAGCGGTGTAATTTAGGTCATGACAGAAATTATATTCCAATGATAGCAGCAGACTGATTTAACTGTGAGTAAGCTGCTCAATTTAGGAAAATATTAAATATTATATTGAGTAAATTATGTTTTTATTAAACTATGGGTGGAAATAACACTGACAAGTGTGAGTTTATAAGATATTTAGTGCACATCCTGGACTTTCTACCAAAATAAAAGTGTTTCCTTTGAAGGTCCCCTCAATGAACATTTCCTTGGTGAAGAAAGTCAGTTATGCCATGTCTCCTCCTGTGATGAAACCTCTAAAAAAGAGTAAATAATAGAGTAAAGAACCAAGTGACCCAAGGGCAGACATTTGGAGGCAGGGTCTATACTCAATGAATTAATTATGTGCAGAAGCACAATCACGCTGCAGCGCTTTAGAGGCTGTTTTTTCTCTCTTGAACCTGTAACCTTTCTTTTCACCCGCGTAGACTAAAATGTCAAAACTGCTGGGGCGTCAGAGCCACAGGCGGCTGCACTGGTAAACACTCTGATGGCTAAAAGCATGTTTCTTCTTTTAACGACCACAAAAGGGCAATACAGCAAATGTAGATCATGTGTGATGGTGGTGGTGGTTACCATATCTGAACCTTAATGAAAAAGTGACAGGACTAATGTTTATATATATATATATATATATATATATATATATATATATATATATATATATATATATATATATATATATATATATATATATATATATATATATATATATAAATTAAGTACCTAAAATAAGCCATTTCAAAAAGTCCCCACTTGTGATGTCACAAACGGGGAAATTAACATAGAACCACCTCTCATGTGCAAGACAGAGCTGCTGCTGGAGGAACAGCAGCTTTATTTCGAGCCACTACCAGATATCGGAGCTTTTCATCTTATAGCAGCCTGACCGTGGGATGGGTGGGCGTGGCCAGCTCCAGCTTGTTTTCATAAAGTTGCAAAGCTGTAAAAGTTGTCCTCTCTCCAGCAACCCCACCTGCTCCTATGGTGGGACTCTCAGGTGTGCCCATAGCAGCCTGGAGATAGAATCTCTGCAACCATTCCTGTTTCAGACCCAGGTCTCCTCCTGACAGGACATACCAGAAAAACCCACCAGGAGGCATCCTGACCCAGTCCACTTCAGCTGGCTCCTGTTGACGTGGAGGAGCAGCGGCTCTAATCTGAGTCCCTCCACAACATCTGAGCTCCTCATCCTACTTCTAGGAGTCTGGCCACCCTGTAGAGGAAACTCATGTCTATTTTAAAATGTAGTTAAGAAGCTACATTCATATTTGTTATAAATTATATATTTATGTTTTAGATTATTCTGATTTGAAATTATTTACAAAAGTTAATGACATAAATGCTTATCCAGCTTTTAGCTCCCAACAGGGATGTCACTAGTGTTGAAGACACGGGGGCTTAGCCCCCAGGGTTGTAAGAAGGAAGTAGCGCTGAAATATTTTCAACAAACCTAAACAGGCTTTACAGCCAGGACATAATTTTAATAAGACTATTTTAAAATAGTATGATAATCTATTTTTAGAAAGGCTTGGAATCCTTTTTGGGGGGGCTGAAGCCCTGCACCCAAAGTAGGCCTAATGATGTCCATGGCTCCCAACAACCTCCAGGTGGCAAATGCAACCATAAACTCTGCAGCATTCATAGAAAAAGTATAAACAAGGAAAAATGTTTCTTTTTCTTTCCTTTTCTTTCTTTTACATTTTTACCTTTCTCCTCCATTGCAAACCTATATCTGAGGATGTACAGAGCATTCGCTCTATAAACCTTTATTTGTTTGTTTATTCGTTTGTTTATTCCACAAAGCACACACTCATTTACTCTATGTAATCTAGAGAAAAAAAAGATCTGTGCACTTTTACAAAGAGGTGAAGCACATCTGGCAGGGAATTCCAGCAGCTTCCAGGATAAAAGCAGATTCAGCAGCATTTGAATTAATCCATGAAAAATAACCAAGCCATAAATAGCTTTGAGAGAAAAAAAGTACATTGAGGCCAGTAAGTTTACAGTAAAGCTATAAGAGCCCAATAAATAAAGATAAAAGATTCTGACCTTTTCCATCTGTTCAGTTCACGATCAAAGTTTTGGTTCATTTTCCTCAGACTAGAATTCATGAGCTGGTCAGAGTCGTAAACACATTGTCAGGTGCTGCTGTTGCATCGGTCACTTCTGTTTGGTCCATTGGTGTTTGTGATGGATCTTTACACCAGTGACGTCCAGTCCTGGTCCCCCACTGGGACCCCCAACATGGCCAGGGTTGGGGTTAGGGCTAGGGTTGCATGTTTTAAATGTCTGCAGCTTATCTGAAATAATTCAGTGGGTGATTATCCTGCTTCTGCTGAACTAGAAGGCATACTGAGGGGGAAATTCAACCTGTGAACCAGGTGTTTTGGAGCTGAGCAACATCTTCAACAAACAGGACATCCTAATTCACCTGCTGGTTGTCCCAACAATGAGCAGCAATGCATCGTTTGTAGGGACATGCCGCATGCACTCAAGTCTATTTTTTAAGTGCTACTCTTCCAGAACACGTCAAGCTCAGCAGTTCAGATCGGACAAGACAGGAAATCAAAGACGAAAGCAATGTAAAACATCCGGAAATTTTCAAAATAAAAGTCACATTTCTTGGCCTTGTCAGGCCAGCTGCGTGGAAAGCTTTTGTTACCGTTTTGAGCCTGAAATGCTCTTGGTGTATGGCAAGCTACAGAGGACAAAATAATGCCGTTAAAAATGTCATAAAACTGGCGGCTTGCCATACCTAGTGGGAATGGAGCTCACTGATAAAATGTGCAATGACTGTAAAAATCATGGACCAACCATCCATGATGTCATCCGTAGGTTTCTGAAGAGCTAAATTGAAGCCCAATGAGCGGTTCCGACCACCGTCATCTTGGCTGTGTCGTACGTCTCGTCACTCCCGGACAAAACAAAAATGGACAAAGAGGTGGAGCTGAAAGCAGGGCTCTGAAGATGTGAGCAGCCATGGCACCCATCAAACTGAACTGATGTAGCTACGAGCTAACTGAGTTAACAGAAGCTAACAGAGGTTTGTGGGTGCTTTTAGCCAAAAAACGCAGTTGAGCAACTCACCAAACAGCTGTGTTTCTGTGGTGTCCTTCAGAGAGCTCCACAGTCAGCCTTGCTCTGCAACAATGGGAGCCAGGTGGCCGCATTGCACGGCTGTCCCCGTGCAATGCGGCTAGAAGTATTTATTGCTTATTAACATAAAGCTGCTTGTTTTCTGATTCATCTTGACAGCCTTTTGTGTTTACACACGATCCATGTGAACAACACCTTATATCTGTCCCAGCGGTGGACTATGTGGTTCTGATCCATCTGGGTCATCTGTGTCAGAATCCTCAGGTGAGCCAGGTCAGTATTAAAGTCTGGGTTGAAGAACCAACGTTCTGTATCATTAAGCTCTTTTATGTTAAACCACAGCGCTGGAGCTTTAAGGATGAAGCCTCAGAAAAGAAAACACTCCTGCTTTTTCCTTTTTTCTTTACTTTTCTGAGATGTTTTTTTCATTCTTACCACTCACCACTGATGTGTTGGTGATGTAGCCTCTGGCTCTCACTGTCGTCGGGTTTTCTGTCTCTCTCCAACATTTGCCTGACAAGGTTTGAGTAACAACTTGCTGCTGGTCGTTAGCGTTAGTTTTACATGTGAAGTCAAGGTTTGGCTGCATGAGAATGGATTATTGTCACTATCAATGCTATGATGATGTATTTATTTCTACTTATTAAATGTTTAGCTGTTTAATTGTTACACTTGTGAGTTTCACAGGCAACTTGTTGCGTTTGAGTAAATCTTTGATGTTTAATACCCTTCATCTCATTTTTAAACACTTTAATAAAGACTGGAAAAGAAATCCCTGTCTCTTCTCCTCGGCTGGTTCCACGCAGCTTTAGCCCACATCCAGTTCTCCCGTTTCTCAAGAGAAACAAACTCTTCCGGCTGTGACCTGTTTTTCCATTTACACTTCACTTGTTCTAAATGAACACCTTAAACAGCGATGAACCCCCACCCCCCAGCTGAGCGGACAAAGAGCGCCACCTACTCTCAGAGACATTACACATCAGAGAGATCAGACTCTCCATCAGACAGAAGGTTTGAGGAAATTATGAGCAGGATTAACAAAAAAGTAAGAAATCACTTTAATAAATCTGACATCATGAAGTAGACTTGAATACCTCAAAAACAAAGACACCATGTCTGTGTTGCTTTAAGGCAAACAAACACTGATAATAAGAGCCTTGACAAACTGCAATCATTCTATTTGACCTACATCCCAAAGACTTCTGGGTAAATATTCTGGGAGTGACACAACTTTCCAGAAGGTGTGTGTCCCGTTCCATCTAGAGTCAAATTAAAACATCACGGCTACAACCAGACATGGTGGTGGTAGTGGGATGGTCTGGGGCTGCTCTGCTGCTTCAGGACCTGGACCAGCCATGATGGAACCATGAGTTCTGTTCTCTAGCAGAACATCCTGAAAGAGAGCTCCTGACCTTTGACCTTAAACAGGCCGTTCCTGCTGGAAAACCCTCTGATGGAGCTGAATTCAGACATTTCTGCAAAGAAGAGCGGGACAAGACTCCTCTGCAGTGTTTCCTCCATGGGTGTTGCAGCTAGCTAGTAGGCTTTGTTGTTGTTTGAAAAAAATCTTTTCATATCAGGTTGTTTTTTTCTGATGTGAAACATTTTAAGGACAGAAAAACATCAACAGAATAAATCTGCTGAGGACAAACAGCTTGGTGTGACTGACAGGGCCGGCCCAAGCATTTGTGGGGCCTTAAGCAGGTTTTCCTTTGGGGCCCCCAACACCAGATAATTCATAAATCTTGGCTTCATATGTGTGTAACACACCCACGATCATTAGCATCTTTTGTAATTAGCCTACATCTGGTTTTGTAATGGCTATTAACCTTACATTAGTCAACAAAAATGTTCTAATTAATTAGCAGAGTGTTATTTAAGTGTGGTATAATAATTCAACTATTTGAAAGAAACATCCGAGAAAGAAAAACAACAAATTTAAAGTAAACAAATTAAGTCTTTGGTTCTTAAAATTCAAACAAATGTATAAAAAGTGCAATCACTAAAACAAAATAGCCATATTACACTATAGGAAATAAAATGTCATTAATTTTCCATGTGTGATATAAATGTGTTTGTATAATTTAAAGTTATTAAAACATTTTTTCACACTATCTTGGTGCCCTTGAGGGTCCCCTGGTGGTGTGGGGGCCCCAAGCAGTCGCTTCACTCGCATATACCTTATCTCTGGTGATTCAAGTAATAATTAATGATAATATTATGTGTGTGGGCTCAGCAGGGACCACGTTTATTCTGCTCAGTTTGGGTGAAGAATTCAAACTCCTCTAAACGCTTCACTATTTTCACACATGACGATCAGAATCTGTTCACAGGGAATATGACTCAGTCTAAAAAAATAAATAAAGTTGGATTTTATCCTCAGTGGCACTGAAGGGAGCTGTTTAATCTGACAAGATTGACGTTATTATTGTTTGTTTGGACTCACCCATGGTTTAAATCTGGAACAGTTTATCATGTTTGATGCACAATTTATTAAAATTAGTCAAAGGTGATGCAAATATGATTTTTTTCTCATGTCCTGTTCCAAACATCATTTTATCATTTCAAAGAATAAAAAACTAATTTTTTTTCCTTTAAAATTTTTTTTTTCTTGTTAAGGAAGAATCAATAACTTTACTGTTACGGTTGTTTTGTTTAGTGCAGTAAAGAGTCAGTGGATGGCAGGATTTGTGTAAATCATTGATTTAACCGCTTATTTTCTGAAGGGTTTTATTTTATTGCTTATGTAGGGGAAATATTCATTCCTCCTACATGACAGCAGACCTGAGACAAAAGCTGCTGTGAGCAACACACAAAAAGCTATAAAAGAGCTTTACATGCTGAGATGCTCCCAGGAGGAGAAAACAGATCTAGAAGTGTGAAATTAGTGAAGTGACCTTTTCAAAGTCGCACATTCTCTGACAAATCACTGCAGGTGAAGATGTTTTATGTCTCTGTTTAGTAAACCTGTGAGACACAGATTTACCTCAGAGAAGAAGCATTTAAGCAGCACCATGTAACTTAATTGCAGACATATTTAGAAATTAGACAGCTCTTTAAAAACATCGGACTCAGAGAGCTCTAATCCACAGGAGCATCAGCCATAAAACATAGAAGCAACATGTTGCCTGATGCTGTCATCTGTAATCCCTCTGTAATTCTTTCAGTTTATCCTGATCGTGTTGTCGGCACACAGCTGGTTAGTAAACTGCGTCATGCATACAGATCTTCATCCTGCATTAATGCACTTTTTTAGTTATATTGTTTTTGAGCAAGTCTAAACTGATATTCTAAAGGAAATGAGTCAGTGGCGCCATCTTCTGGTGTAATTTCCACTCTATTCTGTCCTTATGTTCCTGTTTCCCACCTAGATTTTATATATGCATCCTGATATTTTTGTCTTGGAACATCTAGTGTATGAAATAATATAACATTCTTTCAATTTTTTGACAACATTTGTGCACTTTGAGATATACGTTCAAAATTGCTGCTTTAGCTATTGTCATCTCTGGTCATGTATATATATATATATATATATATATATATATATATATATATATGTATATATATATATTCAATTCAGTTTATTTTTTTAGCGCCAAATCACAACAAGAGTCATCTCAAGGCACTTCACAAAGTAAACATTCCAGTTGAGTTCAGTTCATTATGCCAATTAGTGAAAAGTTTCCTATATAAGGAACCCAGCAGACTGCATCGAGTCACTGACTTTACAGCAATCCTCATACTAAGCAAGCATGTAGCGACAGTGAAGAGGAAAACACCCTTTTAACAGGAAGAAACCTCCAGAGGATCCTGGCTCAGTATGAGAAGTCATCCGCCACGACTCACTGGAGATTTGAGAAGACAGAGCAGATACATGCACGCACGCACACACACACACAACATATGTACCAAGTAGTGCATTGTGATTTCTTAGTCGATATTTTATTTAGTAAGAGATAAACTTTATTGTCTTTATCTGAGTGAATCTACAATTAATTGAACAGATGAACTAGTAGTAGCACATTCTATGTTAAAGAAAGTAAAATGTCAATGTCAGGAGAGGGAGAATGTTAAGTGGTTGGCAGTAGTGTGCCAGCCGATGGTCCCCTGCAGGAGGCCACCACAGCTCAGCAGAACACCAGTGTAGCTTCTTCTGGGGAGAAAAACACTTAGAGAAAAAATAAAGTTAACAGCTGAAATAATAGGAAATAATGCAATTGGAGAGTGGTGGTAGAAGAGCAGAGTGTGGAAAGTGGTCAGTATGTCCTCCAGCAGTCTATGCATACATATTATATATATATATATATATATATATATATATATATATATATATATATATATATATATATATATATATATATATATATATATATATATATATATAATTAGTATTGTTCACCATATTAATAATAATATTTCTTAGATAGATAGATAGATAGATAGATAGATAGATAGATAGATAGATAGATAGATAGATAGATAGATAGATAGATAGATAGATAGATAGATAGATAGATAGATAGATAGATAGATAGATAGATAGATAGATAGATAGATAGATAGATAGATAGATAGATTTAATTCTTGTGTATTTTGTGGGTTTCACTTTTTCTCTTCGAGCCATGTGACGGATTAGAAAAACTGGATTAAAGGCAGATGTAAACCAGGAGTCACAATCTGATAGGCCTTTATTTCTACTGAAAGCCATTCGCAGCCGAGAGACAAAGTCCCGCCTTCTCCGTGGACAGACGCGTTTTTATTGGCTCATTGTTTGATTGACGTTGCTACTGTCCAATAGGATGAGGCTTCTGCGCAGCTGCGAGGAGAAGAAGGAACAGCACTTTGATCGCTTGACATATTGCGAAAAGCTATCAAACAGAAAGGTGAGTCTCGATTATCAGACATTTCCAATTGATTTCACTACCAGACTTTCATCTGCGCAGAAATTAAACAGTATTTTTCTTGATTTATTTTGTTAATTGAGTTGTGCACAACTTTTTAATTATTAATTTCTAACGGTTGTTTATGGGCCCTTGTGTCTATTAGCTCACATTTTGTTTCTCTTCGGTTTTTCCGTCCATGTCGTAAATCGTTAAAATTTGTAAAAACGTTTTTCAAGTCGGTTTAATTCATAACTCAGCAACTAATACGTTTATTTTAATCATTTCCTGTAACTTGTCCTTGTTAGCTTCTATAAAACCTTCTTAGCTAGTAGTTTTGTAAACAAGTATTGTTATATTTGTATCTTCCTGTGTTGTGATTCACAAACAGCTGTGTCAGATTTAGTTTATCTAGTCACTGTTCCACCTCTCAGCGAGTTTTTTGCTCTTATTTATTTGCTTCGACCTTCATGAGGCTGAAGCAGGACCTGGAGCTGTGAGTCTGAGCTGAAACATGAAATGTGATCAGACTAATGGGCAGGAAGCAGCAGCATGACCTGCATAGAGGTCACTGATCTGGCCTCCTGTCAAGGTGCTTTTTATTCCTGTCCTGTTAATCTGCAATCTCTCTTCACTTTACACTTAAAGCTAACACACACACACACACACACACACACACCCTTTTTCATGTTGAGATCTGAATAACCTGTTTGTGTGTGTGTGTGTGTGTGTGTGTGTGTGTGTGTGTGTGTGTGTGTGTGTGTGTTAATCATGGCCACTGCAGGTTTATTCAGGAAGACTTTGCTCTTTGGATGTTGCCTCTGAGACTGACAGGATTTGCAGCTGCAGGCTGTGCTGTACCTCCATAGTGCTGCACTAGCTGTAGCAGTGGGAGGATGTCCTGTGGGTCAGCAGATTAGTTCCCCTGGCTGTTTAGGTGTAAACTAACAAAGACGTTTACATTGTATTCAACACAAACCGTGTGTGTGTTTGGAAACGTCCCTGTAACTGGAGCTCAGTTATTAAAGATGTTTAATGAGTGACTAGCAGCAGAGGCCTGTTTCCTGCTCGTCTCACTCCTCAGCTCAGCTGTAACCTTGAACGTCACTAGGAGGGCTTTTGTTTCTTGAAGGGGAAATGAAAGATTTCTTTGGCTGTGCCAGAAGACAATGTTTTCTTTGTGTTTTTATGGTAATTTAAAAAGGAGAGAGGAAAATATTCTCATTCTTCCCACAATTTCAAGCCTGCCAATCTGCCCTTTCACTTTCAGTTTCGTTGGATAATATTCCCGTCATTGTCTCTGGGGCAGAAACCAAACACTAGATTGTTGTTTTTATTGGGTACTTTCTTTCTTATGTTGTGAAAGAGCTGTACGGTTGCCAGTTAATGGGTTTTCCTTGTTCTGGTTTGTGTTTGTGAAAGTAAAACTGAGGTGACCACCTTCTGTCTCTTTGTTGCCAGATGCCGTTCGCCAGTGACAGACTTTGGGATGGATACGTGAGACCCAACATGGGGAACATTGTTTCCACAGTGAAACCGAGAGAAATTATACCTTACCTTCCATGTCTGACTTTACACGACAGGGTGGGTATTAAAACCATGTTCTCACTCTAAAACACTTTTAATTCCTGTATCATCACAGAACAAATGTGATTTTGGTCTGGTTACAGGTGAACGACACACACTTTGGAATAAATGCCCTATCACCGATGATCTCCGAGTTGTTTTTAAGACTAACCAGATTCCTTTTTTCTTTTCAATCTTATTTCAGGAAAATATTGAGGCCAAACGGGACTTTAGTGGGAGCTATGAGGCCATGAAAGTTCTTCTTGATTGTTTGAGACGAAGAGAAAATTGGCCAGAGCAGTTCATCGCAGCCCTTGAGGCATGTGAATATAAGGAAATGGCATCTGAGGTCAGAAAGGAGTACAATGCTTTGATGGGCATCAACAGTAAGTCATCTAACGACCTACACAGGGCTTTATGTTGTTGATGATGATTTATGTCTGACTATTTGTTAATGACATGCACGTCACCTCTAGCCTAGAAATACAGACAAATTGTAGCAGTAGTGCTTTGCAGGTCGGTCTAGCCATGCTCCATTGTAGCCACAGCAGGTCAACCATTGGCTCAAAACATTTTAAGTCTAGCCAATCACAGCGCTCTTTGTTTGCAGAGAGACATTGAGTGGGCTTAGCACCAGAGCTGCTATGGAGAAAAACTTCAAAGATGGCGTCGTTTGAAACAGCATTGGCGTCAACTTTAGACTATTTAGACGTGGGTCCTCATTCATTAAACGTTCATAGAAATATTCCTTTATTCCATTAATGAAACATGCAGTGGCCACTCGTACGCAGGTTCCTCCACAATTGACTGTTGATGGTCATTCAGTCATCACAGTCTTTTACATACATAAACACTCTGTTAACCACATTTGGTCACACCACATCCTCAGCTCATGAGGGGAATCCCTGCGTTCTTCCTGACAAAAACACGTTATTGACAGCGAGATCAAGGCACTGGATGTCGAAGTGGAAGAGAACCAAACGAGTTGCAGAGGTTGTAAACGCGGTTTGGACAGAGAGGTTCCTGTCAGAAATAAAGAAAAATTGTTCTACGTAAAATTAAATATGAAAAAACTAGGGGGTGGGACTCGATTAAAAAAATTAATCTAATTAATTGGAGGCTTTGTAATCAATTAGTCTTGATTAATCGCATTTTAATCGTTCAAGAAAATTTACCCCGAAAGAAATTTTTTAAATTTAAAATAATGAGGCAGAGAATCAAACAATAGACATGGACATTATTATTGTAAAGTCAAGCTCTTTTAATTTCTAAAAAATGCTTTAAAATTGTATTTCAATTCAAAACAGGAAAATAAAGTTGTTTTGAACTGCTGCTGCATGTCATGTGTAAAAGATGCTGCTGGCATAGGCTGGAGCTAGGGCTGGGCGCTATGGCAAAAATTTCATATCCCAATATAGCCCATTTTATATCCTGTAAACGATATACATAACGATATAGCATTGTTTTATTTTAATTAAATTCATAGTTAATGTAAAATTGCAAGTGTTTGCACCAACTCACAAAACCCACGTTTCTCGACCGTGTAGATTGGAACCATGTCTTTGCAGATGTGCTTGGCAACTGCAGTAGTGATCTCCTACCATCTGCGGGAGCTGTGGTTATATGGTGTGCCACGGCTAAACGCCTGTTGCAGCGTCTGTGTCTGGACTTTGTTATGAGCACTTACGCTACCACTCGACGCTGCTTTTACGGCTTTTGCTTGTTGACTCTCTCTGTGTTCTTTTTCGTGGTTCTTGTGCAGGTGATAAAATAAATTTGTAGTGTCCTCCTCCATGTTTGTTAATGCATGGCTAGCGTGGTGTGCCGCGTGTGCATGGACATGCCGTAAGGTGCATCATGACATAAAATACTGCCGTAAAACACCGAATCGTGGTGTAAATGATAGAGCTTCATATAAAACGATCGACATTTTCTATGGTAAAGACGAAATATTTTGTCATATCGCCCACCCCTAGCTGGAGCTATTCCAGATGCTTCACTACGCAGCCTTCTACCTCCGTGACTGATTGGTCAATTTGGATGATTGACACCTCTTTTGGATCGTTAGGGCCAATAGAATGAAGCGTTACTCACCAAAATTAGATTGACAGCTCAGTCAGCCAATGAGGCTCGTCATAACACGGACATACACAAACCAGGAAAGAGAAAAGGCCTGTTTTTTGGGTGAAAATTAATTTGTTTTCCATCTAAACTGTTTTAGTGTGACTCAAGAGGTAGGGCTAATGGTAAATGATAAAGTCTGGATAAAACAATCTTTTCAAGGTGAAACATTGTAGTTTTAGATGTGTTTGGAGCACATAAACAAGGTTTGCATGGTCTTGTAGCCAAGGTTCTGAAGTTTTTTTAGATGTGCAGCTTGACGATATTTATTGATATTTAGGGCATCTATTTTGCTGCTAAACGTCAAAGCCCCCCTTCAGTATTTGCGGTTCCCCCGTTCTACCACTAGATGCTGTTCATCCACATCATCAGAGTTGTTCTTATATTTAGGAACATTTCTACACACAAGAATAAAATGGGAAATACAACACAATGTGTAAAATCGTTCCTACGCACGGAATATGCACAGGTCTGTGTGCGAGTACGGTTGATAAATGAGGGCCTTGGGCTTTTCTTTGAGATATGAGCAGATAGAGGAACTTAAGTGCTTTATTTCAAAAAAGGATGTACTTGCTTCTTCTTTTCGGCGGTCTATGTTAGCCAGCCATGTTGACTGATTTCTGTAGCGATGTACATCACAATGTTCGTTGCTCTGATTGGTAACTGGTCTCAGGCTGACGAGAAGACCTCCCATAGTATTTTGTCTGCTCGGAGTCCAACATTAGCATCTGCAGAACCGGACCAAAGATCCAGACCACAACAACAAGGCTGAGGAGCAGCTTCTTCTGAGGCTTATGACCTCTGACCCCTGAGCTGTTCTCTGCTCTTTGTTCACTACAGTCTGATGTTAGGTGTTTATTATTTATTCATGCTGGTCTGAGGAACACATTTGGTTCTCTCTTGCCTTCAACGTGCTGATGGGTTAGGGCTCACACAGCTGAAGCGACGCATGTTCTGGTCGAGATAAGTCACAGCTCAGCACAGACGTGTGAGAGGATCAGCCACACGAAGCCAAACGTCTGACATTTAATTCATGCGTTTTCTGGCTTTTCTCTGCATCAGCCTTAATTTTACTTTAAGATTTAAATATTTCCTTCTGTTTCATAATTAATGTTACTACAGGGATAGTTTTAGGACAGAATCATATTTTAGTTTTTGCACATCAGATAAGTGAAACACTTGCTTTGTGTAGTTTGGCCTGAACCTAGCTGTAGTAAAAAACAAATGTAAGTATCACTGCTGTGTTCTTCATCCTAGATCCTAACCCCAGCTCCACTCCAACAACTGTCATCAGGGCTCATGTCCATCCAGCACCGGCTGCTGTGGCTCCCCCAGCGGTACCTCCTCCAGCTAATCCAGAACCAGCTGCCCCGGCTCCCTCCACACACCAGCAAGCCGTCCAAAGTGCAGCTGGCCAGGTTGAAGCCCTCTCCCCACCTGAACCTGAGCCTTCACAGTTCACCCAGAACCAAGTTCCACTTCCTCCATCAACACCTCCACCTTCTCCTGAAGCCCCACGGGAAGAGGTTCATTCTCACCAGAATCTGAGGGCAAACTCTGAATCAGACATCCACGATGCCTCTGGAGATACTAGCCTAACTCCAGGTGAGGTGAGATCAGGAAGCAAAGATGTTACTACCCCTCAACACCACCATCCTGTTCCAGCTGTGGAAAGAGAGACGCCACGTTCCCCTGATCCTCCTCAAACACAGCAGAGCCCATCCCCTCCTCAGATGAACCCAGATTTAAACAACGGATCTTCTGTCCATTTAATGACTCCAGAGAAGCTTCCAGTCCAGGACACCGCTCCTCCAGCCCACAAAGTTCCCCTGTCCGCTTCTCCACTGGCTAAGACTTCTGAGCCTGCAGCTACACAGGTGACTCACAACTTTTACTCACTCCTAATCTTGTTAGTCTTTGATTTGACCCCTATTTATTACATCATTACACCGTGGTAGAGTGTCTCCACAAGGACTGATCAAACATTAGTCAGGTGTTCTGGCTCTGAGTCCAGCTTTCAGCTGCACTAACTGTACAAAAACTCTGTTTTTATATTCAGCCAGAAACATAGAAAGATAATTATTTATTTGCAATACCTTCTCAGATTTTATGTTCAAGCTGCATTTGCACAACAGAGTGATAAAATAAAATACCATGTCATCATTTTAACCTGCAGGTTGCTAAAAGCAGCCCACAGACCAAGGCAGCAGCTACAGCCTCTGCAGAGTCTCATCATGATGAGGACGATGATCTCAACGAGACCATGTGTCTGAGCAAGCCGGGCCAGCTGATCAGCGTTCAACCAGGAAATCAAGCCATTGCACCTGTCCAAGCCTCCAATTCACCTGCGCAGCTGTTCTCGGGTAACAGTGAGCGCCTGGAAATCAGTGAGTCTGGCTCGGACACCATGAGCCCAGCACCTCCCTGCCACAAAAATGACGTTGCTCCTAACCACAACGAACCTGAAGAGAACCACTACGAGTCTCCAAATCAGAGCTTCGAGGTGGTTGAGAATGTGATTCAATTTGCAGAAACGCCTTCTGTTCCTAACCTGAACGGTCAAGCTACGGAGCCTCAACGTCCGATCAGCAGACGAAGATCTGATAAAAGCTCCTCCGAAGCCCCAGGATTCACTAATGCTGCTAATTATCCTGCTAACAACGAGGGCTACAACTCCTCTGCTCATGCACCTGCGAGTTTTTCACCTGATCTGAAATCCCAGCAGAAATCAGAGAAAAGCGCGGGGACTGCCATTAACCAATCAAATACCACAAAATACATTCTGGGTGCTGCAGGAGTGGGTGTCTGTGTACTGCTGATGGCGTGGAGATTTAGGAAATGAAATCAAAAACCTTTAATGACAGAGAAAATAAGGTCATTCTCTTTACCTGTTGTTCCTGCTCTGGGTTGTGGTGAGCTGGTGTCTACCTCCAGCAGGTAGGGGGTTACACCTGGACAGGTAAAGTGGTCCATCACAGATTTTATGAATTGACATAAAAATGTAGAGGTTTGGTGTCTTCCTGCAGTCACTGGATAGCCTGATACATCAGTGTAACAATAATAGACTTTATGTGGTTAATTTGTGTTGGTTTTAACTTTGACTGTTTTACTGATGAATGAATTGACTTTGTAACAAACAGCCAAATAGAAACCAGCGACTTTAGTTGGGTTGCTTCTCTGATTTCTGCTGGGACGTCTGGTTCTTTTTGCACTTTATGCAAATGAAGATTTTTAAAGAGACTTGATGCTGAAGCTTTGTTCTAATCGTTTCTTTGCTGATCTGGAGAAGACTACTGGCTGTGTGATTAAGAGTTTTCAGGACTTGGGTTGATGTGGATTATAGGAGAGCAGCTTCATATTTTAAATATCCCTTTGTGCTCTTAACCCTGGGAAGCTGGGCTGTAAATGATGACTAGTGCTCTATGTATTTATTTGTACATAAACATATAGACTCTATTTAGATATATTCTTTTTTTTTTTTTTTTAAAGAAACTGACTTTTGAAAGTACCCCAAAGCACTAGGCTACTTATAAATAGTCCAAGAATCAGGTAAACCATGTTTTTGTTTGAGTGTTTTTAGTTTTTTTTTGTTTCCTATTGTGGAAAACTGGCTGCAAAATCAAGAATGGCATCACCTCCCAGTTTAACTATGAACAGGAATGTATTAATGACAGGTACGGAAGAGGATTAGGGCCACTGAAAAGAAACGAAAGAAAAGAAAGAGAATTCTGACTTTTCTCAGAATTCTAACTTTAATCTCAGAATTCTGACTTTTTTCATTCTGAGATTAAAGTCAGAATTTTGAGAAAATCAGAATACGAAGATTAAAGTCAGAATTCGGAGATTAAAGTCAGGATTCTGAGGAAAAAGTCAGAATTCTGAGAAAAAAGTCAGAATTTTCTTTTTTTTCTTTTCAGTGGCCCTAATCCTCTTCCGTACACAGGCGTGTGTGACTAATGTCATTATAAATGTGTGTTAAAGGTTGAATATGGAACACCAAAGTGACATCTAGTGTGTGGAGGTTGTAGTTGCAACAACAGCTTGCCTATCCGTGACAAAATTTGCTATTTCCGTGTCGTTTTGATGCTGTGAAAATGTTTATTTGGGTCCATCTGTTGTAGGCTTCACCTAAACTCACTCTGGTTTTAGATCTCTTATGTCGCTCCTTCTGAGAAGGATAACGACATCTTCTGGTCTCAGAAGCAGCTGCTTGACTTGCCAAGTCCGCCATTTTCCACAGTGCCATCCTCGCTGTGCTGAGCGGACTGATTACTGTATTTGGAAACCTGCAATGGTGCCCTCTAGTGGCTGGTGGATGTAAACATAAACCCAGTGTCGTGCCCGTCAAAATAAATATTTATTTTTTTATTAAAATGTAGCTTATAAAGGAAATACTGTACCTTCATTCTGCACACCTCTAAATGCCCCGTGGAGGTATTTTTTTTTAAATATAGCTTTTTAATAAATTGTTTCATATTCAAACTTCAAGTTGGAAATAAGCAGTGTTCATGTCTTTTCTGAGACGTGATGCAAATGTTAGATCTGACATTTTATTAGCAATAGATTGTCTTCTAAGTTAAAACATGCCCTTTGTCTTGGGTTAGGGTTAAAAAATACACAAAAATGATCTGGAAATGCTTTAATCCAGAAGGTTTTACACATTTATGATTTTATATGCAACACAGCTGCAGGTAAAATGAGATTTCTCATGACATGTATGGTTATGTTTCATCTGCACATTTTGTCTACAGCTATGCACTTCAATGTTATGATAAATAAACTTAAAGTCATCACCATGGATGTTCATGTAGTTAATTTTATTTCAGGTTGAGAATAAAGACCATAGGACAAGTGTAGCAGACTAGTAGCAGTCTATTGGCTTGGTGTTTAGGGTATTCAATGTGTATGACTATCTACTGTTAACTGGGCTCAAGAGAAGGAGTCATGGGATAAATCATAAATCTGGACTGTCTTAAGATTCAGTGTAAATATTTATTTTCATTTTAAGCTGCCATAGTTTTAGCCCCATCGGTTTATACAGTAACTTAGTCGGAGTGAATAAAATTCATAATTTAATTGTAAGCATAATTTTTCTGAGAGTTGGTTTCATAGATGCACCATCCTTGCTTGATAAAGGGCACTGGAAGAGAAATCAAACCATTTATACAGTCTAGCCTTCTGTGCTTTTCCTGTGTAAAATTGACCATGTTGTTAATATGTATTTAAATATGTATTGCATATTTAAAAATGTGGAAGGGTGCTGCCAAGTATTTGGAGCCCCATGAAAAAAAATAACATGATTTTTT
This sequence comes from Aphyosemion australe, assembly GCA_006937985.1. Taxonomy (NCBI): domain Eukaryota; kingdom Metazoa; phylum Chordata; class Actinopteri; order Cyprinodontiformes; family Nothobranchiidae; genus Aphyosemion; species Aphyosemion australe. The sequence goes on along the minus strand of SSNS01000153.1, from coordinate 931,143 downwards.
AAATTAAATTTAAAAATTGGGTCCCCTGTCAGTCATGGGCCCTTAGAATAACTTTTACCCCCACTGTGGCTCCCCTAAACTACCTAAAACTTAACTCACTAATTATGAAATATAGCTGATGCCATTACAGTTCATGCAGTTGTGCATTTTTAAAAAAGAATATCCATCCATTCTCTTCCGCTTATCCAGAGTCGGGTCGCGTGGGCAGCAGCCTAAGGAGGGAGGCCCAGACTTCCCTCTCCCCAGCCACTTGGGCCAGCTCTTCCAGGGGGGATCCCGAACGCCTTCTCCAAATTCACAAAACATGTAGATTGGTTGGGCAAACTCCCACGCACCCTTCATGACCCCCCTTAATGGTATAGAGCTGGTCCACTCTCTTCATCCAAATGTTCAAGACATGCTTCCGCAGATCAGATGAAACGACAAAGTCCATCATCGAGCTGTGGCCTAAGGTATCCTGGTGCCAGGAGCACATATGGACACCTTTATGCTTAAACATGGTGTTCATTATGGACACAGAAGTCCAATAACAAAACAGCACTCATATTTAGGAAGGGGGGGACCCATGTCTCCGCTTTGGGCTGTGCCCGGGCTCCATGGGTGAAAGCCCGGCCACCAGGTGCTCGCCAACGTGCCCCAACTCCAGGCCTGGCTCCAGAGGGGGGCCCCAATGACCCGTGTCCAGGCGAGGGAACACTGTATCCATATATGCTACTCATCATAAGGGGTCTGTGGGCTGCACTTTGTCTGATCCCTCTCCTAGGACCTGTTTGCCATGGGTGACCCTACCAGAGGCATAAAGCCTCAAACAATTTAGCTCCTATCATTGGGACACTCAAACCCCTCTACCACGGTAAGGTGGCAGCCCAAATAAAATCAGCTTGTTTTTAAAGTAAACTAAATATATTTAAACTTTAGTTTAAAGTAAACGAAATTTGACTCTTCTAGTGTTTTCTTCATTCCTGAAATCCAGGAAAAGTCCTCTTTTTGTAAACCGGTGAACTCGTTCTCTCATTGGTCCAGGCTCCTTTCAATCACGTCCAAACCCGCCTACTTCATCTTGACAGCGAACATGAAAAGGACGTGGAGCTCAGCCATTTAAGAGTCCAGTTAGCCAGCTAATTGTTACGCCTGCTAACATTTGCTTTGTGGTTCCTTCTAAGGTTTTAGTGTTTAACGATTTATTTAAAACATACATCATATATGTAGTGAACCAGTCGGTCCAATGGCGTTTAACGGCCACCAGCACGACAATGAAATTGTCGAGGAAGACGAAACGCCTTCGAAGCTGCCGCGGTGCAACAACAAGGAGATGCCCGGTCACTACAGAAACGACCCCCAAAATGAGGCAGCCGCGCCCGCAGGAGCTGCTACATCCGACCGGTGGGCGTCCAACGCGACACCGAGGCATCGGAAAGACTCGGTTAAAAAGACGAGGCCGCGTAAGTGTTGACAGCGTGGGCTTCGTATTTACAAAGGAAGGGGGCTGGATGTATTTTTTATGAAAATTTAAAGGCGTTTCCTACAAATAATCACTAGAACTAATAAAAGCCGGGGGAAAATCCAACACTTTATTACCTGCTGCGTAAAGCATAATGCGTGCGGATTTGATCATAAACGCACAACCAGCGTGTCCATTGGATGCGTTATTTTATCGATGATGGCTGTAAACAGTCAGAATCTATTTAGCAACAAGATGGCGTTCGCGGCACACACTGTACTGCTTCTAGGAATGAAGCTGCCTGCTATTGTTTGGCCATCTTTAGCACATCCATCCTTGTAGCTCCATTGTTGCTAAATTATTACAATCAAATAGTTAAAACGCCTGGGGGTTGTTGTTATGTCACAAAAAATAAGGCAGGAGTCAAAAGGCTAGTATGTATTTTTTAGGAAAATAATAAAATATATATAAAAACTCAGTATGGAAGAATCAGTAGCAATAAACACAGTTAAAAACTAATGTAAATGATATGTAGCAGAGGTTGTTCAAAATGGCAGAATATGCATAATTTACATGTTTCCACGAGATGTCCAGTCAGTTCAGCATTCACCTGCTACAGAGCTGGGCTGAGAGGGATGGAGAACACATAACCATCTAGAAGGATAGATACACTACAACCCACAATGCATCACAAGAATCTGCCAAGATGCAAAACATGGCTCTTATCTGAGGAAAATGCTAAACATTAGTTATTGAGAGGAATATTTGATAAATTGGTCACAAATTAATAACTATGGTTGTATATAACTGTTTTATTAGTGGTTTATAATGTTATAAAATTACATCTGGTAAACAGAGTTGGAGATCTAACCATTTAAAGACTCAAACACTAAAATAATCGTTTAACCAGTAAGGATGATCAAGGCAATAAAATGCAGATTTCCTACTAGACTGTGTCCTAGTGTCAGCTGTAGGGCTAGTTATGTAGTTTGTTTACATTGTTGTTGTTCACATCTGTTCAGTGTGACTGGTGTGTTGGCATCAAAGTATTTATTGTTACGCAGCACCTCTGCACAAAGTATCTGGATGTGTACGCTGATCTAATGATGAATTACGGTTCTGAATGACTCTCTGCATGAATCGTTTCACATATTGCAGCATTTCCCTGGTTTGGGATGGACATCGGAGGAACCCTGGTGAAGCTTGTTTACTTTGAGCCCAAAGACATCACAGCTGAGGAGGAGCAGGAAGAGGTGGAGAACCTGAAAAGCATCCGGCGCTATCTAACCTCCAACATAGCCTATGGTACAACTGGCATCAGGGATGTACACCTGGAGCTGCAGGACCTGACGTTGTGCGGCAGGAAGGGCAACCTACACTTCATTCGCTTCCCCACGCATGACCTCCCGGTATTTCTACAAATGGGTCGCAACAAGCATTTCTCCAGCCTCCACACCACCCTCTGCGCCACAGGAGGGGGCGCGTACAAGTTTGAAAATGACTTCCGTACGGTGGGTTTGGCCTTTTGCCCTGCCACCTTCCTTCTGTAGTTTCCTCCTGTGTTTGATTCTTTTTGTCCCCATTGAACAGTCCTGACATTGTCCCTGATGTTTTGTTATATTTTAAAGATGGCGGACCTGCAGCTCCACAAACTGGATGAGCTGGACTGTTTGGTTCGTGGGGTGCTGTACATTGACTCCGTGATGTCCAGTGGACCTTCTGAGTGCTACTACTTTGAAAACCCCACAGATCCAGACCACTGTGTCCAGAAACCCTATCCTCTAGAGAACCCATATCCTCTGCTGCTGGTGAATATCGGCTCTGGGGTCAGCATCCTGGCCGTCTACTCGGAGAACAACTATAAACGAGTCACTGGGACCAGGTAACGACTAGCCAGATGAAAACTGTGACACAATAACCATATAAATATAAATCACTTTAGAAAACCATCATTTCTTTCAGGACTGAAATAGTTATTTTTATTTCTGTTGTCAGCAGCAGTTGCTGCTCTGAGTTTGTGTCGTCCCACCATGATAATTCTGATGAGTGAGCCGCTACTGCTTATTTCAGCTGCTGCTACCTTAATTGGCAGCCATTTTTAAGTTTTAGTTGCAGTAATTTTCCTCTTTGAAGAAGCATCCATAAAATGTCACTGAAATATTCATAAGCTGTTGTGATTGGGTGGTTTCTCCACATTTTTCTCTATACAACACCGTCAGTCAGCAAAGATGCTAACAGCTTAAGCTACATTAGCCCCAAGTGGGCAGTCTGATTGACACTGAATGGTAGATGGCCTCCTTTCTCTACAGTCATTGATTTTGTGTCAAATTCTAGAAACTGTTGGCTGATGAAGATGTGAGGTCGTTTCAGTCTGTGTGATAGGAAACAGTGCAGTGCAGTCGGATTCAAGGATTTACACCTGCTGTTGCTCAGCCTCAGACAGGTTTTTATTGGAACATTTTAAAAGCAAACACCAGGACGCAACTAACGGATTCAGCTGCTACAAGATACCAGCACTCCTGCGTAAATGTGAAGTGCAGCGGTTACAGTTATAGTGTTGGATAATAAAACAATCACAGTAGTTAATAAAAGGAAAAAAGATGATAACAGTAATAAAAATAGGCTTTAAAATGAGATAACAGCTAGTTTGTGTGTGCATATGTTGGGGGGGGGGGGGGGGGATCCTGCGTTTGCAGCACACACCACAATTTATAATATAATATTAAAGCTGCTATAGCAAATCTGAAAAACAAGTTAGCTTAAAACTTTTTTTTCATGTCTCTTAACAACGTTCTCACATAGTATAGCTATAAATATATTGTAGAGAATAAAAAAACGAAAAACAAAAGTGTTTCTATCGCATTTGTCTAAAAACCTCAGCCAATAACGCGTCTCGGACAGAAAGCAACTACTGGACCATCTGGTTGTCGGTCTTGCCTAACTGCAGCACTTGCACACTTCCCTTGGTCCTCCACTCATTACACACTCGTATTTAGCAACAGAACACCACTGGTGTGAGTTTACTCAATAATATCAGAGGAGAAACAGCCGGCTGCTACCACTTCAACTTTAGGACAAACTACCAGAGTCCCAAAAAGAAAAACACCATTTGAAGTCACGGACAACAAAAGACAATTAAACCTAGAAAACGGCGACTGGTGTTTAGCGAGATCCTGTTTCCTCTGGCAATGCAGGTTTCTGGTTCCGGTGAACGCGGAACAAGTGAACCAGGGGGCGGGTGTTCCGTGACTGTGTTTGCATTCAAAACCTAGCTTGTTTGCAGATTCACTAAAGCACCTTTAAGCACAGAGTTTGTATTAAAACCATGTCTGAGGTTTTTTGCTGTTTGATCAACCAGAACCACAAGAAAATGTGTGCTAACGTAGTCACAGATGGAGTGAGCTAGCGATAGCATCAACATCAGCTAACTTCAAAACGCATCAACTAGATGACCAATATAGCTAATAAAAATTATAATAATAATCAAAGTTGTTTTCAACTAAAGAACAGAAGAAACTTTAGTGTCCTGGACATGATCAGTGAGTCAAACAAGAAATTAAATGGTTCAAAACTGTTCTTACGTTTCTAAATATGAAACAAAATTTGACTTGTTGCACCTTTATTTTATAAAAGAAAGTAGTTTATTTACTCACATATGAGACATTAATGTGAGGTTCTTACACAAAACACTGGGATATTTTAGGTGGAATGATTCACAGGCATATTTTTAACCACTTTAAGTGTTGAGTATGTTTCATTAATCCACCCGTTAACAAGGACTTTTTTAGATGAGAAAAAAAAATCAGAAAAATAAAAATTAAGTTTGTAAAAGACTTAAACAGATTTCAGAGAGCCCTGGTGGTCTTTTGGTTAGAAAACAAACAAATAAATTGGAAAAGTGTGTAAAATAAATAATGTGTGTGTTTGTTGCCAGCCTTGGTGGTGGGACCTTCCTCGGCCTGTGTTGCCTGCTGACTGGTTGCTCTACTTTCGAGGAAGCCCTAGAAATGGCTTCTGAAGGGGAGAGCACCCGTGTGGACAAGCTGGTTCGGGACATCTATGGAGGAGACTATGAGAGGTTTGGGCTGCCGGGCTGGGCTGTGGCCTCAAGGTGCGGTTTACAGCTGCTTCTATTGTTCTTACTGTTGGTTAGAAGCCTTTTTTAAAGGTGGATTCCAACATTAACAGATCTTCAGTGAAGCAGAGCAAATTCAGTTTCCCCCACTTCTCACTCCAGTGTGATTATCGTTTCATTTACATGAGTTTCATTTTAACATTAATACGGACCAACATCGAAATAGATGTTTCAATAATGGCCACCCCAGTTTGTCTATTTTTGTTTTTTAACGTCAATTCTACACCTTAGAATTATGTCACTTCCTTCATTATGAATCTTGTTTGATTTTTTTTAGTTTTGGCAACATGATGTCCAAAGAAAAACGGGAGTCGGTGTCCAAAGAGGACCTTGCTAGGGCAACCCTGGTCACCATCACCAATAACATCGGCTCCATCACCAGGATGTGTGCTCTCAATGAGGTAAACCATGAAGGGGGTGTGGGAGGATGGAAGAGAGGGCAGAACAAGTCTGATGGAAATAAACAAAGCAGTTGTTTATTTTGACCAAACTTTTCAACATTTCACATTTAATGCTTTTCCTCCCAGCTGTGGACATTTTCTCCTTTTAGTCATAAATTGTTCAACAGCTACCGGCAGCTTGTTCAAACAGTGGCCGGCCCTGGACTCTGATTGGTTCTCTTCTTGTCTAGTCCCACCTAGCCCATTTGCTGATTGGTTCTTTTGTCAGTTCCTCCCATCTTTCTCGTTTTCTGATTGGATTTTCGTTGTCGTCTTTTATTCGTCGACCAAAATATCGATTAATATTCGTCATAATTCTGTTTTAAGAGAAGTTTCTTTTTTCAGTTTTAGTTTAGTTTTTGTTTGCAAATATTCATCCAAAAATATTTCATCAACAAAATTAACAAACTCAAAAGTAATCTGGGACTCTCCACAGAGCGGCTGTCCGCTGATTCCTGTTTGCCTTCAGCCTCTTTACGGTGCTGCCTTGTTGCATCTTGATCAAGCAGCATTGTACAGGGCTATGAAGGCGTAGAGGAGGTGTTCTGCACATCTGCCCAGGCTCAAATCAAGTCTTCTTTAGTCTACCTGTGAAATTATTGCCTACTAATAGTTCTCAAGACTCTGTAACACTGTTGATTTGATCATGGCCCTTTCCTTTGTGTCCGTTTTGTTTCCCACGCAGAACATTGAGCGAGTGGTGTTTGTGGGGAACTTCCTGAGAGTGAACACCCTCTCTATGAAGTTGTTGGCGTACGCCATGGACTACTGGTCCAAAGGCCAGCTCAAAGCTCTCTTCCTCCGACATGAGGCAGGTCACACAGAGCAGCTCACCACTAATGCAGGTTCTTAATGATTGGTGGTGATTTCTAACTCGACCTTTATGCCCTGGTTGTTTTTAGGGATACTTTGGTGCTGTTGGAGCCCTGCTGGAGCTTCTGCATCCGTCCTAATCGGTCTTCTAACAGAAGAAGTAATTGAGGCCGTGAGCACTTTAGACTGTTGGAAGGTTTTCTCTAGTGGCCTGCTTCTCCAGCCCCTAACAGTTACTGGTGATGTTTAGGTTGTGGTTAGCCTGTTTTAAAGTCCAGTAAGTCTTCAGACGTCTACCTGGTTTGGAAGAT